>CM053595.1:44853475-44878416 GCA_028646575.1 Pseudocheirus occidentalis | reverse complement strand
GTATACACTTTTATTTTGGTACTGGTACTAGGCTTATTCTTGAGATAGCTTTCCCAACATCCACAAGAAGCATGAGTACCAGCAGGTTTTTTTTTGTAATGCAAGGATAGCTAGCACACTGAACAACAGCTTTTCCAAGATGACCCAAGTTTCTCCAGCAGGTGGGTGAGTCATTTAGCAAAACAGTGGACACTACATATTTTGTGGCCAGTTAACTCAAATTAATAAAGTGTAGTGGTGGTGAGGCTATGTTTTATTCAATTCATATATGGGCCAGTTAACAGTAAAAATCTGTCATTAAGACGAACCAGCTGACTTTGGGCAAGTCACTTAACCCCAACTGCCCTCGAAAAAGCAAAAAAAAAAAGACTGATCAACTGACTTACAAACAAGTACCACTAATATGGCAGAAGTCTAGGAAAGAATACCAGGGCATTATCACGCATTGGTAAAACAACTCATTAGTATGGGCACATTAAGAATGGCTAAAACCAAGGGTTTATTTTGCAAGGGTACAGCAGCAGCAGCAAAAATAGCATATATGCACGAGCTTCATATTCCTCATATATAAGTGCTGACTTTCATTTTCTAGTATAAGTGAAGTGATATATGTACTCTGTAAACCTTAAAGCCCTTATGAACATCACTTATTGTTCTCGTTATTGATACATATTAGCTGATATATTATTAATAATAATAATAATACTCTAGTGAAAAAGTGAAAGCTAAATTCAACAATGAATGCAATTTTTCCAGTGACTTCAAACTACCCAAATAGGAATGTGTTCGTATTTTTAAAAAAAATTTCTCAAAAGACTTTTTGTCCAGGAAAAGAGTTAAAATGGTAAATAGCCCCATGGCATGCTGGTACAATACCACAGTCTGCTATAGAAGTTTAGTTGCCACTTCTCCTTTGTAGCACTTCCGTAACTTCAGGGTTTCCTTTCTATTACTGGCCACCTAACTATCTCCAAAACCCCAAGAACTTCTAGGATGACTGGTGATCTCTGGTGCCTCCACTGCAGCTCCTGGAATATGACTGCCTTTTTTTAATGTACCAGTTATGTTTAATGGGAACACACCTGTAATATCATGTTTCGCCAGCAGGTGACACCATCTAACAGACTGATACACTTCAAGCCAAAAATTCCTAACCTCAAAAGCTTTGTATGTGTCAAAAGAATTAGTCCCCTAGCTCTCAATTTGTAATCAAAGTTACAAGTTTAAAGGTCTGTGTTTTGAGGATGGGTTGAAAAGGCATGGCCAAGTTCATAGCCAGGCTCATTGTTTGAGTCCGATGGGGGCAAGGGAAGCATATGAGAAGAGTCATACCCAAAAGACTACCAGAAGCCGTGGTGTGAATTCACCTGGTTTCTTTAAAATAGGAAAGAAAACAGTCTGGCCATATCAAAAAGCCTGGTGACTTGAGTCAAGTTCTCACCACATAAGCAAAGCACTGGAAATACAAGGAAAAATAATAATAATCAGGTGCTACTTCCAAGAATCTTATTGTCCACTGACAAAACATGTACATAAAGGAGTAAAACACAAAGAAGGGAGTTTAGGAGAGATCAAAGCATTCTATGGGAAGAGGGAAGGAAGGGATGAAAATCAGAGGGATCATGGGAAGACTTTTTACAAAGAAAGTCGTGCCTGAACTGAGACTTGAAAGAGGCTAAGTAATTTTAGGGAGAAGTAGCATGCCAGGATTGTGTGGATGCACAATAGTGGAGAGATTATGTCACATTACAGAAAAACCAGTAATCCAGTTTGGCGGAAATGTAAAATTGATGAAGGGACGTTACATTAAATAAGGCTAGAAGAGGTGGGTTGGAGCCATATTGTGGCAGGTCTCAAGTTTGGGGAGTTCAGATTTGATCCTTGAGGCACTAGGGGAGAGACCCTGAAAGCTTTAGAGCAAGGAAATGGCATGACCAGAAGTATGCCTCAGCAAGATTCTCTTGGCAATTATTTGAAAGAGGGCAAAGACAGGCAGCAGAGAGAACAATTAGGAAGTTATTACAATAGTCTAGACAAATGGTGATGAGGAGTGGTGTAGCTACGTCTAGAGTAGTGGGGGATGAGAAGGAACAAGCATGTTTGGGAGGAAGAGAAAGGAAGAGGCTAGAGGAAGATGACCGTTGTGGATGTTGAGTCTGCAGGTGCACACAAGATTCAGATAGTCAGACAGAGTTGTCCAGCAGAGCTAGAAACATGGATTTGACGCATCTGAGTAGAAATAATTAAGATACAGAAGTGGATGGTAGGAATCACCAAGGAAGAGAGCACAGAGGGGATCTGCAAGAACCCAATTAAAAATATTCTGATGATTATTCTAATGGTAAATAAAGCGCTAAAATAGGGGTAGTTTTTGTATTTGTGAAAGATACTACTACCAAAGAAGCAGAAAACAGGGTGTGCACATAATACCACTGTTTAACATTCCTAGGACAACAGGAAACAAAGGGGCAATTTGGAATGAGCAATGTATTGGAATCTGACCACCTAGGATCAATCCCACCTCTGCTTAACTTTGAGCAAGTCGCCCCTCATATCTGTGCCTCGGTTACATCATTTGTGAAATGAAAGGGCTGGAGGAAGAGCAAGGGGACCAATCAAGGGATAGCTTCTAAATTCTTTTCTACATCTAAAGCTATGTTCTTACAATCTTAAGGGTCAAGCAGCAAAATCACCTTATTTTACAAATGAGGAAGCAGAGCCCTAATGGTTCAGTGACTTGGCTACTGTCACACAATAAGTTAGTAACACAAGCAACTCAAGTATCCTGACTTCCAAAATCCAATGTTCTTTGTCTTCTGTCACAGTAAATACAAGAATTATTATTTATAGAAGCCTGAAGAAGCAAGAAGACTCTTATCTGAATAAATTCTGGAAGCTGTTAAGAGAACACTGGTCCAAAGGTGCTAGTCACATCATACATACAAATAACCTAAGCAGAGTTTTCTTTATTCCTAGCAATGACCAGGAAAGGGGGGAGGAAGAGAAGGGTGGGTAGGGGGATATGTAAGTATTTCTACCCTTTGGTTTGTTTATGTGAGTCACTAGTGGTCATCTGTACATATATTTTGAAGATCTTGTAAGAGTGTTGGAGTCTTCTGGAGACAAGGCTCAAAGTCCTGGGTCTAAAATGAGCAAACAATTCTCTGAAATGTTCATAGTCTGCAGTAGAGGGCAGTATGGGAAGTAGGTAGGTGCCCATGAGTCCTATAGAAGTTATTCCTTCTCATACTTAAGATCCCATGTGCTTTTAACTTGAAATTCTTAGAATATAGCTACAGCTAAGTTTTTCCTCCTCACATATCCTCCTTAGCAAAAAAATAAAAATAAAAAAATAAAATCAATACTGCTTTCCATGAGAACAATACTAGAAATTCAGGTACAGAATCAAAACGTATACCCAAAGGATGAGCGGATCTTCTAAAGAATTTATTCCAGCCGGAGTACAGATGATTAAACTGCATTTCAAATCTTTTTACAGTGCTAACCTTCATAATCATCCTATTCTGTGTATTACAAGAGCTCACAGTATATGATGCATTGTTGTACATTGGGGAGAAAAAGCAAGAAAGCAAACAATCTTGGTTCTCTGTGTTTCTAAAACTGAAGTGTCTAGAATAGGAAGCATTAGCAAAGACATAGTATGGTATCTCTAACGGATTGGGTATAAGACCTTGCCAAGTCACTCAAAACAAAGGAAGCTGGGATAGGTGAAGAACACAAGCAGTATCTAATTGCCTGAGGTTTTGTGTAGAAAGTGAATTCTAGGCAGCTAGGTGGCGCAGTGAATAGACTACCAGCCCTGGAGTGAGGAGGACCTGAGTTCAAATCCAGCCTAAGACACTTAACACTAGTTGTGTGACCTTGGGCAAGTCACTTAACCCCAACTGCCCTACCTTCCCCCCTCCAAAAAGATGGGGAAAAAACAAAGTGAATTCTGAGGAGGTACTGAAAAGTACAGGTAGAAAGATTATTGGACTTGGGAGGCTTAGTCCTAGGAAACAGCATAAGCTAAGGTCCCAAAAAGGGGGACAGGTAAGAGGCATGCCGGTTTAGGCGAGTAAAACTATATTAAATGTAAGTAAGGTATGACTGAATAGAGAAAATGAGCAGGTCAGCAAGAGGACTTGAAAGATGCATTCAAGGTCAAGTTGAGTCCAGTGGAAGGGCTTAATGCAGATGAGGAAGAGCCTGAAGAGTTCTTAAGTTTAAATGGAGGTGGAGGAGAGGTGGGACGGTAGAATATTTATGAAGAAAAGTTTTGCAATAACACATGGCTGGGGTGCGGTGTGTGTGCTAGTAATATACGCTATCCCAAGAGTCAGCAGCAGTGGGCTAAGCAGACCAGCGGCTTAGATCAGTTGACTTAGCTGGACATTAACATGGTGAGAGAAGCAAGGCAGACCAAGTCTGGTCAAGATAGAGATTCAGCCTTTAAAAATAAACGGCATCACTAAAATGTTGTTTTTCATTTCAATGGCTCTCCAATGCCTCTTAAGTAAAAAAAAATTCTTACTCTGGCATTCTAAGCCCTCCATAACCTAGCTCCCCTCTTGCTATCCAGTCTTAATAACTCCCACCACCCACTAACTCCCACCACCCACTCCAAGTTCTAGTTAAATGGGTCTATTAATTGTTCCCCATACTCATTATTCCATCAATGTTTGTGCCTTTGTTGAATGAACTAGATAGCTAGGGACTTGGATCTATAGGAAAGGCAGTTTTGTGAGTGAAGGTCAAGATTGTAACATGAGTTGGTGTATGCTTTTTCATGAACTGCTACAATAATGTGGCAACATTTTTTAACTCATACCTAGGAACCTCTTCGAAACTGAAATACTCTTCAGTGTAAGGTCAAGTGTGTTTTTATGGCACACAGAGGGAACTCCAGTGAAAATTCTAACCATATCCTAGCAACTGGATCCTGTTTGAATTATACTTTTTAGTTCACTTGTGTGGGCTAGCTTCCCAAAATGGCACTGTTCAGTTAGAAGGAGAATTCACAGAATATTTGGGAAAGCTTAACTGATAACACATTATGCTTAATGCATGTGATTAGTCTGTTCTTATGTGAGGTATCTGAATAGTCCACAAGTCTTTGGCCGCTTTTTTTTATTCCAAATCGTATTTTCCAGTGGATTTTTTGTTGTTTTGCCCTATGCCTACCTTCTTTCACTTTGAAAATGCATAATACCAAGGTACAATTCCATTTAGTTTGAAGGCCCTCATCAATTTCTTAATAGCATTTTCTACATCACCATCCTCTGCAATGGATGCTGGTGTCTAAGTTGCAACTAAATTCACAGTAGTTTGGTTTTGCTTTTCCATGTCATAAACATTATGTTTAAAGTACATTACTAAAGGAGCCTCCAACATACTGGATAGATTTGCTTCGGAGGACTTACAGAAAAACCTGATAGACAAGGCTTATTCGGATTGAGAAGGTTTGGATCTGCACTGGGGGAAGGAATAACTATTGATGTGGATTTATATAAAGCTTTAAAGTTTCCACTGTGCATTCCTCCCAATAGCCTTTAAGGTAGATTGAGTATCACTACCCTCATTTTACAGATGAAGAAACTGGCACTCAGGTTAAGCCCAAGGTGCAATGACTAATAAGTGCCAGGGCCAGGACTTAAGTCCAGGTCTTCTAACTCTTTAAGAATACACATTCCTTGGGGCGGCTAGGTGGTGCAGAGAATAGAGCACCGACCCTGGAGTCAGGAGGACCTGAGTTCAAATCCCGCCTCAGACGCTTAACACCAAAACTAGCCATGTGACCTTGGGCAAGTTACTTAACCCCAATTGCCCTCCAAAAAAGCAAAAAAAAAAAAAAAATACACATTCCTTCTTATGCTGTCTCATATCAGGTAATAACTAAGAGATTTCTTTTTCTTCCCCCAGTAACATGGATACATCTCTGCCAACCATTTCCCATTCTCTACGAATCACCTTCAAGAACAATGGAGAAGGCTCTTGATCAGTTTGCTAAGTTTGGGGTGTCATTTTTTAGCCATGGAAATATGCCCTTGGCCTAAATACTGTGCCATAAACAGTGAACCTTATAGGCCCAGATGCTTCTATGTTCAGTCCTTCATATAACACACCGGGTAGCTGTATGACCCAGGGACAAGTCACTTTATTTCTCTCCTGTAAAATGGAGGGTACTGACTCCTGTGTTACTGGCCTTACAGTGTTCTTAGGAGGATCAAATGATATAATGTATGTGAGGAGACTTTACCATATTAGTATCAATTGAAGGAACCAGGAATGTTTAGTCTAGTTAGGAAAAGACTTATGGGGTATGTAACAGCCAGCTTCAAGTACTTAAAGGATCCTCATGTGGAAGAGAAGTGTTAGGCTTGTCCCACTTGGCCCCAGAAAGCAGAATTGTAGCAACATGTGGAAGTTGTCATACAGCAAATCTGGGCTTGATGAAAGGAAGATTAGAGCTGCCCACAAGTGGAATGAGCTGCTTTGGGAGGTAGTGTACGGCCTCTCGTTAGGTGTGATAGAGAGGGAATTCTTGTTCAAGTGTGGATTGAACTAGATGACCTCTGACGGTACAGCCAACTCTAGAATACTGTGAAGGATATAACTACTGACCATTCATCTGCTGGGAGTTGTTTCTAAATCAAGGACTGTTAACTATAAAAAGATTCCGAGTTGATGCTGCTTTACATAAAAATTAAATCCTGGTCCTTCAAATCTATACTGAAAGCCAAGAGTGTCCAAACCACTCCAAAATGTATGACCTACCATGACCTACCTTATAGCATTACTGAAAAAAATTGTTCATGAACCTTAAAAGACACCTGACAGTATGTTACTGAGTCATTTTCAGTCATGTCTGACTCTCCATGATCCCATTTTGGGTTTTCTTGGCAAAGATATTGGAGTGGTTTGTAATTTACTTCTCCAGGAAGGAAATTTTACAGGTGAAGAAACAGGGACAACAGGGTTAAGTGACTTGCCCAGAGTCACATAGCTACTAAGAGTCTGAGCCTGGATTTGAACTCACAAAGATGAGTCTTCCTGACTCTAGGTTCCAAATGCTAACCAACTCATCACCTAGTTGCCCCACTGATAATTAGGACTGCTCAAAATGAACACGGTGCTTTGTAAGGTAGCAAGCTCTTTATCACTTGGTTTTTGTTTTTTGTTTTTTTTTGTTTTTGCTTTTTGGAGGGAAATTGGGGTTAAGTGACTCGCGCAAAGTCACACGGCTTCTTTGTCACTTGAAATATTAAAAGAGGTTCAACGACTAGCTATCAGGGATATCATAGAAGGGAATATCCCTGCACTGAATGGGAGACTGGACTAGATGACATCCAAAGGTCCCTTCCAATTTCTAAGCATCTATTATTTTTCTCATTCTTCCTCCCTTTCTGTCTCTCTTCTATACTGTGCTGGCTTTATCTTTCCTACTTTCAATCCCTGTGAAAAATCTAAATTGTGTGACTAAAATTGTACCGTACAATAATGCCCCTCCACCAATGCAGAACAACTTTTCTATGATGAGCTCAGGTGTAAAACTCCCTTCTTACCCTCCCACCAAACTAGTGGCCAACCTTCAATTGATTGACCTTTTCCACATGGAAATAAGATGGTCCTAGCTGGACACAACTTAGCATTTCACCCTTAATCAGAGCTTTTTCTGGCTCAGTCAGATCCGCCCAAGTTTGTCCTCTGCTGGCAAAGGCTTTTGTGAAGCCAGGGTCACCTCTATGCCACAGTTAGGCATCAGGAAAAAAAAAAAAACAACTTTAGAGCAGTTGGAGAACTGCGTTCTATAAATATTCAATACAGGCATTTTTAACTTTAAAACATTCCCATGTTGGAAACTGACTTTCATCTCCTCAGAATAAACAAAAATCTTCAGGCCTCGTTCTAAATACAAAACTGACTCCCACTGCTTCAAAAGGTTAGATCACTGAACCATCCCTCTGCTCAGAGAAAAGATGCTATGTGAACCCCAAATCACAGCCAAACCACATAGAAAGCCTCTTTGAAAGCTGTATTGATTCTCTTTGTTCCTCATTTAACTTTCAGGGGCCCTCACCATTGACACTTTCATCCACTAGGAGTAAAAAGCCAATCTGTTCTTATCCAGGGGTTTATATCCTTGGACTTCAGTTCTCTAAATCTAGGCATGTACCTACTCTGCAGGTAAAGTGCTCCCTCATCTTGTGGCTGAGACAGAAACTATTCAACATAGTAACATCTGAGATACAAAGAATCCTCAAATCAATGTCTGCAGATAAAAGAAGGCCCTGACATTTTCTGCATGTGACAGCCATTAAGAGTCTAGTGGGAAAACCTTGGCCTGGAGCCTGGTAAAAAAGGTACAGATGTGAGAGCCTAAGAACAATGAAAGAGAAAGCCTCACAGGTGCTGAAGATGATTAGAAGGAGATGAAAGAGAAACTAAGAAGTGAAAGGAAAGAGGCAATGGGGAAAGTGCACTTGCAAAAACAGTGGGCAGGAATAGGCCTTGACTGCTGGAGTGGGGAGATGGGACAGAGCAGTGAGTGTTTAAGAGAACAAAAGGTGTTTTTAACAACACCGGGATGAGACAATGCTCCCGTGAACTAACTGAAACACAGAATTCAAGCCTATGTATTTTCTGAATCTATTGGACCAGAAGGCCAAAATAGTCTGGCTGGAATTTGGCCAGAAAAAGGAGGCAATATGAAGTAGAGGGGACAGTCTGCTGGATTTAGTCTCAGGTCCTAGGTTTGAATCCCACCCATCTCTGCCATTTGCCCCGAGGCTCAAATGTGATACATGAAAAGCATTATAAAATACTTTATAATCATTGGCTATTCTAATGTTCCTGTTCATTAGATGAAGAAAAAACATAGGTTTGATTCTAGTCCTAATTGGATCATTAGGTATTTAACTGCTCAAAGTTCAGCTAAAAAAAAGTTCATATTTAGATTCAGTTTGGGGTTCAATATATTACTGAGGTTCACATTGTATTTTATTCTGTTCTCTTCATTTATGTAAATAAAATGAAGGCTATCTTTCTTAATGGCTCTAGCTTAGCAAAGCCACAAGACCTATAGCACTCTTGGCCTCCAGCTTTTATGGCTATTCAGTGATCCTTGCCCATCAAATTTTAAAGACTATTTCCAAAGCCCTGTTTACTTAAGAATTTGAACATGAGCCATCTGAAGTCAGAAGTCCTACGGCAGAGATGGGAAACCTGTGGCCAAGGTCAAATGTGACCCTCTAGATGCTAAAGTGCAGCCCTTTGACCAAATTCAAACTTCATAGAAAAAATCCCCTTAATAAAAGGAAACATTCTGTAAAACTTGGACTCAGTCAAAAGACTTCACTTCACCCAAACACCTAGAAGGTCACATGCAGCCTCAAGGTCACAGGTTCCCCACCCTGATCCTAGAGTTTTCTTATCTGAACAATACAGGAAAAAGGGACCAACTGGAGATCACCATGACCCCAAGACCCACACTCTGGTTTAGCCTTCCAAGACTTTTTGGGAATAGTTCTCAATGTTCCTCCTTGTCCCTCTTCATTTCTTTTCACAGGAGCAATCCTGCATTGTTTTTCCTTTTTTTCCCTCTTATTATTATTATTCCACTGATTATAATCCACTTCCAGTCATTAGAATGACTTTAAAGAATAGACTTTCCCAGTTCCACCAGCACACCCAACTCTATTGTCCACCCCCAAGAAGGGAAAACTTCATTCTTGCATCAGTCAAGAAGTTGCCTTGCAGGGTGGCTAGGTGGCGCAGTGAGTAGAGCACCCGCCTTGGAGTCAGGAGGACCTGAGTTCAAATCCGGCCTCAGACACTTGACACATTAACTAGCTGTGTGACTTTGGGCAAGTCACTTAACCCCAACTGCCCTCCAAAAAGCCAAAAAAAAAAAAAAAAAAAAAGCAGTTGCCTTGCTTCTGATTAGTTCCAGTTTATCGTGTATGTATGCATGTATATATGTGCGTGTATGTCTTGTTGGTACATAGTTGTTTTCATGGTGTCTCTCCCCCATTAAGACTATGAGCTCTTTGGGAGCAAGGGTTTGTTTGTTTGGGGTTTGTCCTTTTTTTTCCCCCTTTTGCCCTTTCTTTGTATCACCAGGCACTTGGCACAGTACCTGGCATATAGTGGGTACTTAATAAACGCTTGCTGATTGGCTGATTTACAAGAGACATTACCCCAAATCATTTGTTTAAGAGAGTTCTTGGGGGCAGGGGGGAGTTAGTGCTTGGCCTTGCATGGAATAAAGCTAAGTAGAACCATGAGGGTAAGCCTTTTAGTTCACATAACATCCCAGACAATGCTCCCTTTACCACTCCCATAAGCAGGTGGGGAGTTAAGTAGAGATTGGTGCCTGAAAGCTTCCAGAACACCACAATATCAGATTTGCTCATTCTGTCCAGCTAAATAAATACTTCATTTCACAGTGAAGAATGCACCCCAAGTCCAAACCAGGGAAAACAAAACCATATGCAAACAAGCTCCTTACCTACTTCTAAAGAATTTATTTCCCCATTCCTGGGATAACTGCTCAGGGCAAAGTCCCATTTTTCTAATGTAAAAACTTATCTTGTGTGGAAAGGAGTCAATCAAGGAGTCTGTAACAAATGTGGATTGCCCCTTTACCCTTCCACCCATTCCACTTCAGAGACTTTTCACAACAATCCCCATTGTGAAAAAAAAGCAGCAGTGTTCTCTTGCTGCTTCAGCTTGGCTGAGGAGTGTTTGCAACTGGTCTCTTAGTTTTAATTGGATACAATAAAACACAAGTTGCACTTCTAATAATTCTTTATAAGTGCAATCCCTTCTTATTTAAAGGGTCAGACCAATGGAATCAGCAAATGGATAACATTCAAGTTAACAATTTTCAAATAAACAGCAATAGAGATAAACACTATTACTATTAATACAAATATCTTCATTCATTATCAGGCAAATTCGAAGGCATGCACTACATAGCATTTAGAAAAGGACCAGCATTAAAATACACATAGCAACAAGCTCAGAAACACCTCTTCATAGGTAAATAAATATCCAGGGTACACTGGAGCCTCGCTGGAACATCTGTGTGTGCCCCGCATCTGACAAAGGACACCCACCCCACATACTCATAAACTAGGCCTTAATGGGACTTCATTACCAAATCCCCATCTTGTCTAGGGTCCAAGGCAATCTTATATCGAATTCTAGTCTATGACAAATAATGTTACAGCCAAGTTCCAGTGTGGTTTCCAAATACAGTACATTTGAATAAATGACCATATTGACACTAACTGATCTGAAAGCATTTCTAGTCAACCGTGCAAAAGAAAACAAAAAAAAAAACCCATGATTCCAAATGGGAGGGAAAGCTATTCTCCTCCTTCCTCCATCCCCGGTTTCATTTCCAGTTTGTAAAACTATTACTAGAGAGTGATCACCTTAGTATAATAGTAAAGCCACTCTCATCATCAATAACAGTAACTTCCTTATTAGTGCTGCCTGCATGAAAGGCAGCCACATAGGCAGTGTTATAATAACTTTCATCTTGCTTTTCAGGACCAATTGAAGTACACAAATGATGATATCGTAATATTACCACTCAAGTAAGACTTCAACACATGCTTTCCCTAAATAAGGCTTCCCAAAGTAAACTCTGATTTAGATAGTCTGGCTCCCTAAAGAGCTGGGTAGCTAAACTCATTCTTGTTAAATTTGCCACATGACTCTTTAAGGAGAGAAGGGGAAGGGAGAAGTGTATAGCATCTTAGAACTTCTTGCCAGGCTTGATCTGGCAAAGTCCCAGTCTGCGGACCTTGGGAGTCACAGTGAAGGACCTACTGGTTCAAACTGCTGAGGGACCAGCATGAAGCTGAGAACTTGCGCTACTGTAGCACGTGGTTGATTGATGCCACTGGCTGGGGTTACATACTCTTAATTTGGGGGAAAGGGAGGGGAGAACGGGTTGGTTTCCTTGCTTCAAAGGTACATTTTTTAAGTTGGAAAAGTGGTCAAGTAAGGTCTCAGCATATATCACAATGTATTATCTAGCATAAAAACCCTTCAAAAATTAGCCAAACTAAAAATATTAAAGACCAAAAGAAGTGATAAGGCAAAATGTGACGGGCAACATGCATGCCTATTTACTATTAGAACCACAACTTCAAGGGAGAAAGAACACAAAAGGGATCCCCAGCCAAAGAAGAAGTTACTCAGAGAAGCCCTCTCAGCCCTAATTCATTACTAAGTGTGCTTCCTGGGGCTATTTCAGAGCAGAAGGTTACACAAAACATTTAGCAGACTTAACAATTTGATTAAACAGACTACTCAAGAGTTTAACAAATGTTCACAGCATACGCATAACACATTTACAACAAGAAAGAAGAAAGGCACCTGGAGACATCTGACACTGGGCATGCTCTGCAGGCATCTCAGTGCGCACATGCTCTCTACCAGGTTGGAGCAGCCTAGCCACAAAGACCTTGGCACAGAACACTGCAGGGTGACAAAAAGGAAGGAAGAGAAGAAGCAGTTAGAGGCCACAACAAATCACTTCACACAGGCAACTCAAATATTAGTGAGTTAAGTGCATCACTGTTTCCAGTTAAGTGATAGTTTATAAATGGCCAGGGGTAAAATAATTTAATCAAGACCTTTTAAAAGTGTGTGCCAACTTTCTGACCTACAGAAAGGAATAGCCACTTCCAACTGCTCAGTCATATAGGCCCATTTCTCAAGAGCTGAAAGGGACCTGAGAGGCCATCTAGTTCAACCTCCTTCATTTTACAGCTGAGGAAATTGAGGCCCAGAGAGGTTAAGTGACTTGCTCATGGTCATACAGGAAATAAAGAAACAGCAGTCAGGTTTGAACTCTGACTCCAAATCTAGCAGGTTTCTCACTGCACTACACTATCCATGATGACTTCATACACAAAACTGTATTATATTGTATGTTTGGCCCTATGAGTGAAGAGTTTTACATTATATTAAAATGCAGCAGAGATTAGAAAAGGCAAGTTATCCTGTGGTGGTAGAGAAGGCCAAATGATTAAACAATATAACTCTAATTCTCACTGTTATCAATATCTCCGCCTTTAGTCATAATTAAAGTTAAGAAACATTCTTTTTTTCCATCTAGGCCACCATCATCATCAAAAGTCAAGGCTGTGTTTACTGTAGTTTTGGACAACGTTATATTTTAAGTTTTATTAAAATTAATTTTTAAAAATGAAGTTTTGTCAACATAACACTATTTCTCAGACCATATTTTGCCTAGTTAGTATATTATCTATGTGTAATTAAAGCATAGTTAAGACTGTTTAGATACCATGGAAAAATAGAATAATATGGGGCAGCATGCTCATGACATTGGAAATCATTCAAACTTTATCTTTATCTTAAAGCTTAGCAAAATGTTGCTTGACAGGTCAATATACTTTCACTATAAATTATTTCTCTATTAGTTACATTTACTCATATCAGACTGCATGAAGAATGAAAATACAGAGAGCCAAACATAATGTTTAAAAGTCCCATGCATTATACAAATTGTTAATACTTAAGAAATTATCATGTGGTTTCCTATAGCTCAAAAAGGACTTTCTTTTCAAAAAAAAATTTTCTAATTATTTGAACACCAGAACCATAAAAATACAAGCGTAGGATTTAATAGATACACCTGTATTCATTGTCTGATATTAAACACAAAATCGAACTATGCATTGAGGGGTTCAATTTCTCTTCATAAAAATTTAGATATCAAATATACTTCATATAAATTACCAAAAAATAACTGAAATCCCATTACATCAAATGAAGATTATTAATAACCTGAATTTGATTGTACTGTCTTGGATCTAAATATACATATAATCAATTATTAGGATTAAAATAAAACTTAATTCTATTCTAGGAAATTGCCTCCTAAAACAGTTTTCACATTCAAAGAGCACATGTGTGCAAGAAAGTTTTTTTTTTTTAATTAAGCTATATGCATGCAAGTGATCTGCCACTCCCCTGGTCAAGCACCCTCAGTAGCTCCCTATCCTCATCAAGATAAAATAGAAACCCTGCTATTTGCCCCCCTTCATTTAATGACCTCCTAGCCTGCCTTCCTAGATTTTACTTTACTCCCCTTCAAACAGCTGACACTCCAGACAAATCTGTGTTCATCTTTCCCTGAATATGTATTCCATCTCTCACATCAGTGTTTCTGTACACATCATTAATACTCTGCAAGCAAAGTCACCACTGATTCTTAGAAACCCATTGATTCTTTCATGGTTCAAATAATTTGCTATTTCCTACAGGAAGTTTTTCCTGGGCACTCCTCAAGCCCATTCCATCTGTCCCTCCTCCAGCAGCACACCTTCCTCTCTCAATTTAGTAGATACTAGTTTTTATAACTGTAATCATCACCCCTTAAAGGCTGTAAATTCCTTGAGAGTGAGAGCTACTTATTGGACAGCAGAGATAAAAAGAATGTGTCTTCTCACACAGTGGGGTAAATGCTTATGGCTGAATTTAGGTCATAGTCTGACCCCCTCATTTTATGAATAATGAGACTGAGGTCCAGAAAGATAATCATGATTTCCCAAGGTCACTCAGTAGGCAGAGTCAAATTTGAACCCAGATTCTATTTCACCACAAACAAATCCAGCAGGATTTCTACTATACAACAATACCTCTCACAAAAAATTAAAATGGAGTCTTATAAAATCCAGGAATTTTTAAAATGTAAATGACATATATATCCACATAGATATATGCAAATATTTATTTACTTTAGCTTTCCATCCCTGCAAGAAGATAGTGGAAGCAGGTATTATATACCAGCACCTCCACTTGTAATATGTTCAAGTTTGTGTAATTACTTTAGGGTAGAATTTAATAAGGAATGAGTCCATCATAGGCCCTACCTAAGGGCAACTAATGACTAACATAGCAAAAAGAACTTTTCACCAGCAATGGGTTCCAACTCTAAGGTGATCCATTCCATGGTCAGGACTTTTCAAATGCAGGTCTAATCTGACAATGATTTGTTAGCAGGAAAAACATGCACAAAAATAAAATAGCTCTTGCCCTCAAGAATCTTACATTCTATTAGAGGAGATAATATGCACATCTAAGAATACACAGAATTACAAGGGAGAGAAAAACACTAGCAATTAGCAGGGAAGAATATCATATTAAAAAAAAAAAACAAACCATTAGGGCTGTCCCACTGTCATTCTCCCCTACTTTTCCAAGAAAGGGAAAGTTTAAAATCAAACTGGTCATGCCAAAGAAAAATACCCTTTTGTCCATACCAGATACCCCACTTATAAAACGCATCCTTCAGCAAGGATAACTGTGCCAACTTCACCTACATTTCTCCTTCCTGGGTCTGTTTGTTCAGCCAGAAGAGCCATTAATGCCATTTGCAAAGAGAGCTAAAAGCTCAGCTATGATTATTAACCTAAAGGATTAGTTTATTTAATTTTCAAAGCAATAGAAGGTTCTAAGCTTCTGTGATTGATTTTAGGGACTCCAAATTTAGCATACTGCTGACTGTATTTATACAATTTTTTTAATGTTTTTGGACTAGAAGGGAATATTGCTAAGTATATATAATATAGATATGTTAACATTTCTTCATGTCAACTGCAATCACAGTGAAAAATTATAATATTTAATAACAGATAAACGTGGTAAGTTATTCTATGCTATGTGTCTGAAAGTATTAATTTTATTTGAAAACCATCAATATACTCTAAGACAATTTAAATATTCCTCCTTTCAAGCTACCAGACTCAATTTGTTTTAGCCTATGGAGACCACATGGGGCACAGTTATGGAGGAAATTTTGGGGTGGAAAGAGAGCAACACATTACAGATGTTTTTAATATCTTTATATTTAATTTGCAACAATGACCATCTTCAATTAGGAGCAATTTATAAAAGGCCTGGTGATCTTTCACTGGATTCTGATCACAAGCAGAAAAAAAGTTCAATTAGAATGGCCAGAGGACAAAAATCAAAGAAATCAACTTTAAATAGCACAGTAAGCTCATAATTACTATGTTTGCATGATTCTCCAAATCCACTGTATAGTCTAATCCAAAATTGGCAACGCTGAAGTGAAAATTACAAAGAGAGTAAGACAAAATATATAATAAAGTAAAAAAAAAAGTCTCTGGCAATCTGGTATCTGCCAGTTCATAGAAACTTTAAAAACCCTCATATTATTCATATATAAAAGGGATGACCATGTCATGGCCCCACCGCCTCAGCCTGTAGCAACCACAGGTCAAGAGAAGCCCCATGTCCAGGGGTCCGTTTGCTGGCAGGCTGACTATGTGCTAGTGCCCCTCTAAACAGTTATACCACAAGGTCTGCCTCAACTTTTTAGTCTGATGCCTTCAGGTGAAGGGATCAATTTTCTAAACCCATCAAGATGTAATTTTTTTTCAAAGATATTATTATCTTTGAAGATTTTTTTTTTTTACTTAGTCTTGTTTTAGTTAAGTTTTCTGGATTCTTTCTTCTGGGGTTGTATTCAAATCACTCAATTTGTCCTCCTCTTCCCTGCTAAGATCCCTCCTCTCCTAATCTCATTTGCTAGATCACACCCAGACTTGACGTGTGGATGTATCCCAGGGTTCAGTCCTGGGCCACTTTTCTTTCAGGGATATCATTAGCCCCTGGGGATTTGACCAAATCATCTCTCAATGCAACTAAGCACCAGCACCAATCCTGCATCACTAACTCTTATTTGGACTCTTACAACTGGGCAGTCTGTAAGCATCTATGCTCAACATGACAAATCAAAGTTCTTTCTATTTCTCCATAAATTCTCCCCTCTTCCTAGTTTTCTTATTTTTCATAGGACTCCACAACTTTAGAGACCTTCTGGACTCTTCCCTCTCCCCATCCCTGCCCCCATCCCTCCATGTCCAAACACATTTGAGGTCTTGTTGAATCAACTGCCACAACATTCCTTGTCATGCTCATGTGGCCACCAGCCTAGTTTAGGCCCTCTTTCATTTTGCCTGGACTACTGCAATAGCTTCTAACTCTGGTCTCCCTTACTTCCAACCTATTTCCCATACTGCAGAATATCATCCATAATGATATTCCGCAGTGGCTCCTAATTCTGCTCACTGTCACGATCTTGTTCCAGTCTACCTTTCCATGCTTTTTGCTCATTACTCTCCTTCCAGCTTCTATAGAAATTGTCCTACTTCCCAGTCCTCACACTTGAGGATCCGTCTCCTGCCTCCATCCTCTTGGAATCTCACTTGTTATTAGTCTCAAATCAGTTGCCACCTCTAACATGAGGCCTGTCCTGATACTACTGCTGCTCTCTTCTTAGATACACAGAGATAGGTAAATAGATACTTGTTCATGTTTATTATATTTCTCCCCCAATAGAATATAAGTTCCTTGAAGGCAGGGACCATCATTTTCATTTTTGGATCCCCAGAGCCCAGGACAGGAGCAGGCACATAGTAGGAGCTTGACGAATGTTTGGCAAAGAAATGAACTTTTACTATTTTTTTCAAAAGCAATCTAAAAATTGTTAGAGCTAAAAGAAATCTTAGATATCATCTAGTCCAACTTCCTCTTTTTACAAATTGAGGCTCCAAAGATGAGGTCTCAGCCCTAGCTAGTAAGAGGGGAAATAACAGAGCCTAGGTTTCCTGCTTCCCAGGATATTCCCCTCTATTACACATTTTCTCCTGAGGGCAATGAGGCATCTAAACATGAGCAGCACACAAAATATGAGAGATGAGAATGAAGCACTGTGGGTCATTTTCTCAATTTTTATTTTAGGTTCAACTTGAGATCTGTTAAAACACCCAGACTCCCACATCATTAAGGACAGACAACTGCTGCTTAAAATACACACAATGTGGTCACCATACTATTAAATGTAAAGCACATAGCCTTCCTTTTTGTTAACAATCAGTAAACTCTGAAAGTTCAGAGTGACCCAATCAATCTCAATCAATCTATTAGGACAACCTGGTTTCTGGGGAAATGTACCATGGTTGGTGGAGGACTCGGGACTGGAAGGGGCAGAAAAAAAGTGGGAAAAGACAGGACCATTTATCAACCAGTATCAGTGTGTGAAAACAAAATATCCATTAAAAAAAAATCTACTGCTTAAGATAGACAAGTTAGAAGTTAATTAAAATGGATCTTTTTGCCAATCACAGAGGAAACCAGAACAAGTTTGGTTTTTCTTCTTAATTGGCTGGTTTCCACATTAAAGAGTTTTGGAGAGCTTTAAAACTTATCTTTAAAAGCTAGCTGTTAAGTCAGACTTCTCCACCTGTTAGACCAAAAAAGCAATAATCAATCGAATCCAATTCGGGCCAACAAAGCATTTATAAAAAGCTTACTATGTCTAAGACCCTGGGAACAGAGGAACCAATGAAAAAAACCAGTCCACTTCTCCCCTCCTGCACTCCCAATTAACTTTACATTATTCTGTTAGTGGAATAAAACACAAACAGTAAACCATTTTACAGCGACAATTAGCAGGGGTAGCAGCTGTTTGTACCTGGGCACACCCCAGGAAAAAAATCATCATCCTTCCGCTTCCTCCCACATCCTTGAATCCCTTTCCTTGTAAATCCAACCATGAATTATTTCAAAAATTTCATTAGGGTTCTCAAGATGATGTCACAGGTAGGGAGGGGTAAAATTAGAAGATATATCTATTCTGGGAAGTGTGGCAGGAAGCTAGATGTAGTAAAAGAGTCTATTTCCGGCTTACAAGTCCCAACTGAGATAGGTCCATCCTGGAGTTCTGCTGATATGGAAAGTAGAACTCCACTGGACGATTCAGGCCGTATCAGTCCTGATTCATAGCCAAGAGGGAGAAAGGCCAAAATGTTTGACTCCATGCTGGTCAGCATCTGTGCCTGAAGAGGAATTTTTATTCTCCAGAACTAGGCAGACCAAACTACAGGTTAATCTGTGTGAAACAATGCTGATATGAAAAATCTAGATTTATGAAAACAAATAATATTTTTAAGGAAAATGATGAAATGATTCTTTACTTTAAAATTTCTATAACATCTCCCCCCCCAATAGCAAGCTACCTGGGTGCATTTAAAAATAGATCCATTTTGTGGAAATATTATTTATAGGAAAATATTCAAAATTGAATGAGATACATCCATCAATGATGAAAACTGGGCCCCTCCAGCTTAAATTCTAAGACACTATGCAAGCAAGAGTCTGTTATATTAATCTATAATGATGAAAGTAAAAATCTAGATCCCCAGATTTAGCTCCAGAGAAATGACAATATTTAAAGACATTAAGAGCTATGAATAAATGCAAAACCATCATGGTTCTGATGTACAATTTGGACTGTGGACAGATACTTTTTCATGATGGATCTACTTATCAATTGCTCACAAACACATCCTTTGGGTGAATGCTGAACAAACCCCCGAGATTCTTTTACGCTAAAGTACAAGCAATTCAAATAGTCTTTCTCTGCTCCAAATTATTATGTTCTCTTAACACAGTATCATTTTTAGATTCAGTTACTATAGTAATTATAATGTGCCCGCCCCTATTCATAGGCCTCCCTTACTTTGGTCCCTACTAAAAAATGGGAAATTTCATGTCCTACAGCTCTTCAGTGGAGATGGACATGCTTAGTGAAACTAGTGGGATGGCTGGCTCCACAGCAGCACTTTCCTTGTTCATAGATGCAAAGGAACCACAGAGATCTTCTAGGCAGGACTAAGGCCCAAAGAGAAGTGATTTAACCAAGATAGTAAGCCAGCGTGCAACTTGATCTCATTCTCTCAACAGAGACAAAAGATGAGCTAGGAAAGTTTCTTCCCTTCTCTGTAGAAGGTGAGTAGCAGGAGCTACTATGGTTGTACGGGAACAACGAAACTAACCCCAACTGAGACCAAAGGAAGGCCTAAGACTTCCAGCTGTGAGCTACTTAACAGACAGACCCTTGCTGGAAAGCAATGCTAATGGTCACCTGCCATCAATGCTCATTTTGTGCCATTAACACCATAAAGAACTTAGCAATCCCTATTCAAATACCATAATATCAGAGAGGATATCAGTAAGCCAGAACACAAAAGCACCTTGCTCACTGTTCTGGAGAGAATTCTGGATGCATCTGTTCCCAATATTCTAGAACCAAGATTCCAGAACAGAACAACTCCTGTTGCCTTGGGATACGACAGAATTGGCCTCCTCATTTCCTAGTCTAGGGGTGAGAAACCTGTGGCCTTGAGGCCACAGCACTTTGACTGAATCCAAACTTCACAAAACAAATTTAGGATTTGGTCAGTTCTGGATTCAAAGGGCTGCACTTGAGGACCTAGAGGGTCACATGTAGCCTTGAGGGCACAGGTTCTCCACCCCTGTGACCTAGCCCCTTCATTCCTCACATGCCAAATAACTTTACTCACAAAACTCTTCCAATCATCTATTCCAATATATTCAGCTGCTTTTCAACAAACCCTGTCAATCTCCCAAACTAAAGTTTGGTTTGGTTTGGTTTGGTTTTTTTAAAAGCAATATAACATACAAAACACAAGCATCTGAACACACCAAATGTGGATTTCCCCTTGCCCCAGTGACCAATAATCTCATGTATTCCAGGAAGAAAGATTATTTTCAGGAAGATGATTAAGGTTAAGAAGTATATCTTGTGGCGTGTAAGTCCAAACCTAGAATCCTTTTAACCTGTTTGTTTCATTTAAAGAGTCAGATTATAGCAAAGCTCTTTTATTCCATTTTATTTTTAACATTGTTACAGTCATAAAAATGTTTTGCCACAGAGCACTGCCAAAACCCACTCCCTATAATAATGCAAACTCATTCAGATTAATTATATGAAAGACCAGTTTGAGTTTGTTAAAAATCTGGTTACAAATTACTTTAAAGGATATGAAGTTTTACTTTTTTCCAGAATATACAATGACTTCAATCAGTCAGTCAACATTGAGTAAGCATCAGCTATGTACCAGGCATTGTGATAAGCACTGGGACTGACCTGAACTAAGCTAACAGTCCTAGAAGAGGTCCTAGGAGAGGTGAACCTCCTTCTGGGAAAAGTCAAAATGATTCTCATATTTTGTCCCCACATGAATATTTTAGTAACTTGAGGTATTTTAAAAGTTCATTTTCCTAAGCACTTTGAAAAAAAATCCTCCTACTAATAATACTTCTTTATAAAATAGATCTAGTCAGCCCGTTGTGCAAATTATCACAAATTCTGGGGTAGACATTTGTGGGGTTCATTTAACTTAAAAGCAGAAAGTATTAAGAGTGATGTCAACTCATTTAACAAGAAGAAAAAGTTTAGGAAGTGAAAATTGGACCAGATGGAAAATAAAAGGCTACATTTACATCCCAAGAATCTCCAATTAGAAGACAGACAATATAGTGATCCAAATTAACTACCTCCTCTCCTGCTTCTTTCCTCCCCCCACTCCCATCCTCCTTCTCCTCCTGTCAGAGGTCAGGGAAGGACTATCACCGAAGACAGAACATCAGACTGGGCTGATGCCAGTTTTGTTCAAGAATTTTCTTTTTTTTAAAATACTTTATTATATGTTTTGTATAACGACACATGTATAACCTATATGGAATTGCTTGTCTTCCCAGTGGTGGTGGGTAACAAGGGAGGAAGGGACAGAATCTGGAGTTCAAAAGTTTTCAAAACAAATGTTAAAAGATTGTTTTTACATGCAACTGGGTAATAAGATATACAGGCACTGGGGTATAGAAATCCATCTTGCCCTACAAGAAAGTTAAGGGGGAAGGAGGGGTATAAGAGAGGGCAGTCTGGAGGAAGGGGTAATTAGTAAGCTTCCCATCTTGGGGTGGGGGGAAGGGAGAGATGGGGAGAAAATTTGGAACTCAAAATCTTGCAGAAATAAATGTTGAAAACTGAAAATAAATAAATTCTGGAAAAATATTTGCAACCAAAAAAAAATAC
Source organism: Pseudocheirus occidentalis (assembly GCA_028646575.1). Classification (NCBI taxonomy): domain Eukaryota; kingdom Metazoa; phylum Chordata; class Mammalia; order Diprotodontia; family Pseudocheiridae; genus Pseudocheirus; species Pseudocheirus occidentalis. The sequence goes on along the minus strand of CM053595.1, from coordinate 44,856,443 downwards.
ATTATAAGGGGTGATGGGCAAGGTATATATTAGGAAATGTAAGAAATCACTATCTTTATTTTAGAAGAGGACACTATTAGTTAATGTCACTTAATCGCAGAGTCAGTTCTTTCCTAATGTATATGCCTTCTAGAGATGGGGCTGTTAAGGGCGATGTGAATAAAGAAAAAAACATTTATGAAGTACTTAGCATGTGGCTGATACCACACTAAGCTGTGGAAGAACAGAACAATCTAGGATCATCTGAACTGTCAGTCCATGGGAGAATGGAAATTCTACCAGTCTAAGACTTGGCAGAGAACACCCATGGAACTGTCTAGGGGACAGAGAAGTTAACTCACTTGCCCCCAGGGTCACAATATCTCATGCTCTGATAACAAGAAATTATTTCTGTGAAATATTTAATGTTGAACCCCTACATGTCAAAAAGAAGCAGGCTCTGAACCTGGGTTTGGGGTATCCCAGCCATACTCTCTATCCACTGTGGCAGGTGGCTTGATGATATATATACCTATGATGCAAAACCAAAATGGTAATAACTTACTTTATGCTAAAAACAAAATCAATTCAATTCACAAAACCTTTGTTGAGTGCCAACAAAGTACAGTGTGTTCCCATTACAAGCACACACACACACACTCTCTCTCTCTCTCTCTCTCTCTCTCTCTCACTGATGGAAACTAGAGGTAAAACCACCAGGCATTTATTAAGCAATGTGAGAGACTCTGTGCTGGGAGATGGGATATCAGGTACAAAAAAATAAAACCATTGCTATTTCCAAAAAGACCAGAGGAGCTGGGTACTTCATAGCTGTGGATTCCTAGCTCCTCAATTTATTTCTCTGGGCCTCAGTTTACTCAATAGTAAAATGAAGAAGTTGAATTAGATGAGCTATTGTCAAACTTTTTAGCTTTTAGGCCCCTTTATACTCTTAAGCCAGCCTTTGTTTGTGTACTAGAGCTGGTTCTCTTTCAAGAGCCAATGGTTAAATTTTTAGTGAGAGCATTTACACCTTGGAAATCCTCAAGCTAACTTATGAAATCAATGGAGAAACTGTTTTTAATTGTGTCCGTTAGGGTTTTTTCAAGAGCTAGTTAAAAATTTGCCAGTACAACTCTGGTTTATCTCAATATTTAGTATACTAGAAAGTAAAATGTCTCAGCATTATTATGAAAATAGTTCTGACTTTGCAGACCCCCTACAATGGACCTAAGGTGTTCCCAGTATATTTGGCTGGACTGAATGACTGAAACTGTCCACCAGCTCTACATTCTACAGTCCCTATGAATCTGCCTCCTGGGTAGTGGTTGTGACTAATGTTTTCAGAGATTTCCTAACTCAACACTTTATAAGCTACACAAAACCTTTGCTCAAAAAACGAGCTGCATGAAAAACAACAATAACAATAATAACAATAGAAAGTAAATTATTGATTAGGGAAGAAAGCAGAATATAATGTATTATATGAAATGTAATTGTGCTATAAGAAACAAACATGAGGAATTCAGAGAAACATCAGAAGCCAACTATGAAATGATACAGAATGAAGTAGGCAGAAAAGAAAGAACATATGATTACAATGTAATTAGTGCCATTAAATCAGGCAGCTGATTCTGATGAATTATAACCCATGGCCATGGTCCTGGAGAACAACAAATTTGAAAAAACACTTTCTCTCCTCTCTGTGGAAGAGGGGAAGAGGAGGAGGATCACAATATGCAATGTTAAATTGCATTTAGAGTAGAGACCATTTGTTAGATTTTCTTTGTTACAAAGGAAGGGTTTCAGTGGTGGGGCAGGTGTGAATATTAAGAAATGTCTGAGGTAAAAATCAAAAAACATAAAAGTATTAAAAATTAAATAAGATTAAGCATTTTAAAACCTTTAAAACTCTTTGGGTCAAAGAAACAATAGGGGTGCTACACTGCTCGTAGCAAATCTTTATAAACTTTCTGCTTTAGGTAAAACAAAAAAAACAAAAACCAACAATGGACTGCTTATGCTACAACTACTTTCAAAGGTTATTCCTACTCCAGCTGGAAAATAATACTAAAAACTTGCCAAGAATACAATCAACTCTATATTACCAAAATCACTAAAAAGCAACGATCCAAAAAACATTTCTATTGGGCTCTGAAATATTTTTGTATTTATATATAAATAGGACTATGTTTTACATTCTAGAAATCCAAAAACATTAAATAATAACCCCCACTAGAAATTTAAATGCAGAAAGATCTAGAAAACTTTTCAGTTTTCCTACCCTATCTCCCTACTCAACTTCTGGTCCCTTCCTATCTCTCTCCATTGGCTGCTGAATGAAGTAGAGATTACAAAGTGATTTCCCAAAAGCAGAGGTCTGACCATGTCATTCTCCAACTCAATAATCTCCAGTAGCTCCCTATTATTACCTTCAAGGTCAGATACAAAATGCTCTGCTTGACATTAATAGCCCCTCAGCCTGCTTCTGCCTTTCCAGTCTATTCAATGTTCCACACTCCTTGATCCAGTGACCCTGGCTTCTCGATTGTGGTTGTTCCCCGTGCCTGGAATCTCCTCCCTCATCTCTGCCTATTGGCTTTCCTGGCTTCTCTCTCTCTCTCTCTCTTTTTAATTGACTTGTTTGTTTACTTTTAGTTTACAAGATTCAGTTCCAGGATCACCTGAGTTTCAGATTTTTCTCCCCTTCCTCCCCACCCCCACACCACCCACGGTGGCATACAACCATGTATAAGATCTGCAAACTCTTTCACACTGTACAATAGTCTGGGTATATTGGTGTTATAGTCAATGGAGTGAACAATGAGAAAAGAGAAACAAAAACCAAACATAGAAAAGAATGATAGCATGTATTGCTTCAGTCTCCATTGAAACTCTGGTCTTTCTAGATCTTTCTCTGAATGCAGACATCATCCTGAGACTTGTAGAGTTGTCTTTTAACTGTGCGTTGCTGAGAAGAGTCCAGTTT
>CM053595.1:44830368-44852975 GCA_028646575.1 Pseudocheirus occidentalis | reverse complement strand
TCATTTTCCTGTTTTGTCATCTTAGCTAATCTGACTAGTGAGATGTGGTACCTCAAAGTTGTTTTGCATTTCACGAATCAATAGTGATTTGGAGCATTTTTCCATATGCTTAAAGATATCTTTAATTTCTACCTCTGTAAATTGCCTGTTCATATCCTTTGACCACTTATCAACTGGGGAATGACTGGCATTCTTGTAAATTGTATTTAATTCCCTGTATATTTTAGAAAAGAGGCCTTTATCAGAGACACTGGTTGTAAATATTCTTTCCCAATTTCCCACTTCCCTCTTAATCTTGGTTACAATGGCTTTGTTTGTACAGACACTTTTCAATTTGATGTAATCAAGATTATCTATTTTACATTTTATAATGCTTTCCAACTTTTCTTTGGCCATAAAGACTTCCCTACTCCATAAATCTGACAGGTAAACTATTCCTTGCTTCTCCAGATTATTTACAGTATCAGCCTTTATATCTAGATCGTGTACCCATTTAGACTTGACTTAGGTGTATGGTGTTAGATAATGGTCTATGCCCAGTTTCTGCCATACTATATTCCAATTTTCCCCATGGTCTTTGTCAAATAGTGGATTCTTAACCCAGAAACTGGGGTCTTTGGGCCCTGGCTTCTCGTAAGTCCCAACTAAAAAATCATGTACTAGAAGTCTTTACAAACCCCCTTTTCATTTGAGTGCCCTCCCTCTGTTAATTATTTCCTATTTATCCTGTATATAACTTGCTCACTATTTATACAACTCCTTGAAGGCAGGGACTATCTAGCTTCTTTTTGTTTCCCTAGTGCTTAGCAGACTGTCACACAGCAGGCACTTAATAATTGTTGACTGATTAATTGGTTGAAATCTAGATTCTCCAGATTCTATGGTCACGGTCATGTTCTTTATTCCATGCTAGGAGTGCTGTATGTATCACCATCCATCATAAGGCACAATGCAGATCCATTTTTCTTTTGCTGGCTCTGGCCAGGGGAAGAAAAACTGTTTTGGTTTCAGTGTAGGCTACGTGTAAAGTAAGAATAAACAAAAGTGGTGCTAAATGTCAACCAAGAACTTAAACAGAATGGGGGCGCTCCATAAGACCTTGAAAGCAAGATCAGTTCTGCATGTATCACAATTCAAATTCACTCAGAGATAAATGAAAGCTGGCTATGCTTTCTTCATGGAAAATGATTCATTTAAAAAAGGAAAAAGCTCTATTAGGGACCAGAACACTGGATAGGGAATTCAATTTAACACCCTTATCTCTTTCTAGGTCTCTTCTTGTCTCCCACCCTAAAATTTTTATGAAGAAAATACTGGGTGGTAATTAAAAGATGGTAATGATGATGGTGGTGGTAGTGGTGATGGTGGTACAATGGCTAGAGCTCTGGGCCTCAGATCAGGTAGACTTGAATTCAAAGCCTGCCTCAAACACTTTCTAGCTGTGTGGCCCAGGGCAAGTCAATTAACCTTTTAGCCTCAGTTTTTTCATTTTTCAACTGTAAAATGGAGATAAGAATAGGAACATTATAGGGGTTGTAGTGAGGATTAAATGAGATAAAAATTGTAAAAAAAAAAAAAAAAGCTAAATGATTTTTGCCTTCCTCTTCCCCATCAGTATTATTCTTCACATAATTTTGATGGAATTCATATTGTAGCCCTGTTCTATGACTCCGAACTCACGGACTCCTTGGTTTTAAAAAATTTAAAAGCTTCTAGAATTGAACATCCTAATATAGTCTACCAACTTGTCAGGTCAGATCTGACCAACGGTCATTTATTTTAGAATTAACGTGAGCCTTTGTGTTTCTTAGTGAGTGAAGGCGATTCAAAATCGCCATGGTCCAAACTAGAAAACTGGAAAAACTGAATTCAGATCATGCTTGGAACCGTATTTGGATGTCAGCAATGAGCCAAAGGGCCTACAAGCACAGATGTCATCTGTTTCCTGTGGCTCACACCAGAAATAGAACTCCTGTAAGATGCATTAGCCCATACAATAATGGGAGGGGGGAGAGGTAGATAATGGAGCAAGATTTATAAAGGCAGAGTCTTTGTAGTTCTATTTGGATCATGAGAGAAAAAGTTGTCATCTGTATTCAATTCAAGTGGGAAAAGCTACAGAGGAACACAATAAAGGCTTCCACAAAGACTATTTCTGGTAGGGTATAACAACAGGGAGAACATTAGGTCTTACTCTGAAAAGAATCTAATTCTAAACAAACACATTGTACATAATCAAAGTGAAATATTTAAAGTCATTAAAAAAAAAACCCCATACTATGATACATGGTAGGCAGTGAAAAGATATTTACTTTGAAAGGACCAGGTTCCAGCAAACCATACCAACCTTATAATAGCTGGGTGGGACAAACAATATGAATTGGTTATAAGCATGATCTATAAAAAATATTCCACAAGAAACTATGTTTCGGTTCTTTCAAGTACATATAGTACAAATGTAGCTCAGCATCTTGCACAAAGGAGGTTTTCAATAAAAAGTTGTCATTTCATTTCACATTCACAACAACCTTAAAAGTTAAGTGCTATCATTATCGCCATTTTTTACAGATTAAAAAACTGTGGTTAAGTCTTAGTGACTTGCCCAGGGTCACACAGCAAATAAGTGACCCCAGTGGGATTTGAACTCAGGTCTTCCAGACTCCAGCTACTGCCCCAACTGGCTGCCTCTCAATGAATTCTTGATTTACTATGGTGCTGAGTCAAGTCCTATAGACCTAATGAACAGTGTGAATTCTACTGAAACAATAGAGAATCTCAGGATATTCATTATTACTATATAATACAGGCCCCTTCAAGATCTAGTCCAATCCCCTCATTTTATGGATGAGGGAATTGAGTTATTCAGACACATAACCTTTTGTCTATCACAGAGAGAGCACGTACCTATAGTTTCATGAACTCAAATATTCAATTGCCGAAATAATCAGATGTTTATTTTTGCTTTTAACTAACAAAAGGCAGTCTTTATAGCTTCACAACAATATGCAGATACTAAACATTAAGTGTTCAGCAAAAAGAATCTTAATCAATCAGCTCATACTAGAAGTACAGAAATAAGAGCTCTTCAGAAAAAAAAATATTCCATCAGAATGGAAAAGTGACAGTTGGAAACAAATAAGTCCCTGATTTTCCTTAGTCACCTGAAATATAATAACCAGGAACCCTAGACCAGACTTTATAGGGACTCCATCCTACAATCAAACTACCTAGTATGAATGTGTGTGCATGTGTGTGCGCACACTGTTACACAGAAACCTGCAAATAAATTAACGTAGTCTCAGACTTTCTTCCCCCATCTCCTTGAAAAAAAAAACCAATACTGTCAATCAAACCAAGAAAAATAAAATGCTTTAATTTATACTGAAAATGTAATTCACAGTAGTATTTTCAGTGTCAAGGCTATTGTTATTATGTGACATCAAATGTCCTGCGATGCTATATTCTATCACTGTCCTTCAGAAGAAACAGGCAGGTAAATCGTTATGCAGACTAATAACTTCACAGGTGTCAAAAATCCTACTTAGTGCTCAGTAAAGTGTTACTTTATTGTGGTGTAAAGAAATAGCTGTCAGAGATCCCCAAGATGAAGTGAGCAGTGAAGGCTCCCCTCAGAAGGAACTCCAAGGAGCTTAATAGGAGGGATGGCTGGGGAGGGGTCAGATTAGGGAAGGCTTAAAAAAGCATTCCTAGAGGAAGTTCAGGGCCCCAGCACCAAGAAATGAGGAAATTCTGCAGGCAGAACAGCTGCAAATTTTTTTTTTTTTAAGCAGCAGGCAAAGAAAAGGAGATTGGAATTTGGGGAAGGAGAGAGACACAGGGCAGGCATGTGGGAGGGAGAGAGGCGGGGCAAGACTGAGGTCTGGTAGAGCTGTTTTAAGCAGAGGCCAGCTGATTAGGCCTCTCCTTATCCCTCCCAAGCTCTCCCCCACATACTCATGGCTACAGCCATGCCCTGCCCTGACTGTGGTCAGGTTGAGATGCCACTTCTGAAGTTCCTAGCTAGAACCTTACTAGCAATACTTCATTCCAAGGGGAAATGCAGCTCATTCTATACAGCAGTGAGGGGTGAAAATGTCCCAAGCAATAGATAGTGAGAGGCCTGAAGAACTTCTCCCCTCCCCACTCTCCAACTGCCTTTCTCCAGCACTTAATTTAAGTGTTTATTGACTGAATTTGCTGAGATACATAAGGTATATGTAGTGTCTGGACAGGGAAAGAGCCTGTCTTAAGAAGGAACAGCCAAACTGATGGAGAAGAGTAAAGCAAAGAACTTAACCAGCTGTGGTGTGTTTGTTGAAAAAGTATACACTAACTGTCCCTTAACCAAACTAGACAGATCTACACAACTATTAAAAAACGAAAGCCAAGAGGGAATGCCCCTGGGTTGGGCTCCAGAACTATTGCTTTGGGTCAGTCTGGGGAACCCCCACTTTGGCTGCATTTACCCAGAGCTTTGCATGTCTCACTGTGCTCCTTTAAGCACACTGCAGGCAAACTGTCTAAGCTGTGGGAAACATGATCTCCACATATGCTCTTGGAGCCCTGTTAAGTATCTGGAGTAATGATATTGGCAGCATGGCTGAATACACATTCAAGTACCAAGGAGTCAGTGAGGATTCCCAAGGAAATGGGACTTAGCTGTGGGGAATGTCTTAATAGGGATGCACTTGACTAAACACCCAAGATCACATGAATGCATTTGTTCTAAGGACTTGGGAGCTGAACCACACTCCCTACAGGTGATCTGGTCCAATCTCCTTGTTTTACAGAAAAGGGAAAGGAAGGGAAAGGAACAAGCATTTAGTAAGCCCCTGTGGTGTGCCAGGCATATATTTTCTCACTGGATCCTCACAACAACCCTGTGCTATTACACTCCCCATTACAGTTGAGGAAACTGAGGCAGATAGACTAAAGTGACCTGCCCAGAATCACATAGTAATTATCTAAGGTCAAATCTGAACTCAGGGCTTCCTGACTCCAGGTCTCATGCTCTATCCACTGCTGCTCCATCGAGTTGGTGGCTTGCCCAAGGGCAGAGATAATGAGGGACAGAGATAGATTTAAAGCCAGGGTCCCCTTTTCTCCAAATATCCAATTTCCTAATTTTGGCCAAATTCTTGCTAGGGCTCAAAAGGAAAATTAAATAAATGAAGATTACATATACAAATGCAGGCTGCTCTTTGAAAATGAGTGCTAGTATTTAAAGAGGTAGATGGGGAAAGATATCAGATGTGGAATCGGAGGGCCTGGAGTTTAAACTCTGGGCCTGGGACTTTATTACATAGTATAACCATGGGTATTTCCTCTCTCTGGGCCTCAGTTTACTTTTCTGTAAATTAACATGGATGGCATAAATCATCTCTAAAATCCTCTTCCAAACCTAAATCTCACAGTCCCTTATACCATATTTATCTTCTATATCTATTTATTATCCAGTGGTGCTCTTTTCCTATGAGGCAGCTAGGTGGTCCAGTAAATAGAGCACTGGGCCTTCAGTCAAGAAGACCTGAGTTCAAATCAAACCTCAGGCACTAGTCGAGGACACAACTGAACTATAAGAGTTGTTTTCCTGTGGGAATGTAGCTCCAGAATTCTAATGAAAAGCTGGTGGGAAAACAAGACTCAAATACATTGTGACTTGCACCTTCTAGAAATGTAGACTGCACAAAGAGAACCTCAAGGTGTTTGCTCACATTTTTTTTTTAACTACAAAATGATTTTGCATCATTACTCTAAGAAGATTGCCTAAATATGCTCAAAACTAAATTGGACAAACAGTAATAGATTCAAAATATCTGCTATCATAAAAATTGGTCTCATACATCATAAGAGAAACAAATGGCCAATCGCCAAAAATATTTACTATAAAAGAATGGTAAAGAAGCAAAAACATACATTTTAAGGCCATAGTAGGAGGCTTATTCATGAGGTAAGCTATGACATATTCATTCATTTTAAACAATTTTTTAGAAGTGTGCGTAGGAGGTGGGGTTGAACATCTTTGTGTAAGCAGAAAAGATTTTTTAAAAGACAAGAACCCGAGCACCCCGTTTCATAGCACACTGATAGTTATTGACCTAATAAACAGCAAGCTGTCAGGTTTATTCTTATGCTGACACTCACCTTATGGTTTATTTACTTAAATAGAGGCTACTATACTGAATAGGGGGATCCTTTAAAAGAAAAAAGCTCTAGAATCATAGGATGTGGGTTCAAATCCCACATCTAAAACATACTGTATCACCTTAGGAAAGAAATTTGACCTCTAAGGGTCTTAATTTCCCCTTTTGTACAGTAATAGACCTGGATTAAATGACCTCTTGATATCCCTGGCCAGCTCTAGGTCTGTGTGTGAGCCAATGATTTGATTCCAATTTGATCTCAAAATTATTATTAGTTGAATCTATAGTATAAAAGAGCATGTCCTAACTGTGCCCTTCCCAAGTGCTTACTGGGAGGAGAGGTAGTATTTAAAACATAATTTCTCATTTGCTAAACTTTTATTTAGCATGAAAATAATCTACTAATTTTCTGCAGATGGATTAAAACTATCTGGTGTATAGATGTGCTTCATAATGACATCAAAAAGGGAGAGACAACTCCTATTACCCTTGGTTTTACTCAACATAGAACCGGATCAGGTTCTGAGTCAAGAAGGGAACTATCTAATACCTATCTAGTAGTAAAGAAAGAGAAAAAAAAACTATTAACTGCTTTCCTTAAGTTTTTCCAGTAAACAAGTCAGTCTTGGACCTGAGCTATTCTCTAATAAAAGACTGGGACCAGCAGAGAGTAAAGTTGATTATGGGGGCAAAATCTGGAGGTGAGGGGACGGCTGGTCACAAAGCCAGAAAGGGAAATGTCCATAGTATTGGTCTGTCAAATTCAAAATCTTCACTTCTTTTGTTTTTTTCCCACAATTTCCCTTTATATATATATATATATAATGTTTATTTCCATTCTTCAAAACCCACCCATACATAATTCCTTAAGACTGGCACTGCCCAATTTGAATGTCAATATGGAAAATAATGATCCAAGAGAAATACTTTCAAGATTAAAGGAATTTTAATCATATTGAGGCAAGAAGAGTTTGCAATCAAAATGAATCCTTAGTTGCTGGAAGGGAAGAAGGGAATTCTGGGAGAATTGCTTAATGTTACAAAGAAATTGCCTGTTCTCCCAAGGGCAGGGAGGAAAGGGAGTGGGAAGTGGCCACTACTTCACATAACAACAGTCATTAAAATCAGCTACATGTACATGTTTGAAATAGTCAGCTAAGTTTACATAGTTACTGAAGTTACCAAGATAGCATTAAAAAGTAGAGAGAATTCAGAGAACCATGAAGCTGGCTTTGAGTTCAGCAGACCCTAAAGTACTACCCTGTTCAGCACTTGTTTTAATCTTTCAAAAGATGTCTTCTATACTTCCTTAGTTACCTTTTTTTGTTGTTGTTTGTACTCTGCTCTGAGAAGACCACAACTGAAATATTGCACTCAATTCTAGCCATTACATTTTAAGACGATCAAAAAGTGTCTAGAAGACCAGGATGGTGTAAGGACTTAGGATCATCACATGAAAATCAAGTGGAGTTTGGTTTGATTTAGACTGCAGGAGATGACATAGCTAGTATATAAAAGATGCCTTGAAGTATTTGAAGGAGTAACACTGGGAATAGGGTTTAGATTTGTTCCACTTGGTCCCAAAGAGCAGAGCCAGGAACAATAGGTGGAGCTTAAACTCCTAAACACCCCAAACTGAGCTTATAAGCTTTTCCCCCAAATCCTTCCCCATTCTAAACTTCCCTATTACTGTTGAAGGCACCTCTACCTCCAAGTCACCTAGCCTGGCAACCTAGGTGTCAAACCCTCAGCTCTTCCCTAGCTCTCATTTCCCAGATCCACCCATGCTAAGGCCTGTCATCTGTACCTTTGTGACATTTCTCACATATGCACTTTTTCTTCTCTCTGCCACTGTCACCGCCTTGCATAGGCTCTCATCATCTCAAGCCTGGACTACTGCAACAGCACTAGTTGGTCTCTGTGCCAAAAATTTCTCCCATTCTAATCCATCTTCCAACCAGCTGTCAAAGTGATCTTCCTAATGTTCAATTCTGACCATGTCAGCCCCTGCTCAAAGTACTCCAATGACTCCCTACAACCGGCAGGCTCAAATATAAATGCTTGTTTGACATTCAAAGCCCTTCATATCCTGCTCCCTTCCTATCTCTGTTTCTCCTTACACCTTACATTCTTCCCCCTCCCCCATTCTGACCCCCACGTACACTTGATCTAGTAACACAAGCCTCCTTGTTCTTCTTCACACAAGACATTCATCCCCTGACTGGGCATTTTCAATGGCTGCCCCCATGCCTAGAATGCACTTCCTCCTCATTTTTGCCTTCTGGTTTCCCTGGTTTCCTTCCAGACCAAGCTAAAATTCTACCTTCTACAGGATCTCTTTCCTAATTCCTCTTAATTCTAGAATCTTCCCTTTTTTAAATACTTCCTCTTTATCTTCTATATAACCTTTCTGTACATAATATTTACTGATTGATAGTTTCACAGGATAAATTCCTTAACAATCTGCACTATTCCAAAGTAGAAGGGGTTGCTTCTGGCAGCTAGGTGGCACAATAGATAGAGAGCACTGGGCCTGGAGTCTGAAAGGCCTGAGTTCAAATTAGGCCTCAGACACTCGCTAGTTATGTAACCTGGGCAAGTCACTAAACCCCTGTTGGCCTCAGTTCTCAACTGTATAATTGGGGTTACCACCTCCTTTACAGGGTTGTTGTAAAGATGAAGTCTGGAAAGTGCTCAGCACATAGGAGGCACTGGGTAAACGCTTATTCCTTTCCCTTCCCTCCTATTCCCCCTTTGGAAGTTAGCATGTTCTCTATTGTTGGAGGTACTCAAGTAAAAGGCTGGATGATCACTTGTCCAGTATGTTGGATGGAAGATTCTTGGTCATGTACCAATAGGGCCAGAGAGATGGCCTGAGGTCCCTTTCAACTTGACATTCAGTAGTACATCAACTCAACTCTTTTCAGATAGCTTTCCATTCTTTCTGACAACTCATCTGATGGGATAGAAAGGATAACAAATGTTAGGCCAACAAATCAGCCAAAGCCTGCTGATTCTTTTTCTGTTGCAAGTGAGAATGTGAACCTGAAAAGCTATACACTCGATTACAAAATCTGAAATGGCATCTCTAAGCACCCTTATGGAGAAGCTCCAAATATTCAAAGAAATTAAGATAGCAGCATGAGATGAGAGCGACATAAACTGTTTTATGACCATTAACTCTATTAACCCTACAAGACAACATCACAACAGTTTTCACTCCCATCTTTCAGAAGCCAATTCTCAACATAACAACTACGTTGCCCAAGTGGTCCTATACATAAGCTTTGGTTATTGTAATGGTTCCATAAGTCAACAAGGGAGGTGTCCTTACATTTGGGCCTAGGATATGTTTCAGAACAGCCTTCATCTCATTCATTACACTCAATGAAGTTTCTGCTAGAAATGCTACCTCAGATACATTAACTAACACCAGGCCAAAGACACAAAACACTAATATCTAACAATCTATTCTATTTCCTTATGCAAGCAGGGGGAAATAATGTTCTAAAAGAATAAAGCTTTTTTTGAAAGAAATGAATTCCACAAAACAAAACAATACAAGGTAATTGCTTACCTGGAAAATAGTTTGTACTTCAGATCCACCAATCCAGAATGAATGGGTGGGGGGTATTCCCTTTCAGACTAGTCTGAGAAAAGACAGCAGTCAATCATCTTCCAAGATTCCTTCAGCTTTACTGTATCCAGCTTTCTTCAACAAAATCCCAAACATGCACTTCGGTAACTGTTGGAAAGACAGAAAGCAATCCATACACCTACCATGGCACCAGCAGCAAATGGTGGCCACTATGTAATGGAAGGGTCAGTGGAGTGGTGGATCTGAGTCCCAGAAAAAGGTTACAGGCCAAGACCATGCCCTAAGCCAACCAGCGCAGTATGAAATCTTAGGAGGAAGATTCCTCATAGCAAAGACTGACAGGATAAGAAAATCTCTGTAGCACACAATGGAACATCCTTAACCATTCAATTATGATCAGTCGGGTTCACCAATTTCTAAGTAAATAGAAATTCTCTAAGACTTACACCATTATCAGCTAGAATATATTGCCATCATCTCTTTTCTTCTCATCGATTCTCCACCAATTAACCAGGAAAGAGTTTGTCAGCTCAGAAGCCAAATTCTAAGGCACCTTAGAAACACCATGGACCATTACCTTACGAGACATCTTTCTGTTTGCAGTATTTGTATTAAATATCAAAAACTCACTACTACCAAGAATCTCTAGAAACACCCATTTTGTAACTTAACAGGAAAAGCATGACAGCCAAACCAAAGAGCCAAAGAGAACCATTACAATTCAGTCTAAATTTAAACAGAAGAGAAGTTTCAAATCTAAGTGTGAGAACTCCCTCCTACCAGAGATGGAGACTTCCATAAATAATTCAAGAGGGGCAGCTAGGTGGCGCAGTGAATAGAGCACCGGCCCTGGAGTCAGGAGGACCTGAGTTCAAATCCGACCTCAGACACTTAACACAAAAACTAGCCATGTGAACTTGGGCAAGTCACTTAACCCCAACTGCCCTCCAAAAAGCAAAAAAAAAAAAAAAAAAAAAAAAAAAAAGAATAAATAATTCAAGAAATAAGTCTCAAAGACCACAGTCTTAGAGAAGTTAATGAATTGCCGAAAATAACAACTAAATATCAGAGGTGGGATAAGAACCCAGGTCTCAAATCCTCTTCCATAAGTCAGGCTGCTGTCTCAGTGTTGCTTTTTTTTAACTGAAACCAGCCTCACCTATAATCAGGCACTTTATTACTAAAATAAAGAACCTCAACTGACAATTTACTACTAGATTGCTGCTTTAAAGAAATAATCCTGGTCTTTAATACACCAACACTCTTCCCTCCACAAACTCTTTCATGAGATGGTTTGTGAACGCTATGTAAATATGGGAAGAAATAGAAGAGCATCAACAGCAGTTCTGACCAAAACTAAAACCCCAATGCCCTCAGTACCCAACCATATTACACCATTGATCCCCTTAATTTCCACAGTCACCAGTAAGCTAAAGCAGTATCAATATTCTCAGGTTTTCTGACATCCTCGGTGCTCAAGGACAAGACAGGTCAGACCCCTTATGGAAGAACAGCTGAGATACAAAAAGCAGGAAACCCTCAGACTCTGCCTACCTGAAATACTCCAATTAGAATTTGTTTTGCTTTGCTTTGGTTTAGTCCTACTGTATCACTAGACCTCAAGCAGGCCTTACATGGATCAGTTGAGAATCACATATAAAAATCACATTCTCACTATTAAAACAAACAAAAAACACCCATTACTTTTAAAGAATTTTAATTCCCCAAAGTCATAATAAAACGGGGGATACCAATGCAGCAGTGCCCCACAAATCTTTCACGACTAAGGAAGAGGACTCTGTCTTTCAGACCCAATTTAACCCAAACTAGAATTGAATTGTTTAGGATTTGGTGGGATTGGTGGAGAGGGTAATGAACAATCCACGTTTATCATCCAAGACAGTCAGCTATTAATTTTTCTGTTGGAAACCAACCAATGCCACAAATCAGTTACCATTTTGTTGATTGTCTAGATAGGAAAGTGGCAGAGAAAATGTGAAAAATACAAATTAAATTTAAAAGTGTCCTGTGGGTTCCTTTTTTCTTCCCCTGGAGAGCTGGTAATGAATACTTACCAGCTCACTCCTGCCCATACCCTTCATGATTTTATAAATTTTAGCCATAATTTTGCTATGTCTTATAAGAGGCTTATTCCCCCCACTCCAGTTGCTAGTATCCTCTCTCCCATTCCTAGATATTTTCATTTCCTTATCTGTGTTCATTCTGTTTCTGATTGTAGCTAATATCCCTTCCATATCATGGGGGGGGGGGAGGAGGAGGAAGGGACAGCACTCCCTCAATCTGGAAAATTCACATAAAATTTTTTTGGCCCTCCCTTTATACCAGAAGTCTTATTTTTTTTTCTTTTTCTTTTCTGGAGTGTTTACAGTACCTTATTATAAAATCTGGGTTAAGCATTTTGTCATAGACTATACGTAGGTCAATGTTAAGTAAAAATATTGTATGAAAAAGAACTAAAAAGAAATGTTACAATAATTTCTTTTGCTGACTTGCAATATGGGAAAAGTCTGAGATGTAGAAGGGAAGACTGTCCATGTGTTCTTGTTTGATTCTTACAATGCTGTGAGGTAGATACTGTTATTTATTATCTCCATTTTGCAGATGAGGAAAATGAGGCGAAGTGACTTATCCGGGGTCACACAGATAGCTGGTAAGTGTCTGGACACTTCAAATTCTAGTCCCTTAGTTAGCCCAACTTAGTTGCATTACCATAAAACACAATTTGCTTGAGGGGCAAAATGTGGTTTGTGGGATTTCCTTTCGTTTTGGGGGGGGTTTTTGTTTTTGTTTTGTTTTTGGTCCTTGGAGCCTCAGTGCCCATTCTAAACTACCAGATACTTATTTGGAAATTATTTGACTCTCTGGATGATTTCAATTGTCCTTTTTTCAGATTTTTTTCCCTAGTTGATATAGAGATATTTAAAATATCTTGAGTAGGAGCACAAGTTGCCCCAGGTTTATCCTGAGTGTTCAGGAGCCACACCCAAGGCCATATACAGAGGAAGGAGAAGAGAGGAGGTCCAAATTGAGGTTCTGACCCCCAGTCAATGGTTCTTTTTCCATTCTTCCACTTTCAGTTCCCCAACTTTCCTATCACAGTCATAGATACCATGTTCTCAGTACCTCAAGGCTGGGAACATTTCACTCATTTATCTCACCAAGTCCTACCCATCTTCCCCTACAATTCTTTGCTAGTCCACTGTATATTAGCACTTCCTCTCACTTCATCACATTATGTTTAGTCTTGAACAACTCTGCTACATATACCATTCAGATCATTGTAAATGAAATGGATTTCCTGATCATGGGATTTAAGGCTGGAACTCCTGGAGGCCTACTCTACTTAGGCATCCATCTTTCCCATTCCATACTGCCTTTATAGACTTCTCAGAAATAAGACAAAGTGATCCACACTCAGCACTGTCCTGACCTCCAGTTGCAAACACTCTTTAAAGCCCTCCACTCAACTTATTCCTCAACACCTTCTCACAAACATTTCAGACCTTGGAAAGCTCTTTCTAAGATCATTTTATGAGCCATAATTTTCCCCTTCTTTCCTTTTCGAGATCACCCAAAAATTACGGAGATAAATGAGCTCTTTTGTTATTTGTGTTATTTGTGCTCTAGTCAACTGTAGAGTAAATCCATTCCCCTACTTTAATGTAATAAACATTTACTAGGCAGCTATCATGTGTCAGGCACTGAGGATATAAAGCAAAACAAAACAATGCTGGCCCTCAAAAAGCCTATATTCTAGTGGAGGACACAAGTTGTTCACAAGAAAGAAAATTAGAAATTTATATAAAATTATTTTAAAAGGGAAAAAAAAAACACTTTAATTACCTGGTCTTGTTTAGGAGGCAGCAACTGGACCTGTGCTTAGAAGGAAGTAACGGATTCTAAGAGGCCAAGATCAAATAAAATTTGGCCTTTAAAACTCTCCACAACCTTTCAATTAATCAATTGACGAGAATTTATTTGGTTCCTACAATACTCAGACATAAAACTTCATCCCCAGGGGTTACTAGGTAGTGCAGTAAATACAGCACTGGCCCTGGAATCAGGAGTACCTGAATTCAAATCCAGCCTCAGACACTTAACACAAAATCTAGCCCTATGACCTTGGCCAAGTCACTTAACCCCAACTGCCCTGCCTTCTGTCCTCCAAAAAGAAAAAAAAAAGATGTGGCAGGTGAAGAAAGAGTTAAAGTTGCTTCAAAAGAGCTTCTCCAGTCTTGCTTCTCCCAGGAAGATTCAAAAATTGAAAGAAAAATCCATGGGTAGGAAATGGGGTGGAAAAATAGGAGAAGCCAAAAATTCTTAGATCACTGGAATGAGCCGATATTTCAACTCCTGGGTATGTTCATATAAAAAATCCTAAGTGAAGGTAGGTGTAGGTGGGAGTCTGATTTTGGAAGGCTTTAAGTTCCAACCTGAACAGTTGATATATTGGGTGAAGAGGTTTTTTTGATGTTTAGGAGTTCATTTGGTTTTTTGTTTGTTTTTGAGGGGTGTGTGTGTTTCATAGAAGAAAAACATTGTCAGATTTGTGATTTTAAAATATCAATTTAGGGGCAGCTAAGTGACATAGGGAATAGAGTACTGGTCTTAGAGTCAAGAGAACCTGAGTTTAAATATGGCCTGATACTAGCTGTGTAACCCTGGGCAAATCACATAACCTCAATTGTTCTGCTCCCTTCCCTCCCAAAAAATAAATGAAAATATCAATTTGGCCACTCTATAAAGGACAGTTTGGGAAGGAGAGACCAGGAAGGACCAGGAAGCCCAAACAAAGAGGCTGTTGCAAAGAAAGGTTCAGGTGAACGATGCTGAGGAATTTTATAAGGTTTTTTTGCCAAGAATGGAGAGAAAGGAATGTTCATAAGAGATGTTATGGAGATGGAATCTACAGGCATTGGCAACTGATGAGTAATGAGGGAAAGGGAAGGCTCCAAGATGACACCCATGTTGTAAACGTGGGTGACTAGAAAATTGATGGTTTCCTCAATGGAAACAGGAAAGTTTGGAGAAGAGAGGAGTTTAGAGAAAAACATGAGTTCTATTTTCGACATGTTGAGTTCGAGGTGCCTCTGGGACAGCCAGTTGGAAATAGGCAGCTGGCAGTGCAGGAGCAGAGTTCAGGAGATGATGGCTGGATATAGAATAGAAGTGAATAGAGAGTGTAACTGAATCTGTGGGGTCTGGTGAGATCACCAAAGGAGAACAGACAGAGATGGATGACTGGGTGGTGTAGGATAGAGTGCTGGCCCTGGAGTCAGGAAGACTCATCTTGAGTTCAGATCTGGTCTCAGACACCAGCTGTGTGACCCTGGGCAAGTCACTTAACCCTGTTTATCTCAGTTTCTTCATCTGTAAAATGAGCTGAAGAAATAAATGACAAACCACTCCAGTATCTTTGCCAAGAAAACCCCAAATAGACTCACAAAGAGTCAGACATGACTGAAAAGTACTGAACAATAATAACAGAGAGAGAAAAGAAATAGACCCGGAAAAGAGTCTTTGGGCCTGCCTATGATAAGGAAGAGGGTGATGATCTAGCAAAAACAAAGTCAGAAATAGAGGAGAACTTTGGTTTACATAAACGGACAACAGGCTGGGGAACTAGATAATGTACCCTTAGCTGGATTTTTGCCAAGTATCCTAAAAGAAAAATTGTTCTGACCACAGAAAAGGAAACCTAAAGAACATTATGCCCAACAAGGGCTTGTAGTAGCATTACACTGCAACAGTATTCTCATTATTTCCAGGTTGTTGAAGAGCTAGAGATACTACTTGGTATCATAGGAACCCATATTTAAAAGTGGAAGGGACCCAAGAGGTCTGTCCAACCCCCTCATTTTACAGATGAGAAAATTGAGGCCCAAAGACATTAAGTGTCTTACCTAAGGTCTCATAGGTTGTGTGTCTAAGGTGGAATTTGAATCAATGTCCTGACACCAGTCATTGCTCTTTCCACTGTACCATGCTAGATGCTAAAATACTGATCATCTTGTAGAAGACCAGTGAAAATTTAACTTATTTTACTGACTTCAGCTGAAGTACAGGCCAGCATCAATGTGTAACAAATGCTGTTTAACTTTGACTAACACTCATCTTTCAGCCTCCTGAGACTGTTACCCTTGAAGTTCTATCAGATTACGTCTTTTATTTCTCTCTCCCCAATCTGTTTTTCTTTTAAATAATCATAAAGAAAAATAATTTATTAAATTTATCGATTTAAATTCTATCCCTTAGTCAAATTTTAAGTTTTATTTCTCCCTCAAAAAATTTCTGAAACTTCTTAAATTGCTTTTTTCTGTGTGTGTGTGTGCGTACACGTGTATGTGTGCGTGTATGTATGCGTGTGTTTGTGCGCGCGCGCGCGCGCGTGTGTGTGTGTGTGTGTGTGTGTGTGTAGCCCCTGCTTGATTTTTCACCACAGATCAATGAACTTTGCTTTAAATTTTCTTTTTCCTTACTCTTCATATACTATATTTCTGTCATTTCTACTATATGATGATCAAAACAAAGGATAGGACCTTATTTTCTGTTTTTCTTGGAAATTCCTCAATGTTCCTAGAATAGAATTTTAAATATAGTGGCCATTCAATCAACGTTCACTAAGTGTGGGAAGAAGTTTCCTTTTATAAAGAACTTTAGCAATTCAGGAAACTGAAACCTTCAGGTTTCACTAAAACAATAAAAAGGTTTAAGTTAAGGACAACCAACTGGATTGTCAGGTCTTCCTAGTACATCTGTCATTTGCCTATATAGACAAACTTCCTGTTAAGCAATTACAGTGATCAGAAACTTAACACAAGGAAACATGATTTTCCCCCCCTTGAGCAACAGGTTTCTTCCTTTCAGTGTTATCACTTACAAACTAGAAACCAGTTTGCCAAAAAAGTCGGAGATTTTAAAAAAAATTAGAACTCATTGGTCTGAACCACACTAAGTAAACATTACACACACACACACACACACACACACACACACACACACACACACACAATGTGAAGACATTTACAAGGTTCCCAACAGGGTAGGAACACAAAATTTGGTCACTTTCTCTTGGGGTACTTAATACTTTGAGTCTAGATCAATTAGACCACGAGATTAGGACTCTAAAATACAGTACTACTTAATCATGTTGCGTTCTATGAATAGGTTAGTATAGTCATCGTAAGAGAAACTGCAGGTTCTTCCCAGGGAAATATTCACAATTCTTTGTCTGAATCTTCTGTTCTCAGTTATTTTCCAAAATGGCTTTGTACATACCAGTCAGGTGTGAATATATATTATCTATCTATGGGTGTACATGGACATTGTATTATGTACTTTCCCTCCCTCCATTCTAAGCCTTAAATTCCCCCCACCTCAGAGAGGTGTTCTGGAGAAAGGATTCCATTAAACAGTTCCATTGAAAATTCAAACTAACAGTCATTTATTTATCCAACAAACAGTTAATGAGTACACACTATATATAGGAAAGGCACTGCCGGAGGTGTTACTGTAAAGAATACAAAATGATCAGAATACAATTTAGTTCCTGGTCTTGAGAACTTACTATCTAATAAGGAGGACACAACTAGTATACAAGGCAGAATATGTACAAAGTCAAACAAACCTAAGTTCTGAAGAGGAAGAGGTCTCTTGCAGCAAGAGTGGCCAAGAAAACACAATGCTAGTAATTTAGGGCCTTCTGCCTTCACCAATCAAAAAAACTATCAAGGAAATGATAACAGGTAACAGTAAGATAGTGGAATCATAGGCTCATATAGGATATTTACAAGGCATTTAGCAGTACCTGGCACATAGAAGTCTCTACATAAATGGCTTATTCCCTTCCTTTCTCTTCCTGTGCACATACATATACCTTTTTTTCCCTTAGGTTCAGACAGCACAAATCTGGATGATGGAGCTTCTATAGGTCTGGAGTTCTCACAGAAGGCTTGGAGGTTTTGTGGAGTCCTTTAACCTAGGTCAAAGAGCTCTCTCCATTCACCAGTGAGCAGATGTTCTGTTGAATAGGAAGACTTTGCAATTGGCTGGAATTTACTGTGCTGTATCTCAGGAAGCAGGGTACAAACAATACAGGGCAAGGAGACCCAAACACCACTATGTGCATTCAGATATTCATCCCCAAGGCCTCATCTTGACTCCATGTTTCTCTGTCAGATGAGCGTACCAGGTCAAATCAGATGGTCTCTCAAAGTCCCCCCACAAAGTACAAGCTGTACATGATAGAGATTCAGGTTTTCACATACAAGTGGCTTTTTCTCTTTTTTGTGTATGTAAATGTTCATTCTTGTTAGTTTTTTAAGGAGTTAGTCTGCACCTAAGAGGAACAAGACAGGAGCCAAAAGAAATATGCTTAGCTTCATTTTTATGTGTGAGTCTAGTCAATGTTTACAGATTATAGATTTAATGCTAGAAGGCCTCTTTAGAGTATCTTATCTGTAAAATAATGGGCATACAGTAAGATTGTGACTGGTCCAAGCCCAAATAGCTATACTAAACTGTGGACTCAGGAGTGACTAGGTGGTATAGTGAATATATAGAGCACTGGCCCTGGAGTCAAGAGGACCTGAGTTCAAATACAGCCCCATTCACCTAACACTTACTAGCTGTGTGGCCTTGGGCAAGTCACTTAACCCCAATTGCCTTGCCTTCATGTCCTTGGACTCCAAATTCAGGTCTCTTTTCACTGCATGATAGGGCTTCTTTGTTCAAATAGAACCTCCATGTCAATGTAATTTACTGTGTGGATTCACATGCTGTGGTACGTGTTACTTGGCATATACAATGGGGACAATGTCTTGCTAAAATGAAAGCCCCTCAATTAAACTAACTTCTTTTGGGGAAATAGAAAGATTAATTATATGTGTGTGTGTATGTATGTATGTATGTACGTATGTGTGTGTATGTATGTATGTATGTATGTATGTATATACATATATATATTCCTCCACCTAGAAAAGTTAACAAGAACAAAATGGAGAATAGCTCACAACAATAGTGTACGTCATATAATATGTAAATACTGTTTTATATGTATGTATTATATAAATAACAGTGTAAAGTGCTTCACATATATTGTCCCAAAACAGAAAGAAGTTATCAAAAGGAAGAAAATGCCCATAAATTCACCCAAGAAAGTTTCCTTTATCTTCTCAACATATTCCACTTTGAAATGATTGTCCGGATTGTGGGGTAGAACTCGGAATGCACTGGCTCCAACCAATACCTGTCTAAAGAGGCCCCGGGTATTCTGCATATATTATCCCATTCATCCTTAAAACAAACTCCAGGAAGTAGCCCGCTCATTTAAAGATAACCAAGGTGAGACTGAGACACAAGGAAAGAACTGCCCAGGGGTCACTTTGTCCAGAGGAGGAATCAGTCAATAACAAGCGATATATTATTATTGGGGAGAAGGCTCTCAAAACCTGTAACCCCCAACCTCCTTTCACTAATCTCTGCTACCTACTCAATACAAAGTCTGTCTTTCTCTTCAACCTGCACAGTATTCTGTGGCTTATTATTCACGCTTGGCTGAAATGCAATTCATAACTGGAAGCCAAAAGAAAACAAATATTATGTGACAATATGTATGCTGCCTTTTTCTCCTTTAAGTCTGCCCCTGTGATATTCAATGTATTTGATTTTTTAAAAAATTCCAAACAGGTAACTTTTATAGATATTCCTACATTGTCCCAATGATTCAGCAACTAGGCATAAATGCTTTCCTCCAATCAATAAGAGAATAAAGCTAGTGTTAATGTAGGTTGAAAAAAAATTTAACTCTAAAATACCAGACCAATTAATCACTATTCGGTGTCTAGGGAATTACCTGATTATCTCCAGACTGCCTCTAGAGCCAAGGGAGTTAGTTACTTACCACTGGCATTTGCAAAATACAGCACTGGCATCCTCCATAAAGAGTTTTTGTAAACTCTAGATTTTAGTCATCTACTTAACAATAGTGATTGTCCCAAAGGTAAACCTAAACTGAGAGTTAGGAGGAATTACAAAGGAAACAGCTTTAGCCCAAAAGGATGCTCTAATTGGACTGGATTGTTAATTCAACTGAATTTAAGAATTATTAAATGCTTCCTATGTGTCCCCCTTATGGAAGGGGGAAAGAGAGGGAGAAGAACTTCTGGTAAGGTGCTTAATTTCTAGAATAAATAAAGACTAACTTTATTTTTGTACTAGTAGTGCAAATTGCCAGAAGAGGTAAAGGAAGCAAAAAGAGAAAAAGCTAAACTAAAGGGAGAAACAACATAAAGGAACATTCCAGCAAATCAAATAAGTGGTCATGTTTCATCTGCAAAGAGTGTACACTTTAGGCCTAGTTATCTCCTTAACAAAGTAATGGAACAAACTTTATGAACACAGAAGCATTTAACGACTTAAGTGAACTCAATATATAAACTTTCCTTGTTGGCCTTTTTAACTATCACAGTAGTTGATAAAGAGTTCCCTTGGTTCCTTATCAATTAAAGAATTTTAAAACTGGTGTAAATAATCTACAGAATGAGTATGCTGCCCCAAGATAAATCAAAGAAAAGTCTCTAGTAACGATCCACAGTGATAGGTTTCTAACCTATTTATCAGTAAATACTGTCACTCAGCTTTAAATACATTATATTTACCAAGACAAGTATAAAAAGGTTTTGAGGAAAGGTTTTAATTGTCTTTCTTAACAAGCTTATTCCACAAAGAACAGCAAAGTTCTTAAATAAAGTTTCTACCCCCTTCCCTCCCCACCCTCTTAAAGATCTTGGGTCATTAAACATGTTCTATGAATACCCAGATGTTTGGCACATCTGGTAAAAAGTATTTTTTTTTCACTAGTTTTAGAAGGCCTTGTTTAGAGTGCCTTGTTAAACCAAAGATAAGTACTGTCACTTAGTCAAAAACTTTGTGGTTTGAAGTTTGAACCTTGGAAGATTAAGATTTTAGGCTTTGAGACTTCAAAGTTCATTTGAACATAAAATGTTGGTTTTCATTTATACTTGACCAAGTAATTTGGGAAACAAATGATTTTCAGTGTTTAAAAAGATAAGTATTCAGTTACCAAGATTTGTACCTCATCATCAATCCAATCAAACCACTTTTTTGTTTCACAATGTTTCAATATGAAGAATTCTACTTACAAGCTTAGACTTAAATCTCAATTTTTAATGTGTTTATACTGTTTAAGTATATATGAGGGGGTAGTCCTTGTTACAGTATCTTTTTCCAGATTAACATAATGTAAATGTGTATCAATCAAATGCCTAAATAGACTACTGTCGGCTGTAAAATACTGCTAAGAAGGAAGAAATATTACTCAATACATAAACGATATTACGTTTTTAAAAGCCACAAATATACTGAAGGATCTCTTTGAAAACTTTTTGGGGAAAATGCTCTGGTTCTAGTGTTCAAAGCACTGAGGAAGTTTAGTTACCTAAATAAGGCAAAAAGCCAGTAGATATTAAGCTACCTCCATATTTAAACTACTGTATTTCCATTTTTTTTTTTAACATGTGGCTCTGTCCTTAAGAGATCATCATCTACAGAAACTGGGTAGCTATCCAAAGGGCATTCAGAGTAGTCACCATTCATTATTTATAGCATTAAATGTGGAAGTGGCTCTGATGTCACTGACCCTACCTAGTGGAATCTTTGACTCAGTAGGCATTCCTGAGTTAGAGAAAATTCTGACTATGAAAACAAGTGATCTCTTTCCTCCCTTTCTCCAACTCAGGGAAAAACTTGTTACTGTTAGGCTAGATACAAAGAAAACCATCAAGGTTTCTGTAGCAAAGTGGCCCAGAGAGAAGCTAACAGGCTAGACTAAAGCCTAGCCTTAAAATACTCCCAAATGGGCACTAAGCTATCCACCCACCATGCTCCCTAGGACTGACTTCCTCAGCCACTGAAACTGGCAGGTATCACCTGCCATATTTACTTCTTTCAGTAAAGGGAGAAATCAGAAATTTTAAAAAGCCTCACTTCTACTACTGTTACTTTTCCTTTTCTTATACCATCCTGTCACCTATTTCTACAAAGACTTGTTTTGGTTCCAAATCCACCTTTCCCAGGCCTGGAGCTCTGCTCTTTAGCCCCGCACTAGTTTCTAATACAAGGCTGATTTACCCCATCAATTAGTCATAGCCTCTTGCTTTTACAGAAATAGTCAGAAACTACTAAGGGCCTACCAAGGCTCCACTGTCCTTGCAAACACAGAAAAAAAAAATGAGTGAATAGCTACTCTTCCTTTCAGTTAAAATACTGTATCCTCAGAGAATCCTTTGAGCCCTCCAGCGTGAAGCAGCTGCCGGGATTTCCGCAGAATGTCAGAAGCCCTTTGTCCGGATCAACCCCAATAATCCAGTCATCAGAGAAGCCCGGGAGATCCGGGGCTATAAATCAGTCACTCCCTGAAAACCAAGCTCCCGGAATACACCCATCCGATTATCCGGAGCATTCACAGGCCAGTCTGCTCTTTTACTCGGGTTGGGGGGACGAGGATTAGTTACTTAAAGACTAAGAGTGAAGGAAGAGAAAGGGGGTGCACTGAGGCCTCAGAGGTTTGAGGAAGAGGAGGATGAGAAGCAATGGCGACTAGGGCTTCCCTGACCCTCCTTTTCCATTCTCTTCTACCTCTTAGTCTAGAGGGAAAGGGGGAAGGGAAGCAGGAGAAATGCAGCGGGGGCAGGGATGGGGGGCGAAGGAGAGAGTGGAGGCTCGGACCGGGCGGGGCGGCCCAAGGCTCCAGACGAGGTGGATCAGCAAAGATGGATTTGGGGGCAAAGGGACAGGAAGGAGACCCTTTGGGGTGCTGGGGACTT
>CM053595.1:44796425-44829868 GCA_028646575.1 Pseudocheirus occidentalis | reverse complement strand
ATCCCCAGCACACACTGAAGTTCACAAGGTTCAGCACACCTCAAACCCTTCAGGACTTCTCTTGCCTGGAACTCAAGGATTAGCCAGGCCACCAACAAACAAAGTCCCATCCTGTTCATATCATCCTGTTCAGCCATCAGGAACCAAATCCAAGATCTGTCTGTCTCTGAAATTCTCCTGCTTATAAACACTGGCCTTCTCCCAAGTCAACATGGTTCAGGGGAGTGTCTCAGCCAATGGCATTCTTCCAAGTCAACAGGGAAATTCACACCTTTTCACCAATAGAGTTCTATACTTAACACTAGGTTACTAGGATCTACTTAACATCTGATCAAACAAATTACCATTACAGATAGTGAAAGAAACTTAAGATGAAAAAGAAAAAAGAATATTTAGGGGATAGTAACCAAACTAGTTGGGCTGGATTGTGTGTAGGGGAGCAATTCTAGGTAGGACTGGAAAAGCTACGGAGGGTCTTGAATCCCAGGATAAAGAGTTTGTATTTAACTTCTAGACAAAGAAAAACCAATGACTGTTTTCTACAAAGAGAAATGGCAGACAAAAAATAAGATGTTTTGGGAGGATGATCCCATGGCAAGCAAAATCAAACCAAACCGGTGTTTTAGAAAGATGGTCCTGCCAACGTAGCAGGATAGGGATGGAGTGAGAGAAGATGGGTGAAATCGTCGAGATCAATATTGGACTACTTACTGAATGTAAATTAGTAAGAACCCTGCTTCGGATAGAGATGATTCATTTTTTTCTTCCTTTTTTTTTTTAAACAATCAATCATAAGCATTTTTTTTAAAGTTTTCAGCATTTACTTTATTGTAATAGTATTTTATTTTTTCTATTACATGTAAAGTAAGTTTTCAGCATTTACTTTGATGGGATTTTGAATCCCCTCCCTCTCCTCCCTTCCCAGGAGAGCAAGCAGTATATATATATAGGTTATATATATACACAATCATATTAAATGTATTTACACATCATTGTGAAAGCAGAATCTGAACAAAAGGGAAAAACTAAGAGAAAGAAGAAAACAACAAAAAAGGTGAATTTAGCATTCATCAATCTGCATTCAGACTTCACAGTTCTTTCTCTGCATGTGAATGGCATTTTTCATCATGACCATTTGAATTGTCTTAGGTCATTACATTGCTGAGAAGAGCTGTTTATCATAGTTGATCACGGCACAATGTTGCTGTTACTATGTCCAGCATTCTCCCGGTTCTGCTCACTTCACTCAGCATCATTTCATTTGTCTTTCCAGGTTTTTCTGAAATCTGCCTGCTCATCATTTCTTATAACACAATAGTATTCCATTACATTCATATACCACAACTTGTTCAGTCATCCCCCCCCCATCTGATGGGCATCCCCTCGATTTCAGTTCTTTGCCACCACAAAAAGGTCTGCTATAAATATATTTGTAAATGTGGGTCCTTTGGTGATAGTTTGATTCTTATCCCTGTGCTTATGATGAGGTACAGGCTCTGGGAACCCCCTTGAATCTTCTCATTTGATGAGGCATTTGCATGATGTTGTAAGACTTTCATTGTGGCTCTGCCCAAACCTTTGCTACTAATTTGGCCCTCCATTGACCATCTATTTCCCACCCTTGAGCCTGTCAAAATATCTATATCCAAATCAAGTGTTACCTGACCTCATTAACTCCTTCTGAAGACCCTCATTACTGGAATCTGACCTCATCTGACTCCTCCCAAAGACCCTCCCCAAACTCCTCCCCTAGATTCCTCCCACAACCTTTCTGTATATAAGACCCCATCTTGCCTCAGTGTGTGTGAGTGTGAGTGTGTGTGTGTGTGTATGTGTGTGTGTGTGTGTGTGTGTGTGAGAGAGAGAGAGAGAGAGCACCATAGAATTTTCTAGCACAGACTTACTATGTGTCCAATACAGGCAAACTTTTAATAAACTTTGCTTTTCTTTGGCTGAGAGAAGACGTGAGTCAAATTCATTCGGCAGGACCTGGCATGTTGGTATTTTGGGGTCTGGAGCACCCCTAACCTTGACCCTCTACATTTTATGGGTTACCTCTTCCACTATCCAAAGATTGTGGGACCTGTTTAAAATGTCGTGTAAGAATTCAATAAACCTTTCAGAGTCCTACGTATATGAAAAATACTGGCCAGCATGAGAAAGGACTCTCTTAGTTTATCTTAGATATGCTTTGGATTGGATTTCAAGAGACTGTAGTAAGAAAGGTACAGACTTAGAATTGAGGATAATAAGGGGGTGATTTAGAAACACTGAGAAATTTGTCAATGCTTGTAGTTGCTGTTATTATGACAACAGAGAAGGGCAGTTGCCACCAAATTCCTAGCCATTTGTGCAACATTTTTAGGTGACCTATGGCTTGGAGAATAGTAGCCATTTGAGGTTCTAAAATATACACCTGGCTTTGTAAGACTTACCTTAGTTCCATTTAACTTTGGAATGCAGTTGGATGTGGGCAATGAGTAGAATGGGCCTTAATCATGGAAGGGTGCTCTTCTCAGCTTCAGAAAACAGGGGAGGGAGGGAGGGAGGGAGACAGAGACAGAGAGAGAGAAAGGAGGGAGGGGGGGAGAGAGAGAGAGAGAGAGAATGAAAATAAAAGAATGAGAATGAATTACAGAGTGGTGAGAATCAGTCTCACGTTGGATAAAAGGTACCTATGTTGATGAAAGGAAATAGGATAAAGGAACTTAGAACTATCTCTGCTACTATTGTGACTAAGAGGTTGCTTGCTGATGATAGAGGTAGAGAACTGGCCTCAGAATCCGAAAGGACTATTCAGGTCTTATCTCAAGTTGCTTAAGCTCAGTGCCTCCGACAACTGTAAACTGCAGAAGTTGCTTTTTGCATTGATAGCAGTTTCCTGCATGAAAGTTCCTTACATAGGTAAAATTACTATTCTGCACAAAACGGGGGACAGTTTTGCTTTTGTATGCTTTTGTATTTCTACACCACTTGGCCAGTAATAAATATTTAATAAGTGATTTTAATTAAAAACCTCAAATTTGCACTAGGAGTTGTGACAGCTGCAGTTTCCTCATTTGTAAAATGAAGGGGGTTGGACTAGTGATGTCTAACCTTCCAGGCGGATGTTGGGTGGGAGGGGAGGTAGGGGCTTTTTACAGACTAATGAACCATTTTCATCTCCTCCCTAGAAGGTCGCTGTTCTAAGCTCCCGTAACATCATCCATCTCTTCTTCCGCCCGTGCCCTGGGGAATTTCATTCCACCCGTCTATTACAATAGTTCATTTTATTCCATTTGAAAATACAAAGGGTTGGTGGGTATTGGTCCAAATGACCTCCAAGCCCGCGTTCTGTCCTGTAGCAAGGGCTCACTTTTCAAAATAACAAAAAGAAAGAGAACAGTTTCCAGCTATTCCTAGCTGTGTAATTTCAGAGCAAGTTTCTTAACTTCTTGGGGTCTTAGTTTCCTCATCGATAAAATGAATGGGAGAGTTGGACTTTACGGCGACCAAGGTCCTTTCCAGCTCTAAATCTATATTCCTGTGACCCTTAATTCTCCCAAACTAGCCCCTTTAAAAGAAGGCATCAGCCAACTACAGTGTCCAGAGGGCCCTGCGGCGAAGGGGCGGGGTTGATTGACTCCTGCAGCCAATGGGAAGCTGGCGTGGCGCAGCTGGCCTCCCTGCAGGTGGAGTCGCGGGCTCTGGGATTCGGCTTAGGAATCTTGGAACTACCCCCTCTGGAGCTTGGCTTTTTGGAGGTGTGCCTAGGTTTATGCCGGTGTGTAGCTCCGGGAAGGGGAGCGTGCCGCAGTTGTGCCTTTGGATTCGGAGACGAAATTGCGGTGGCTTGGAGATCACTTGCTGGAGATAACGCTGCTTTCCACTGCCTGCTCTGTTCCGGGTGCTCAGAGTCCTGACCCCAGCCCTAGAGCTCTCCAGCGGCGCACTTGACTGTGGGTTGGCGAGCCCTGGAGGGGTGGAAGAGAGGAGGTCGATTCCGGGAGGCGTGAGGTGCAAAGCAAACTGGGCTGCGGGTTTCTGAACGTACCACAGCCGCTATCCTTCCTCAATCTGCGCTCCCCGCCGGGGTGCGGAGGCTGGCACCGCCCTGCGGAGCTGGGGGCCAGAGCCACCTCGCTTAGCCCCTAGCGGTGTCTAGGCGCCCTCGGCATCTCGCGCCCCCCTGCCAGCTTGTTCCCAACCGAGCCATGGCTTTTGCCAACTTCCGCCGTATCCTAAGGCTGTCCACCTTCGAGAAGAGAAAATCCCGAGAATATGAGCACGTCCGTCGGGATCTAGACCCAAACGAAGTGTGGGAGATCGTCGGGGAGTTAGGCGATGGAGCCTTCGGTAAAGTTTACAAGGTGGGTGCGGGAGGCTTGGAAAGGGTGTGTTGGGCACCCCGGGTATACCACCGGGAGCAGTTATGAGGTCCTGGAATTCTCGCCGGGGCGGAAGGTGCGCACAGCTGTAACAGCCGGGGCTAGGGCGCGGGGACTGTCGCAAGGTCTGGGTGCAGCTCCGAAAGATACTTTGCTGAGCGAACTATGCACTGGGAGGCAAGGCGATGCCAAACTAGTTCAGGGCGATTGCCGGGGATGGGCTTCTGGCCCTGGGAAGGTCAGCTTTAGCCGCGGATTCTTCCCTGCTCCAGCTACCTTGGAGTAGTCTTAAGAGGCGTGGGGCAAGACTCAGAAGAAGCGGCTGGAAGCGATGCGTCCACTCAGGAAGCAAGTCCCCTCCCGCCCCAACCCCACCGCCCCAACTGTATTTTGGACCTCAGTAGAGAGGCGGTGGGGAATGAAAGAAATCAGGTTCCAAGTGTTAGCTCTAAAATCAAGTTGAAAGGAAGCAGGGTACAGGATGTTTAGAGTTGCTGTTGTGGCAGAGAAGGTTGTTTTCATATTTTGATCTGGGTTCTAGGCTGACCTAGTGAGTTGGTCCCAGGTGATGAACTGGTCTTGTCCTAGTCATAAGCCCTTGGACTTTTCCCTCTCTCAGAATAAAACAGACTCTTGGATCTGAGGACTTTTGAGACTACTCAGTTGATTCAGCTTAGCTGACTTCAAGGCACAGATATCTCCTTCACTTTAAAGTTGAGAAGAATAAGGCTTAACTTAATTTCTTACCCAGTAACTAGCCCAAGATCATATAATCAGTTGAAACTTCAGCTACTTGTAATAGCTTATGAGTTTTTCACAGAAGATAGTGGAGTTCTGAGTGGTTTTGCCCTGGGCCTTACCCAGAGGATAGCTGCCTCCTCTTGAACCAGAAAATGAAGTGATTAGTTTTGGGATGATGATCTGAGTCACAAGTTGATACTCAGAATCCGTTTACAGTCTACTGTCTGCATGGTAGGTACACTTTCCTTTCTCATTTCAAAGTAGTTGAGAGAAAAAATGATGAGGCAAAGAAGTCATTAATTACTTCAAATCCTCTATGCTTACACCAGTGTAGATGGTCTAGAATTGACTTCAGTTGCTTTTATCCTTGCTCAAGGATTCCCCTATTCTGTATTCATTTCTAGGTAGGTCAGTCACATTCCCCTACCATCTTCGAGGCCAGGCACCCTTAATGGAGTGGAGCATGCCAAGACAAGAATATAATAGTTCTTGCCCTCAAGGAGCTTATATTCTCCTGGGGGATTACATTCTATTGGAGATATACATATAGAATTGTGAAATCAATACTAGTTAATATCTTCTGGAAGGGGAAATGCAAAAGCTTTGGGATTCAGGAAAGGCTTCATGTAGAAGGTGGTACTCAAGGAAAGCTCTGAAAGAAACTAGGAATTCTAAGAAACTGGAAAAAAAGGACATCTTCCCAGACATGGGGGTCAGCCTGTGACAAGACAGAAAGACAGGCTATGGAATGTTGCATATGTGAGGAAGAGCAAGACCAATCCAGTTTGACAATAGTGCATATGAAGGAGAGTAGTGTATAATATGACTGACAAGGTGGATTGGAGCCAGGTTGAAAAGGTTGTAATGCCACACAGAGGAGTCTGTGCTTGATTCTAGAGGCAAACTGGGAGCCATGAGAATTTATTGAGCAGAGGAATCACATGGTCAGACCTTCTGTCCAAGTATCTTTCTCATTTTTTAAAGTCTAGCATCACATGACTCCTTTAGCTGGTGGATGGCAGTGACTGCTGACTGGTTTTTTAAAAATATTCTTCATGTGGTTACTTCTTCTAAGTGGAAGACTGACTTTGCATGTGTCTGACATTTGGAGATGACTTTGTCTCTTGCCAGCTTGCTTAAACTAGTCTTTCCTTGATCGGTGTTTGCATAGTTTGTTTTCAGGCAATCCTAAAATCTTAGAGATAGAAGAGACATCAGAGGTTATCTGGTCCAACCTTTTCACTCTGCCTAGGAATCTCTTCTATACCATTCTCAACAAATGTCTTCCAGCTTCTATTTGCACACAAATAGTGTGATGGAGAGTTCTCCATCTTAGAAGGCAACCTGGTACATTGCTGGATAGGTGAATTCCTTAGGAAGTTTGTCTTTTAAATTGATCTGAATCCTGCTTTCCTGTAGCTTCTAACTGTTGTCCCTATTTCTTTTCTCTGGAGCAGTATAAAATGTCAAGTCCCTTTAAAACAAACAAACAGACAAAAACTCCAGCCTTTCAGAGGGATATTTTTAGCCAGCCCCCTATGGTGTTCAATATGGTTACAAATAGATATTTGGGGAGAAAAAAGCCATTTCTGTGTTTTCTTAACATGGGCATTAAATTCATGCCAAGGCATGGCAGGCATATTTCCAGTCTTTCTTTTCCCTGAAAATTGTCATAGATTTTGAACCAAAAGGGATGCAGTCTAAATCCATTATAATACAGATGAGGATATTGAGACCCAGAGAGGTTGTGACTGGAATAGGTCATGTAGGTTACATAAATGTACAGCCTTGATTCAAACCCAAGTCCTCTAGTGCCAGAGTTAGTGTTTTTAAAATTTTATTCCCCCCATACACATAATGTACCATGTTGCCTACATGAGCATTTGAGAATTATGCCCTTTTTTTAGTTTGGGGACAATTCATAACTCCTCCATGGAGCTCTTAAAGATAACTTCTAGTGGCTTTCCACTGGCTGCTGCCACTTCCTTAAACATCCTGTAGATCAGAGGCAAACTAACATTTTGAAGTGATCCTTAAGTAGGAATTCTTCCCTACTGAACTGTGGTAATAGCAGCACCAAGAGTCAAATTGTGGCTGGCCTCTCTTATTGAAAACAAGAGTTTAAAAAAATAAAAGTTTTAAAAGCCCCTGCCTTTCCAGGGTTATCTGATAAGCGTTTTTCTTCTTTCTCCAATAAAGAGGAAGCCTTTTCCTTTACCCTTCTCTTCTGCCTAATATTTTTAAAGCATGTTTTTCAACTTCCTTTTATGTCTGACTACTAGAGGCTTCTCACTTTAATGTGCTATTTCTCCACCCCTGCCCCCTCCGGAAAAAGGCAATAACCTTATTTCCTTTAAGCAAAATATATTTTTTCAAACAAAAGTCCACACTGTTTAAATAGGCTCTTGACAATGAAAAAAATTAAGATTATTTGAGCTTTCTGGGAGATTGTACTTGGTTAAATTAAGACTTGAGAATTTGAGTAGGGTGTGAGAACTGACTTTTCCACTTGGAGGACTGAGCTCTTTGCTCCAGTTCCATGTCTGTACCAGGGATGTAGCTATAACTCAAGCCCCAGTTGATTTGGAAGAGAGTTCAATATCTACCTTTCCCCTCTTGCTCTCCCCCATCCCCAGAGTTGCCTGAATCTCCAGATGCTCCAGTAAACTCTGGGCTGAGAATAAAATTTGGAAGCTCTTTCAGTTCATAGCCTCCATGGTCCTGGAATGGGAGATACAAGGAATCTCTCTGTGCTGCCGCTGTAAATGTTTGTATTGCATGATCAGGCCTGTCTTGTGCTGGGGGCTGGCTCATGGATGGCTGCATGCCTCCATTGGAGGCCATTTCTTCGACATCACTGTCACATCTCCTTTTATAGTAAAGTGGGATCATAGATACAGAGTTGGAAGGGCCATAGAATACGTGCCCTTCCTTTTTACCGATAAGGAAATTGAGGCACAGAGAGGCTAAGGAACTTGCCCAGAATCACAAAGGCAATAAGTGGCAGAGCTGGAAGGATTCAAACTAAGGACATTTGACACTAGACCCAGCACTCATTCCACCGCCCTGGGATTTCCCAGTAACCCAGAAACTACAGAACTGTTAGTATCAGCTGCTCACCCTCAGTGCACTATGGTGCGTTACCTCAGGGTAACTAATGTCATGTTGGTTCAAAGGACCCTACTGATCCGGGTTAGGGTGCTGAGTTCCATAAATAGAATTAGAAAATGCCAGGGGTGCTTCTGATTGTCCCATGGAGGTCTGAGGCATAGGGAAGGAAAGAAGGAAGAAAGAAAATGGGAGATGGGAAGGAAGAAAGGAATGGAAAAGAGGCTAAAGAATCATATAGAGGAAGAAGAAAAGAAAGCTGTGTATCTGCCAAGGAAGGACTACCAGCTTGCCTGAAGCACTTAAACTAATCCTAGAGCACTTCTTATACTCGTAGTAGTTCAATAACCACACCCCACCTCCAACCCTCAACTCTACCCTGGGCCCCACCGGCAGGATTTTGCAGCAGGGAGGAGGTGTAGGGTAGCCACAGTAGCAGAGGAAGTGGTGGTATCTGCTGAGGTAGCAAAGGAAGTAGGCAAGGGAAGCTGGGTGGTGGGGCCCCTGGTTGCTGGGTACACTATCTAACTATCCTACGGGTCTTACAGATGTGCTAATGTTGCTGGCCTAGTGCTGTAGAACTGTGGTCACTAGACTAAATAGCCCAGGGGACTGGAGAAATAAGGAGGGATGTTATAAGCTAGGGAATTATTTTTCCAAAGATTGAGGCCTTCTTTCTCCTCAAAAAAATTTTTTTTTATTTTTAAAACCAACACCAAATAAAATGTATGCTTATACATTATCTTATGTAGAGTTCACATTTATTTTATAATTTATAATAAATTCAACATGTGACTTCCAGTGCTGTCCTGCCTGTCTGTGATTTTCTGAACTGCCTTCTTTTCTTTTTTGTGCATTTAAAAAAGTGATTCAATGTACTTTTTCTTCTCTTCTCCCTTCTCTTTTCTTATATGCTGCCTCCCTTCTTCCTTCCATCTTCCTCTAAAGTAAAAAACAAATAAAACCCCAAAACAAAACCCTTGTAAACAAATATTGTTGTTGTTCAGTCATTTTAGTCGTATCTGACTCTTGGTGACCCCATTCAGGGTTTTCTTGGCCAAGATACTGGAGTGGTTTGCCGTTTCCTTCTCCAGCTTATCTTACAGATGAGAAAACTGAGGCAAACAAGAGTGACTGGCCCAGGGTCCCACAGCTAAGTGTCTAAGGCCAGATTTAAAGTTAGGAAGATGAGTCTTCTTAACTCTAGGCCTGGTGCTCTGTCAACTGTGTGCTGGTGCATGCACACACACAAACACACACACACACACACACACACACACACACACACACGCTTTGTAACAAATATGCAGTCAAACAAAAACAAATGCCCACATTGACCATGTCTTCTTCATGTGTGTCTTCTGAAATTTGAGTCTATCACTTCTCCATCATCATCAGTCTTCTGGAAACCAGATTTGTCATCGCATTTATCAGAGTTCTTAAGTTTTTCCAAGTTATTATTGTATAAATTATTGTATAAATTCATCTATCTCCTAGTTCTACATAGATCACTCTGCAACAGTTCATTGAAGTCTCTGAAACACCCTCCCTGTTATTATTCCTTATAGCACAAAGACATCACGTCATATTCATATACCATAATTGGTTCAGCCATTCCCCACTTGATGGGCACTCTGCTTGTCTCCCGTTCTTTGCTATAAGGAGAACTTCTCTAGCTATTTTTGTACCTTTGGATCCCATTCTTCTTTCTTTGTTCTTTTTAGGGGTTCTCTTTTTCAGATTTCCTTCATATACTTTAGAGCTGGAATAGACTTTAGAAATCATCTAGTTTAGGGGCGGCTAGGTGGTGCAGTGAATAGAGCATTAGAAATCATCTAGTTTAGGGGCGGCTAGGTGGCGCAGTGAATAGAGCACTGGCCCTGGAGTCAGGAGTACCTGAGTTCAAATCGGCCCTCAGACACTTAACACAAAAAAACTAGCCGTGTGACCTCGGGCAAGTCACTTAACCCTAACTGCCCTCCAAAAAGCAAAAAAATAAAAAATAAAAAAAAAAGGAAATCATCTAGTTAACCTCTTTATTATAAAGATATAGAAACTAATGCCCCTGTAAGGAAAGGGACTTATTTAAGATTACATAGCTGGGTCATGACCTGAACCCAAGGCATGGTGTTATGGGGAATACCAAGGAAGACAAAAACAATTCCTGCCCTCAGGGAGCTCACATTCTTTTGGAGGAGTCAGTATGTTAATAGCTAGTTCTTTACTAGATAAACACAGACTCCATGAAAGGTAATCTCAGCAGGGAAGGCACTAACAAGGAGGGAGTACAGAGGTGTGAAGAGACTAGAGGGAGACTTTGTAAATTGGAAAAACTCTAAATCAGTGTTACAGTTGTTGGAAAGAAAGTGCTTTTATAAACCTTAAAGGGATAAGGACTGTATCTGTGACTTCATTGCTTTGCAGAGCTCCCCTAGGAGGAGACTCACTCTACCAATGTAAGTTGGCACCTTCTTTGTAATATATCTGTGTCTTAGTTGCTTGGATCAGGACCCCTCAAGCATTTTGTGTTCAGGACCCCTTTTACACTCTTTAAAAAATTATTTATTTTTAATTTGTGAAGTAAAACAAACATTTCTATAACATAGTAGAAAAAAAGATGACAGCACATGAAACTGTAAGTCTATTATGTATAACTTCCTATTCCATTTAAATATATAATCAAGTTAATCATGTACATTTCTTTTTTTCCCCTTTTTTTCTTCCTTTCACTTCTCTCCCTGCCATGGCTACTATAAGATATCTTTACATTCTTAAAAATTATTGAATTCCTCCCACCTCCCCACCCCCTTCCACATGAGCTTCTGTTTAGGTGGGCAGTGCCTATCAATATTGACCACATTAGAAATTAAAATGACTTAATATTGTCATGAAAATAATTTTGACCACATGGACTCCCCGAGTCTCAGGTACCCCAAGGGGTTTCCAGACTATATTTTGAGAACCTAGAGTACTGAGAAAATAAATTATTTTGATCAGGGTCATACTGCCTGTATGTGTCATGAATTAAACATAATTCTTCTAGGATGTCTCTCCATTATAATAATGGTTGTCAACCTTTTTTGGTCCCAAGACCCCTTTGCACTCTTAAAAATCATTGAAGAACTTTTCAAAGAGCTTTTGTTTATGTCATTTGGATCAATCAATATTTGCTATATTAGAAATTAAAACAATTTTAAAAATATTTCTTTTAAAAATACTAAAAAACAACTACTTTTTAATATAACATTTTTCATGAAAATCGAGTGAGAAGAGTGGCAGTTTTACATTTTTTTGGAGATTTCTTTAATGTCTGACTAAATAGAAGAAAGCTTGGTTCTCAGTCTCCTATCTGTTGCAATATGTTGTGGTTGAAGCATATGAAAAAAATCAGGTCTCACATAAAGATGTAGTTGGAAAAGGAAGGAGTATTTTCATTGTATTTTCCAATGACTGTGGCTATTCTTTGATATACCAAAGCTGGAGAAGTGGCAGTTTCTTAAAAATAACTTGGAATGTGGAATCTGAAACTACATCAATGAACTTTTCATGCTGTTATATTAAAAGCCATTGGTCTGTCTCTGTTATATTAAAAACCATTGGTCTGTCTTGTACTTTGCATGGATCATTTAGCCATGAGTAATTTTGTTCTATCCTGTATTAGTAATTTAGAAAATATTGCTTCATTGGTTATTAACATCTATAAAGCTGAGGGAAAGATAGCTTTTATCGATTATCATTTCTTATTTTCAATTTTGCCCCATTTCTTTGGAGTAAATTTCTCCTTTCTGTGAATAAGAGAATTCTCTTATCGGTCAGTTTCATGTTTTTTTTTTTTAGCATCTTTACATATCTGTGGGTTGAGGTCTTCTAATCTTTCTTTGTAAGCCAATGATCCATCCTTAAATATAAGGAAAACGTAAGTAAATTTTATTTTAGAACAAAATATAATTAAGCTCTGAGTTTTAGATAAAATGTAAACATTTAGAAATGTATTTGGAAACTGTTGCAAAATAAGACAATAAAGCATCCTTCTTGTGTCTTCACATAGCACAAAGAAAACTCTGGGATTTCAAAATAACAATCTATTGGTTGATGTTACAGAGATGATAATGAGCATAACTGGAGATAGCTACTAAGAGCACCGTAGAAGTATTGAAAACTTATTCAGTTCATCTCTAAAAACAGACGTACTTATACTCTAAACTGGTGGTTCTCAACCTTTCTTTGATTCTCGTGTGTGGGTATATCTGCATGTGGGTGGATCCACCTGTAGACAGATAGGGGAGTGGTGTCTTGGTTCCTAAGACCATCAGAAATATGTGTTTTCTGATGGTCTTAGGCGACCCATGACCCCTGTGAAAGGGTCATTTGACCCCCAAAGGGGTCACGACCCATAGGTTGAGAACCACTGCAGACCTTATGAAATTCTAGAATATACAGGAATACACAAGCACACATTCCATTAGCCATCAGAATGATATTTTCATCATAGGGCCTCTGGAAAACTCTGTTGTACATTTGTGTGAGAGAGAATGAGAATAAAAAGCTAGGATTATTATGAAAGATCTCAAAGATCATTGTAGACAACAGTGCCCACAGCAATGAAATTAAAAGACACTTGCTCCTTGGAAGAAATGGTATGGCAGATCTGGACGGCATGCTAAAAAAACAGAAATATCACCTTGCTGACAAAGGTCCATATAATCAAAGCTATGGTTTTTCTAGTAGCAAGATACGATGGTGAGAGCTGGATAATAAGGAAAGCTGAGCACTGCAGAATTGACCTTCCAGTGCTAGAAAGACTTCTGAGTCTCTT
Source organism: Pseudocheirus occidentalis (assembly GCA_028646575.1). Classification (NCBI taxonomy): domain Eukaryota; kingdom Metazoa; phylum Chordata; class Mammalia; order Diprotodontia; family Pseudocheiridae; genus Pseudocheirus; species Pseudocheirus occidentalis. Next base: position 44,816,836 of record CM053595.1, on the reverse strand, counting down.
GGAAAGCAAGGAGATCGAATTAGTCAATACTTAAAGACATTACTTCAGACTCTTCACTGGAAGGTCAGATACTGAAGTTGAAGCTGAAATACTTTGACCACATAATGAGAAGACAGGACTCTTTAGGAAAGACGCTTTTGTTGGGAAAGATTGAAAGCAAAAAGAGAAGGGGATGGCAGAGGTGACATGGATAGACAGTGTCATGAAAGCAATGAAGATGAACGTAGTCAGACTTCAGGAGATAGTGGAGGGTAGAAGGGCCTGGTGAGCAACGGTCCTTGGGGTTGCAAAGTATTGAACACAACTGAATGACTGAGCAACAGCAACAAAAATTATTATGAAAATATTTTTGATTTCACAGACACTCCGAAAAGGTCTTAGGGACTCTCAGAGATCTATCACACCACAGACTTTGAGAATTGCTGCACTACCCCCGTGCTACCTGTGACCTTAAAGAGTTATAAATGTGAATTGTTTTGTCAGTCATTATCATCTGAATTTCTACTTTAATGTTTCTATTCTGAGATGAATTGCTTCATTTTTGGCTTTGTCTTTATATGCTCTTCTCTTTTTCTATTTCTCCATTATCTATTCTCCCTCTCTTTTCTATAGAAGAGAAAAAAAATTCACTTCTAGCTCCCAGTTCAAAGACAGTAGTCTATACAAGAATACTAAACTGATCAAAGGACACAGATCCAGACCCAGAAGGAACCTCAGAGGTTGTCCAGTGACTTTATTTTACAGATGAGGAAACTGAGGCCCAGAGAAATGAAAGTCACACAGGGAATTAGTGTCAGAGGCAGAATTTGGTCTCAGGATCTCTGCCTCCAAATACAGTGACCTTTCCACTGCAGCCTGCTGTCTCTGAGGTAATGAGTTAATCGTTTGGTCAGCAAGCAGTTATATGCTTCACTGTGTTATATACCAGGCTGGGGATATAAAGAAAGGCACGTTCTGAACAGGGAAACCCCATATAACTAGGGACATACAAGATAGAATAGGTGTGAGGTAATCTGAAAAGGGAAGCAGGAAGGAATAAGAAAGGCCTCCTGCAGAAGGTGGTATTTGAGCTGAGTTGGAGGCAGCCAGAGAAGCTAAGAGGCAGAGGGGAGGAGGGAGAGCATTCCAGGCATGGAGGAGAGCAGTTTGGGAGGCATGGAGGCCAGAGATGGAATGCTGTGCTTGGGAAGCGTCAAGGAAGCCAGTGATGTTGGTTGGTACAAATGGGGGGGGGGAAGGGGAAGGGGTGTGAGGTTTTAAGAAGCCTGGAAGAGTAGGAAGGGGCCAGCTTGTGAAAGACTTTAAATAACAGGGAGTTTCTGGTTCTCCTTGAGCAAGGAGAGGTCTGATAGTTCACTTAATGTCTGTCTGACCCATGAAAGGTTAAGCTTAGTCAGCATCACACAAAGCCTCCCTTCTGCATATTGTTCCCCATTCCTCTGTCAGGCAGTCCTCTATTTACCACTGTCCCTGAAGGAGAGGTTAGTTTAAGAAACAACAACAAGAAGACAATCCAAATCTCTCCCTCTATATCCCCTCCTGGATAGATAGGCTGACTGGTTGTTTGAAGATGGCAGTGATACTCTATGCACACTATGAGCCGTCACTACCTGCCTTTAGTGTTTCCTCCCAACCCCTAGTACAGGTGGAACTTTCCATTTGACACTGATGTTTTCCAGGGTGGAGATAACATAGTTTTAGATAGAACAACCACTCCCACTTCTATCACAGTTTACAGAGCACTTTTCTCCCATCAATCTTGTGAGGTAGGTAGTACAAGTGCTGTCCACCCCACCTTACCAATGAGGAAATGACTGAGGATGGGGCTCAGAGTGGCTAGATTTTTTTGCCTGGGGGCATGAAATTAGTAAAAAGCAGAGCAAGAATTTCTGATTCCAAGTGTCTTTCGTTTGGCCTGATTTTAGTACTATTTGGGGATTGTTTGATAATCTCCTAAATTCTTGATTTGCCAAGAATATATGCAGCTCTGATTTTGTTTTTGAGTTGTTTTAAGTCATGTCCAATTCTTCATAACCCTGTTTGGGTTTTCTTGGTAAAGATACTAGAATGATTGCCATTTCCTTCTCCAGTTCATTTTACAGATGAAGAATCTGAGGCAAACAGGGTTAAGCGACTTGCCCAAAGTCACACAGCTAGTAAGTGTCTGTCTGAGTCTGGATTTGGACTTGAGTCTTCCTAGCTCAAGGCCTGGCACTTTATCCATTGTACTGCTTAGCTGCCTCAAACATATCTGATATATTATATAAGTTAATTCTGTTAGCTCTTTACCCTATTCTCCTTGAAATTTCCCTTTTCTTGTCTGATATTCCAGTTCTCAGTGCTTATATGCCTGTGTCCCTGTTGCAGAAACCAAAGTTATGATTCTCACTCAGCACCCAAACCTTAGATTCTTTTGACTTTTTCTCAGTGACCTTTGTGTTGGGTGCTGGTGTTTTAGATAGTCTGGGTCCTTTTTTCTTTTTTTAAAGATAAGTATTTTTGATACCCTTACTTTTTTTTCTTATATAAATAATATCTGCTTCCCTTATAACAAAGAAAATTAGTTAAAAATAACCAGTGCAATGAACAACAACTTTGTCTGACAGTATATACTCTGTTCTGCCCTCCCAGCAGAGAGCAGGGAAATGTGTTTAATTGTCAGCTGGTCCTTTAGTTTACTTGGTATTTTCATTTATATTTTTTGCATGCAAATAATGGTTGATATATGTATATATATATTTGTATATATGACTCATTGTATTTTGTACCATTTCATTTAAATCTTCCCATGTTTTTCTGAATTTCTCATTTTTGTCATTTTTTTAAACTGCACAATAATGTCTAATTATGTTCCTGGTCTGTTTGTTCAGCTATTCCACAACTGGTGACACCCACTCTGTTTTCAGCTCTTTGCTACCACAAAAAGTGTTGCCATGACTGTTTTACTATGTATCAGATCTTTCTTGATAGAGCTTTTTACCCTCATGGGGTCTGTGCCTTGCAATGAGATTACTGGCTCAAAGGGTACAAGAATTTAGCCACATTTCTTTCATAGTTCTTAATTATTTGCCAGAACAGCTGGATCAATTCATAATTTCACCAGAACTAGGATTCTTTTTTGCATTCCCCGGTGTTCTTGGGACTCTATCTCTCTCCCTCGCTTCTAGAGAGACAGTTCTTTAGAGTATATCTTGGCATGTCTCAGGAAAACCTAAGTTCAGCTTCAACTTTATACACTTACTAGCTGTGTGACCCTGGGCAACTTAACCTCAGTCTGCCTCAGTTTCCTTATCTGTAAAACAGGGATGATAATAATAATAATAATATCTACTTCCTAGGGCTGTTGTGAAAATTAAATGAAATGTTTATAAGACATTTTGTAAATCTCAAAGCACCATATACATGCCAGTTATTGTTGTGATGATGATGAAGCTGCTGATGATCATATTTCCAGTAGACAACTGGTAATCAAAACCAGAAGTAATAGCTGATATAACACTTCAAAGTCTGTAAGGTATTTTACATACAGTATTTAGTTCTCACAACACACCTGTGGCATGGCTACCAAAAAATATTATTTTCATCCCCATTTTAAAGATGAAGAGATTTAGGGAGATTTAGAAATAGAGTGCTTATATTTATAGCAAAGTAAGCATCAGAGGTAGAATTGAATCCTAGGCTTCCTGACTCCAAGCCCAGTATTCTGTCCATTATACCATGTTGCCTCTTATAAAGCACAAATATTTTAACAAAGGAACTGAAGCTTCAGGGCATTGTGTCAATGATGTTTCTCTCTCTGTTGCTATGTGAGTGACTGCTATGGACTGTAGGAATACTTGGAGTCACGAGACCTGGCTCTGAATCTTGGCTGCCATGCTTTGTCTGTGACTGTGGATGGGTCACCTAACCTCTCTGGACCTCAGGGTCATCCTTAAGATAGGCATGATAATATACTCCCCACCCCAACAGAGGTGTTTTGGTGAAAGTGCTTTGAAAACTGTTCCCTGGTATAGACAAAATTCACTATTACCTACATGTTAGTTTGCAACATGCAAACATTGTATGTAACATGGATGGTATTCCTAGGGGCTGTCCTACATGACAGTCCAGATTATTGTACATGGCCCCGAAAACAGTTGAAAGCCTTTTGGTTCCTTGATCAGAACCTGTTGGTTCTAGGCATCCTAGGACTTCATTTTACAGTTGCTGAGACCCCAAACCATCTATCAGATGGTTTTTGCACAATCTTGTGGGAGACACTGTGGGGAATATAGAAAAAACCCTAGCCCTTTTTCTGGAGGGACTTATAACGTAATTAAGAAGATAAGACACAAGTTATGCAAGGAATTAAATAATAGTGTAAGTCAGTTACACATAATGTGTGACAAGGTCATATAAAATTCATCATCAAATGAAATATACTCCCTTCACACTCCCTACTGCACTTAGTGGTTGTAGAATACCTTCTCTCAAAAGCAGGGGTTCTTAACTTTTTTGTGTCAGGGACTCCATGGTGAAATATATGTGCCCTTCCTCAAAATATTTTTTAAAAAATTCATACTGAAAGGAAATATTAAAATTCAATTAGAGGTTAGTGAATGTAAAGCTGTAAATTTTTTTGATGGACTACTTGAAATCATGGACCCCAGGTTAAAAAGCCCTTCCCTAAAGCTTCCTTGGCTCTAGACCCCTAGCCCAGCTTCACACAGCGATAAACTTTGAGTATGTTCGCCCTGGACCAGAGGCTTCAGAGATAACCTGGGCCAGCCTTCTCGTTGGACAGATAAGTAAGCTAGGCCCTAGAGAAGTGAAGTGATCTTGCCCTCAGGATCACATGACAGATGAGTAGCAGAACTTAAGATTAGTGTCTCCTGACTTCTGTGCTACTGTTCTTTCAGCTAATAAATACAGTTTTTTTTATAGTGCTTTAAAATTTCAGAGAACTTTTATCATTGCAGCGATGTGAGGGAGAGGTAGTAATAATAACAATTATCTCCATTTTACATATGAGGAAATGGGTTCAGAGAGATTAAGAGATGTGCCTGTGGTCATATAGATAGTACTTGTCAGAGCCAGCATAGATAAACCTAGCTCTTCTAACTCAGAGTCCAGTTTTCTGCCATGTCTTGGTGCTTCCTCAGCCTTAGAATCCATAAGACTCTAGCCATAATGCTGCCTGGACCAAAACTCACAGAGCAGTGAGGAGAAGATGCGTGTACCCCACCTTTGTCAGCGAGGTGGTGGACAATAGGTGTAGAATGATTCATACGTAGTCACTGTATGTTGGTTTTGCTTAAATATTTTTCTTTTTATTGGGGAATATCCCCCAGTAGAGGCGTGTATCTGGAAATGACAAAGACATCAATAAATTCAGATTTTTAAAGTACTTTGTAAACTTTGGTTCTTTAAAATTTTTATTTATAGCAGTAGAAGATATGTAAGAGCAATTTAATCCAGCATGTTTCCTCTGTCTCTCTTTTTCTCTCTTTGCTCCCTCTCTCTCTCCCTCTCTGTTTGAGTTTTATTGATATCTTTTGTTTTTTACATCACAGTCATTCTGGAAATAACACACCCTTTCATGGGCACAAAGAAATTCTGTTGGCAAAGCTGTGAATTAGTCTGACAATTCTGGAACACAATTGGGAACTCTACCCCCAAAGTCATTATCCTGTATATATATATACTCTCTCTCTCTCTCTCTCAGTCTCTCTCTCTCTCTCTCAGTCTCTCTCTCTCTCTCTCTCTCTCCCTCTGTACGTGTGTGTGTGTGTATGTGTGTATTTTCTCTCTGTATATGTACTCTTTGACCCATCAATGCCACTTCTAGGGATACATCCTCAAAGAAGTTAAAGATAGAGGGAAGTCCCATGGGCACCAAAATATTTCTAGCAGCACTTTTTGTTTTAGTGAAGAACTAAAAACAAAAGGAGTGCCCATAAGTTGGGAAATACTAAGCAAATTATGGCACATTAATGCAGTAGGATATCTTTGTATCATAAGAAATTACTTTTTAAAAAAAATCTACCTTCTCCAGATTGAATCCTCCTTTGTAACAAGGAAAAAATAGGAAAAAACATTTGATATTGTTGCTACCATCAGAAAAATACCACATTCTACCCTGACAGTTCCTTGCATCTCTGACTGATGTGGGGCTTGAAGCACACTTTGCTCTCAGTTCTTCTGGACCATTACTGTTTTTTTGATTCCTCATAGCTTGGTGCCTTTGCGTGATTGTTTCACTTTTGTGTATATAGTTTTTTTTATTCTGCATTTTATAAAATAGTAAGCAAAGAAAAAAATATGGGTGCCATAGCCACTGTAGGACAAAATAAGGTGGAACATTTCTTCGTCAATATTGTCACCATTTGGATCCTACTTATCAGTGTCAAGTGAGAATTTGTTTTCCTTGGATCTCCTTAGATGGGGCGAGCTCTTATGTAGCCTACTGTCTTCACAAGTATATAGTCACATTTACATGTTTAAAGCCCAAAACTTTCTATTAATTCCCTTGAGAGAAACCCCAGTTTTTCACCCTTATTTGCTATCTCCTACTGCAGTGGTCCCAGATTTGGATTGATTCCACATGATCAGCTTTGCCTAAGCAGGCCATGCGTCTTTGCCAGGTTTTTCCTTGTGGAGGGCAGAGTATTAAATAGGTGTCTTCAGATGTTGTTCTGACATTCACTGCATTTTACTCCATAATCTTTCCCATCATCATGTCGCTTATTCTGAAACTCAGCTGTTTCATTTGTCATTCAGTCGAAACTTGGCATGAGGGATGGTGTGATCTGGGAACATTTTCTTTTCCTCCTTGGCAGACAGATTAACTCTATAAATCCTGATGAGGTTCAAAAGCTTTGCCCTTTGGAGAGGAGGGAGAGTCACATCCTAATGCAACTATGATGGGACTCAAGTTTAAGAAGGCCAGATATCTGTCTCGTGTTGGGTCAGGAGAGAGACTTTTTGTGATGTCTCCCCTCCTCCCCATCTTTTTAAAAGATTGGGTCTTCCCATCTCACCCAGTCTGGAAGGGCCTACTCATGGACTCAGTCCCTCTACTGATCCACACAGGAATTTTCACCCCTTCTATTTTTGATCAGTGACAGTTTGCTCCTTCCTTAGGCAACCTGGTTCTCCCTCATTCTCCTCCCTCCCTTCCTTGGGCTTCACTATATTGATCTTGAACTTAGCATAGCACCCAGTTGGCAGCTCAGAACTCCCGGGTTCAAGAAATCCGCCAGCCTCAGCCTTTTCTATAGTGGGACTATAGATATGTACCATCATACTTGGCTATGGTATCCTCTTCTCATACACCAGAAAGGGCATTTAGTATGAAGTTTAGAGGGATATAGGTTCAAATCCCACCATTTATTACCTCTATAAACTTGGATGATTCATTCAAACTGTCTGGCGCTCTTTCTTCCTCTGTAAAATGAGGGGGTTAGACTAGCTGATCTCTTAGGGCTCTTCCAGCTCTGAAGCGTTGATCCTTCCCCATCCCCCACTCACTGTCAGTGTGTAAGGACTCATTTCTCTCAGTCAGCAAAGAGTAACTCTATTGATCCAGGGATGTGCAGACCATTAAAAAACTCCCTGGGTCAGCATTTGGGGTCAAGAGAAACATGTAGCACTGAGTACATAGGAGGCATTCAATCACATACTTATTAGTCAGTATGTATCAATACAGGAAATTTTATCTGTATGCAAATTGGCCAGAAACAGATTTTTTGCAGTAAGAGGCGTGGCAGCTCCCACGGAAGGTGTGGAGACACCTTTGATTCTTCAGGACAGGAAGGTAGATCATAGCAGCCCAGAGCTAGAGATTCAGGGCACCTCAGAAACCATCTAGCCCACCCCTGCACCATTTCACAGATGAGGAAAATTAGGCTAGGAGAGGCCTCCTGGCTTATTTTCGGTCACACAGATTGTGACAGAGCCACTCTTCAGATTCAGTTCCTGTGACTCCGAGTTGTGGTCATCTTTTGTACCACAGACCTCAGAGGCATATGCACAGAACCTAGCACAGACAGCAGCTCTGCTGCCTTTAGGAGTAGTTGGGGGCTCACATGACAAGGGAATGTAAGCTCCTTGAGGACAGGGATATTTTCTAGTATTTTGTGTCCCCTGTACCTAACATGGAGCCTGGCATATAGTAGTAAATAATAGTAAGCAATAAATGCTTTATTTATTTATTACGTATTTTATTTTCCCTCCAATTACATGTTAAAGCAATTTTTTAACATTTGGGTTTTTTTTAAAGTTTTGAGTTCTAAATTCTAATCCCTCCCCATTCTTTCCTCTACTCCTTGCCTGAGATGGTAAGCAATAGATAAAGATTATACATGTGCAGTCATGTAAAACATTTCCATATTAGTCATTTTGCACAAGAAAATTCGAAAGAAAAAGAATGAAAGACAGAAAATGAAAATTAGCATGTTTCCATCTGTATTCAAACAATATCAATTCTTTCTCAGGAGGCAGATAATATGCTTCATCATTAGTCTTTTGGGATTGTCTTGAATCTTTGTATTGCCGAGAATAGCCTATGTCATTTGCAGTTCTTCATTTAACAATTTCACTGTTACTGTGTATAATGTTCTCCTGGTTCTGTTCACTTTACAGCAGCTCATGTAAGTCTTGCCACGTTTTTGTGAAATCATCCTGCTAGTCATTTCTTATACAGCATTAATATTCCATCACTATCTTATACCACAGCTTATTTATCCATTCCCCAAGTGATGGCTGTCCCTCTGAAAAAGGCTTATTTATTAATTGTCATAGTGTTGGACTGTAATACTGGAAGGGACTCTAGGGATCCTCTAGTGTTCAACCACATTGTTTTAAAAGTGAGGAAACTGAGGCACACACAGATCGACTTACCCAATGTGACACAGGTAGTTGAGCCAGGGATTTGAAACCAAGTCCTTTGATTCTAAGCCCAGAGCCTTCCCTCCTGTCTGAAATTGCCCTTCTAGAAATGTGAATTGGTAGATGGGACTGGGAGGAGGGCAAATCAACAATAAATATCATTATTATTAATATATAATTATAATTTTGAATAATTATAATTATATGAGCATATATAATCATAAAGTTATATAAATTCTAAATTTATATATACAAATAAATTATATAAAAACAATTATATTTTTGTCATAATAAGCATAATTATTACATTTTTCTCTTATAATGACATAATAATAAACATAAACATTTACACAGTGTTTACTATGTGCCAGGCATGTTACAATTATTATTTTATTTGATCCTAACAACAGCCCTGCAAGGTAGGTGCTATTGTCCCTATTTTTCTGATGAGAGAACTAAGGCATAAATGACTTGCCCAAGGTCATACAACTAGTTAGTGTCTGAGGTTGGATTTGAACTTGCATCTCCAAGGACTAGTGCTCTATCTACTCTGCCACCTAGCTGTCCCTTACAAAGTACCTATTATTCTCTGCAAAATACTGGGGAAGTTCAGGTAAGAGTCCTTGCCATACTAATTACTAGGAGGTAAGACTCATATAAACACACACACACACACACACACATACACACACAATTCACAATATCACAAGATAAGTGAATTAGAGTTACAAAGACAAATGCCACATGAGGGTTACAAGTAGGAATGAAGCCCTAAGAGAGGGAAAGTCCTCGAGCAGCCAGTGAGTCCAAAGGAGGAACTGAAACCATCCGGTAGTCATTCCAGGTTACCATGACACACCAGTATGGTCCCGGGTGTTTTTGATCACTCAAGCAGAGCTGTGATGTGGCTGCTCCTCCCAATGACATGGGCCATAATCCACCTGCCTTCCTACCTTCTACGGCTCTTTCCCACATCTCCCCATAATTTGCCCCACAGGGTCCACCCAGGGTGTTAGGGGCCTTCTTTGCTGTCTCCTGATACCTTCAGAGCATTCACAGAGCATGTGGGCTGTCTACTGGCTGTCTCTGTGACTGGTCCATCTTCTTTTTCTGATCATTCATGTCCTCTAATTACACCGTTGACTGTGGTTTTTGGTAGTTCTTTCACTTATTTAATGCTGTTTGTAGCCTGCTCCTACCCACCACTGGCTTCTCCATCACCCTCAGAGCAATTAGGAAACACCGGTTTTTAACATGGTCTTTGGAACAGAACAGCAACCACCATCTTCACAGGTTCTCCTTGAGCAATCTGGGGGAGAAGATGAAAGAAAGATCTTGAATTCCATTTGAAAAGTCAAGTGTGTGTATTTGTCCTAAAGTACTTTGGCCTGGGTGATACAACTTTGATCTCCCTTCTTGGACTCCCTAAGGCACTTCCTTTTTGCAGTCAGCAAAGCAGGTTTTGTTTGTGGCCTTTTTTTCCCCTTTTTGGTTACTGTTTTGTTACTACTTTTTAATAGGCATCAGACTCTAGGCACTGCCCTGAAATACTTTGCCAAATCAGTAACAGTTGCATTATGAAAAGATTCTAATGACTTGGGGCTGAGACTAGTGAACAAACCATCATACTGTATTACTGTGTCTTTTGAGGGAAACAAGCGAATGATGTTATTTGGCTCAAGTGACCTAAACTCTATTTGACACATGCCTGGCACTTTTGTCAAGAAGTAAAAAAGGGAAGTAACTCACAACCCAACCTGCCCCCCCCCCCAACCTTTATCTTTGATTGTCCCATTCTTTGGCACTGGACCACGTCAGCTCAACTAACCAATCATCTGAGGGTCTTTTCTTTACTGTAGGAAGTTGCTAGGAGACCATTGGCAAGTAGCTGCTTGCTTTTTCTCTCCTCCCTTCAGCTTTTTGGGGGCATCCCCCCTAATTAAACAGAAAAGAAGATGGCTTTGCATCTGAGCCTCAGGCTTTGTTTGGATTATTTTTTACCTCTTGAAGGAGGAATTTCCTGCCTTCAATGGTAGTTTAAACACTTATGGAAAGATGTTAAGGATCTCTCCCTGGAAGCTTAAAAAATAAGACTGGCCAGAAGAGAGAACTTCTTGTTGCTTGTTCCTTAGCACTTAGTCAGAGTTGTAGAGCTCAAAGGGGCCTGAGAGGTCATCTAGTTTAGTCCCATCATTTCACAGGATAGGAAATTAAGGCCACAGACATTAAATGACTTACCTAAGGTCACACTGTTAATCAATGGACAGAGTCTGGATTTGAAGCCAGGTCTTCAGACTTTTAAACTCAGTGTTGTTTTCTACTGTACCATCCTGCCCTCAGTTATTCTGAAAACTCATTCTCAAACCTGTAGACATCAATTATGTAAATCTCTGGCAAAGGCATACTTTGTACTTCTTTGAAGAAGCTTTCATAGCCTTTTAGAGTGGAATGGAACCACAGAGAACAGCTATTCCAATCCCATTTAGCACTTGGTTAGTACTGTTCACTTTTGCCACCAAAGTAATGGTGATTGCCCTCTCCTCTTAAATTCCAAGACTTGTGATCTGGTTTCTTAGTGAAGTCCCAGGGTATTTTAGTTAAGACTTAGTGACAGTGTTGCTTTGAAAAAGTGTATGCTTTCAGAAACTAGAAGATTTAACCATTAGAACATCTCCCTGGGCCTGCTTCCACCCTCACCCCCTCATTGGTGAGTGCCTGGTGTGGCTCATTGTATCTAAGCAGGATGACTTGGCGTGGCTTTACCACTCGACCAGGTTCTTGCCAACCTGCCCGTACTTTCGTCCTCTCATCCTTTTCCAGTACTGGGACAACGATGAGATCAATAGTGCTGTTGCTCCCAGAAGAGATATGCCAGTCTACTCCTCTGTGGCTCCACTCACCAACTCTGTAACTTTTTTTAAATTAATTTTTATTTTTACAAATTTAATAGTATTTTATTTTTTCCAATTACATGTAAAGATCATTTCCAACATTAATTTTTAAAACGTTTTTCCCCCTTCCCCAAGACAGCAAGCCATCTGATATAGGTTTTACATGTACAATCCTGTAAAACATATTTCCATATTAGTCATGTTGTAAAAGAAGAAAGAGAACACAAGGAAAAGAAAAACACCGAAACAAAAAAAAAAACCAAAGTGAAAATAGCATTCTTCAATCTGCATTCAGACTCCATTGACTCTTTCTTTGGATGTCGCTAGCATTTTCAGTCATGAGTCTTTTGAAATTGTCTTGGATCATTGTATTGCTGAGCAAAGTCAGTCATAGTTGATGGTTGTACAGTGTTACTGTTACTGTGTACAATGGTCTCCTGGTTCTGCTCACTTCAGTCAGAATCAGTTCATATGAGTCTTTCCAGTTTTTCTGAACTCTGCCTGCTTGTCATTTCTTATAGTGTAATAGTATTCCATTACATTCATATACCATGACTTGTTCAGCCATTCCCCATCTGATGGGCATCCCCTCGATTTCCAGTTCTGTGCTACGACAATCTGTTACTTTCCAAACCAAAATATTCTTTCCAGGCTCCCATTTCTTGTATGTGTTATCTTTCCTCATAGAATGCCAGCTTCTTGAGGGTGATTATTTCGCCTTTTGTATTTATATCCCCACAACTTAGCAAAGTCTTTTTTTTTTATGCTTTTTTTTTTTGGAGAAGGGAAGGTAGGGCAATTGGGGTTAAGTGACTTGCCGAAGGTCACACCGCTAGTTTTTTGTGTTGAGTGTCTGAGGTCACATTTGAACTCAGGTCCTCCTGACTCTAGTGTTCGTGCTCTATTCACTGTGCCATGTAGCCACCCCAACTTAGCAAAGTCTTAACACGTAGTAATCACTTAATAAATGCATCTTCATTTATTTAATTAATTGTCACAACTTTGGAGACAGCAGCAGGCTTCCGGATCTCCTCCTTCAACTCTTGCTTTTCCTTTGCTCTTTTCTTCTTGGGGTCCTCACCATTTTTTTTTTATTCCTTAAGGCAAATGTTCAGCTTGCCTTCTTTTTTTCTTTACACTTTCCCCCTTGGCAGTCTCATTTAGTTCTATAACAGCTGTCTCTAGGATTTGGAAAACCTCCAGCTCCAGCCCTGATTTCTCTCTCTCAAACACTATACCTATATATTTTTTTATTTTACAGAATGCCATTTACTTTGAAGATATAGCAAGGACAAAGTACATATTCCCCCCATATACACACACATACACAGTTTCCTTAGAGCATGACTTCCCCAATAATCACCCTGATCCCTGGGTGGGGTGGGAAGGGAGTAGGCTCAAAACTCAGCTTATAGCTACATAGCAGTAGATCTAGCAAGTTCATGTGCAGATAATGGCATGACTGCCAGATGAATCCTTCTCTTGGGCTGGGTTCCAGAATGTCACTCTGATGGTCATTCCTTGCTCCAAAGGGCATTGATATTGGGTTTACTGGCAATACCTTACTCCTGTATTCTTGTAGCTTGCTCTCTGTGGCAAATCAAAGATTCCACTCCCTGTACATAGGAGAGAAAAGAACAAATGAGAAAGCTGTCTGCACCGTCTGTGTACCAGCTGCCACGCAGAAGCACCCACTTCTCAGCAGCTGAAGAAGAGCCTAGGGTTCTTTCTCTTCTCTCACTGGTCACTGAACTCCCCCAGACTTGAATGAAGAAAAGAGCCACTCCTACTTTTCTGAATGTCTAGCAGACATTTTTCTCTAGGTGTCCCACCAGTCAGTGCCTTTGAATCCAGGTGCTGCCACCTGCTAGCTGTTTGAGCTCAGGCAAGTCGTTTAATCTTTAGAACTTAGTTTGGGCTAACTGACCTCTAAGCTCCTTTCAGCACTGAGTCTATGCTCCTGCAATTCTGTATTCTAAAGCAAACTGAGATGCAGTGCAACAGTAGAAAGAGGAGTGGGACAAAATGAGTTTCAATTCTGGTCTTGCCCTGTACTATCTGTGTGACCCTGGTTAAGCCTCTAGGTTTCAGTTCCTTCATTTGTTAAGGACAAAAAAACAAACAAGGTAGGGTGGGGAATTGGATTATATGACCACTAAGATTTCTTCAGGTCTAAAATTCATTAAAACCCCATCCCTTCTTAATGACTTCATTCTTTCCCCAGTGGCACCACTATCTTTCTGGCCCCTTATGTCAAAACCTTGGTATTATCTCTGACTTTGTCCTCTTTCATGTCTGTCTTATCCAGTGAGCTACTTGTTTCTGAAGTCACAACATTTTTGTGTCCATCTCTATTCCCTTTGCTACTACCTTAATATATGCCTTTATTACTCACCGCCTAATTAGATTTTGCAGTGACTTCTTAAAAGGTCTTCCTGCCTCCGTTCTCTCCCTCTCCACACACCTCTTCCACCATCCCCTGACATCATCCTTATTTGGACCAAGGAAGGCACAGAAAAGTACTCTAGAATGTTATCCCAGGGATCCTGCTCTGTACTTGATTCATCCCAGAAATTAAGCAGATTCCTTGGCAGAATGTGTTGTGCCACACAGGTAAGGGAGGTAATTGAATAGCACTTAATAAATATTTTATTTATTCATTTATGCATCCTCCATGCCGCCTCTACACTTACCTTCCTTCTATCTGTTCATATCAGTGCCCTATTCAAAAATCTTCAATGGCTCACTTTCCCCTACCAAGTAAAGTCTTACCTTCCACAGTGTGGCACTACCCTATATATACTTCTAGCCTTATCTCACATTATTCTCATTCACATATTCTACACACAATCACAAGTAGAATGCTTGTCATTTGTATCTTCACCCTATATTCCTCCTTTGTGCCTTTGCTCACGTTGTTCTCTGTGCTGAAGTACACTCCCTCCCTATTCCTCATCTGACTATTGAGTTTCCAACCAGCCTTTAAAAACCAATTACATTACAGCCTCTGTAGCAAGTTTTCTTTGGTCCCCCATCTTGTCATGATTGCCCTCTTCCTCAAGGTCTCACAGAAGTTTGGTTGCCCCTGTCTTATGTATTTATTGTGTATTATTTTGTGTTTATTTGGGTATATGTCACAATCTCTTGTGGGCAAGATAGAGAAGTGAGGATGCAAAGAGGTGGGTACAAAGACCTAGGGCTCCCTTAGGCCAGATCCCATGTGTCATCATAAAAATCATGAAATAACAACATCTCAGGGTTGGAAGCACTGTCAGAAGCTGCCTTATCATCTTTCTCAACATTTTATTGAGCAAGATCTTCCTTTTTTCCCCAGTTTTTAAACATTTTTATTTAAAGTTTTGAGTTTCAAATTCTGTCCCTCCTTCTTTTCCTCCTCCTTGAGATGGTAAGCAATCAGATATAGGTAATACATGTGCAATTATATATGACATTTCCCTTATTAGTAATTTTATACAAGAAGACTCAAAAGGAAAAAAAGAGAGAAAGTGAGAAATTGCATGCTTCAGTCTGTATTCAGTCAGTATCAGTTCTTTCTCTGGAGTTAGATAACCTGCTTTATTAATCCTTTGGGATTGACTTGGATCATTGTATTGCTGAGAATAGCTAAGTTATTCACAGTCCTTCCTTGTACAATGTTGCTGTTACTGTGTGCAGTGTTCTCCTGATTAGGTTCACTTCACTATGCATCAGTTCATGTAAGTCTTTCCAGGTTTTCAGGATCTCCTTCTAACATCCCAAAGAACTGCCAAACCTCCAGGGGAGGGGGACTCATTACCTTCTAAAGCAGCCCCCTTCACATCGAGATAGCTCTGTTAGGATGTTTTCCCTTAAATCAAGCTGAAAGCTGCCTTTTTCTTATTGTTCTTAGTTCCTTTTGGGGCCAAGAAACACTGGTCTGGGCCCTTTTCCACATGACAACCTCTTAGACACCTGAAGACAACTTCACTGTTCTTGTAAAACTTCTCTCCTCCAGGCAAAATGTTACCAGGTCTGTAGAACCAGAAAAACCCCAGAAGCTATAATTACAACTAGCATATGTAAATGAAAACATTAAACCAGTTGTTTTTTTAATGCCTCAAGTCAGAAATACTGGACAGCACTGACAGTCACCTATGAAACACGGCTATCCTTTCCCGAATGGTAGCAGAGCTGTCAGTCACAGCCCTCAGGCATTCTTTGCGTTCTTTCTTGAGGACTGCATGTTATAGATTCAGTTGCAGATGGTGTCCTGGGGTTTTGTGTGACGTGTTAAAACAAGTTATGAGAAGAAAATTCGCTTCTTTGAACTGTTTGCTGTCCCCTCAACATTCTTTTTCTTTGTACATTCCATCTTGACACTGTCTTTTCTAAAATGTAACCAAGAACTAAATAAAATACTCCTGATGTGACCTAAGTTTATTTTATTTATTTTATCCTCTCACAACCTGGCCTAATGGTAGCACACAGATGATACTTAGCAAAGTATTTGTTGATTCATTAAGTATATGGATTGTAAGCTTCTAGAGGGTAGAGATGGTCCCTCTGAGGTTTTTATATCTGCCAGAAAACATCTAGTAGCACTTTATACAGTAGGTATTCAGTAAGTGATGTTCACTGACATCTCCAGTCATAGGCCAAAAGTTGGAAAAGACCTTACAGATCATCTGGTTCAGCCCCTGCCACATTTAACAGATGAACAAACTGAGACCTAGAAAGATTAAGGGACTTGTCTGAAGTCCCACAGATTACTAGTGACAGAAATGAAATATCAGAGTTTCTGAGAGGGTCAGGTAATTTTTTTAAGTGCCTACTATGTGCCAGGCCCTTTGGTAAACTCTGAGGGTACAAAGAAAGGCAAACACAAACAAAGAACCCAGCCCAGGGCTCTCATGGGGCTCACAGTATGAGGGGAAAACAACTTTCAGAGAACTTGGTGCAAAGCATGTTCAGGATAAAGTGGGGATAACCTCAAAGGAGAGGCAGTAAGATTAAGGGTGACTGGGAAAGGTCTCTTGCTGAAGGTTTGACTTCAGTTGAGGCTTGAAGGGAGCCGTGGAGCTACCCAAGTGTAGGTCAGCAGCAACTCTGGGGTCTCTAACTCCATGGGTCTGGGGCACTGATTTCTTCCCCAGGACCCCTGGGGAGGTGGGACAGGAGAGAGGAGGAAGCTGTTTGCATGTTGTGAAGAATCAGGGATGAGGGTTTTTATTCAGGCATCCACACAGATTAATTTGGGGGAAGCACACCAAAGCTCTAGCTTCTGATCTAGACTTACAGACTAGAGAAGAAATGAATCTCTACCAGGGTAGAGGAAGGATTCCAGGATTGGGGGAACTTGTTTCCCCCTCAACTCCTCCTCCCCACTTGTAAATTATACCTAGATCAGCATGACTAAAACTGCACAGAGGGGGAGATTGTTCTTGAATTTCTTCCTATGGAGGTTTTCTCCCAGAGGAAAACACAGTAGTGTTGTTGCTGTGTGAGGGGCACATCCTGTTCACAGGGTGTAGGCTTAGGCCATTAGTCATTGGCTGGGCCTTGAAGGAAGGCAAGGGCTTCCCCTCATTCACTGTGCCCTGGCTCTAGCCCTCTGGTGGGAGCCGATGACGTCAGAGGCAACAATGGACCACTATTCCGCCCATGCGTGGCTTCTGCCCCACACCCTCTGTCAGCTCCCTCCTCTCCCCTCCCCTCAGCTGGAAAGCCCTCTCCAACTCACCCTTGGACCCAGCAGGCTACCTCATATCCTCCTCCTCCTCCCCAGTCTATTATTGTCAGCAAAACAGCTGTGATTTCCTCAGGTGGGGGAACTCCCTTCACCAACCTAGGTATCATTTAGAACACACATCTTAGGGAGTTGCCTGAGCCTCAGTGACTCATGGAGGGTAACACAGCTAATAAATCGCAGAGGCCAGATTTGGAACCCAGATCCTCCTGACTACAAGCCCACTACTCTATCTGCTACCCTACCACTGCCTCCTTAAGCATAATTGATGATAGTAATTACCAACATATTAGGCTTTAAAGTTTGCAAAGCTCTCAAAGCTCTTATCTTTTATTTTCATGACTTTCTACAGACTTTGTCTTTACTTCTGCCTCTTAACCCTGGATGGAAGATAAGGATTCTTAGCTCAGGTACTTCCTTCTATAAGAATCCTTTCCTAATCTCCCTAGTCATTAGTACCCTTTCTCTCCTCAAAGTATCTTATATATTTATTTCTCTCTGTCCATGTTGACTTCCCCAATAGAATATAAGTTTTTTCAGGGTAGGGATCTGATGGGATGGGTTCTTTTGTTTGTGGGAGAGAGTAGCACTCTCTAGCACCCTAGAACAGTGCCTTTACATTATTGAGTTGGGTTAGTTGTATCTGACTCTCTAAATTTGGGGTTTTCTTGTCAAAGATACTGGAGTGTTTTGTCATTTCCTTCTCCAGCTCATTTTTCAGATGAGGAAACTGAGGCAAACAGGGTGAAGTGACTTGCACAGGGTCACACGGCTAGTAAGTGTCTGAGACTGGATTTGAACTTAGGTCTTCCCGACTCCTGTCCCAGAGCTCTCTCCCTTGTGCCGCCTCCCTGCCCTGCCTTCACATTAGGTGCTTTTTAATAAGTTTGACAAATAAGCCCATTTTATTGATTTGGTAACTGAAGCTCAGAGAGATTAAGTGAGTTGCCTAGATTTATATGACTGTTAAGAGTCAGAGGTAAGAACTGAGGCCAGGGGGCGGCTAGGTGGCGCAGTGAATAGAGCATCGCCCTGGAGACAGGAGGACCTGAGTTCAAATCTGACCTCAGACACTTAACACACATGCACAAAAACTAGCTGTGTGACCTTGGGCAAGTCACTTAACCACCAACTGCCCTCCAAAAAAGCAAAAAAAAAAATAATAATAATAATTGAGGCCAGGCCCCTTCTGACTCCAAGTTTAGTGTCAGTGCCCAGATCGTGCTGCTTCTTCAGAATGTTAGTTATGGGAACCAGCTGCTGACCTCCCCCTCTACCTTCCTGTGGTTTTGGGGGGCAGAGCCTCTGAACCAGCCTTTCCCATCTCCCCTCTGGATGCCCTTTCCTTCTAATTCGGGAGGAAGCCTGCCCCGTCCTCATTTCTCTCTCCCGTTGCTTCTTAATAAATGCTCATCGGTTGATTATTTGTGTCCCCATTATTTCTAAGAGTTCAGGCAGAGTCACTAACGAATCCAACCCAGCGCTCGCTCTATGCCACAGTATTGAGGGATGAGGGGCGGTTGAAGGTAGTGAGACAAGACTTTACAGTTTAGTAGCGTATGATTTAGCAGGTGACCCCATTGCTCTTGGCCTTCATGACTCATCTTGAGTGGACCGTCCCTACTTCCTCACCACCCACACTCCTTCACTCCCTTGTAGCCTCATTTTGTTTCCATACTCCACCCAGATTGCTCTATATTCACCAGCGATCTCTCTCTCTCTGGCCAAATCCTGATCTCCTCAGAATCCCAGAAGACAAGAGCTTAGCGATTAGTCCCCTGGTCCAATCCCATTATTTCATGCATGATCAGTCTGAGACCCTAAAGGGTGAAGTCTCCTCTTTGAGGTTACCTACTGGCAGAGCTAGTGTTCCAGCCCTACCAGGTCTCCCGACTCCAAGTCCAGTACTCTCCATACACCACAATGCCTTTTTTTGTAAAGGTTCTTTCTCTTGCTTTATGTGACATTTTACTGTTTTGTTGAAGTGGATGAGTGATGGGCTTAGAGTCAGGAAGGGCTGATTTCAAATCTGGCCTCAGACGCTTACTAGCTGTGTGACCCTGGGCACATTACTGGGGAAGGTGGGTACCTTGGCAATGTGGCCCTGAATCCAGGCAAGATCAGACCAAAACTGGCCTGTCAGAGCCCAGGTTGGTTCTGGGGGTAGAGTTCAAGGTTTGGATGGGGAAGACATGGAAATGTCTTGAGTGGAGACAGCTGTACATGTAGAAGAGGTGTCATATGTGAAGGGTTTAGGTAAGAGAAACGTGGTAGATAAGTGTAAAGCCAATCAACAGTAGATTCCTAAAAGAATGCTACTGTGAACAGCTTTTAAGATTCGGATTACACAGTATTAGTGAACACTCTGTTTATTCCATTACAAATCAAGATTCAGTACAATGTTCACAGTATCAACAATTCACAATCTTATATACAATATTTAGAACAAGGAAAGTATAGAAAGTAACAAGGAACAAGAGAAGAATCACTTGGTGTCCCTAAGGGGGGAACCAGCTTCATATTTTTAGATTTAATCAGTCAAGTCAAAGATCCAATAAATCAATTAACAAAAGGAACGACCTAGTTTCCCTAAGAGGGAGTTGATTCAATCAACAGTTCACGATATACTGATCTTCCACTCCTGGGGTAACCATTAACTTTAGTTTCCAAATAAAGTACTTAGAAAACCACACAATCCTTCCACTCCTTGATTTCCAACAAACTTCAGTTTAGTCCAAGGGGAGGCCTTTTCTTCATTTTGACTCTGGGTGGTCTCTCTGATTCCCTGGATCCTCTTCCCTGGTCCCAGCTCCCTCCTGAATCTGCCAGACAATCACCTAGATTGTGGAGCTGAAAGCCACCAGGCTCTCGTCCAGTCTTCAGAGATGAACAGTTCCCAGGTCCTTGTCCAGTCCTCAGGACAATCC
>CM053595.1:44748216-44795925 GCA_028646575.1 Pseudocheirus occidentalis | reverse complement strand
ATTGTGGAGAGTTTTGGAGCTTGAAAATCTGTTTAGCGTCCCATTTTATGAGTTTTTTAGCGTGTTTGTGTGGGAGCTGTGGTGCTTTGCTGCTTCTAAACCGCCATCTTGGCTCCGCCCCCCTTCCCTCTCTTTTTTTTTTTTTTTGAGGGAATTGGGGTTAAGTGACTTGTCCAGGGTCACACAGCTAGTATGTATCTGAGGCTGGACTTGAACCCGGGTCCTCCTGACTGCCAGGATCAGCACTGTACCATCTAGTTGCCCCTGCACCTCCCCTCACCCCCATATGATTTCCAAAAATTATCCCAGGCAGGGATGGGACCTGATGGTTGAAGTTACAGGTTGCCACATACCCCAAAGCACTATTGCACAAGATAGATGAGATGTCTGATTGAGACAAATTTTCCGGTAATTCAGTTAAAATATCCCCTTTCACCAGGATTAATCATGTATCATTATCACTGGAGACAGGGCAGCTATGAAAGGAGGAATGAGCAACACCTAGAAGTAATCAAAAGATTTTTTAAGTAAAAGTTTATTTTTTAAAAAATTTTATTGCACACTGTGTGTCTTAGCAACAAAACGATTTTAAAAATAAAAATGGTGTCCACTTTAAATTCTGTTCATTTAATTCATTTTCCCCAATAAATACTCCCCATTCACTTCCAACGCAAGAATATGTATATATGTATGTATATAATTATATTATATTATGTTATAATACAATCATATTAGATGGAATTATACATTATCTAACAGCAGTAAAGCCCCATCCAGGCAAAGCACTTAAATCCTTTTTTGTAAGTGTATTTCCACTTTTTCTTTTTTGGCAGTGTGGCTCAGTGCCTCGCCTCCAGAGCAACATCACTGTATCAGTAATGAGTGATACTGAAATAAATGTTAAACCAAAGTTTCAACAATGATTGATCTGTGAAGTACACTATTTTCTCTTTTTTTCCCTTTCTTGTGATTTTTGCCCTTTTGTTCTGATTCTTCCTTCACAACATGACTAATGTGGAAATATGTCTAATAGGACTGTACGGTGAATAGCCTATATCAGATTGCATGCCATTTGGGGGAACAGGGAGGGGAGGGAGAGAGAAAAAATGGAACTCGAAATCTTATATTAGTAAATGTTGAAAATTACCTTTACATAGAATTGGAAAAAATAAAATACTATTAAGTTGTGGGGGGGAATGATTGATCTGAATTTCCTTTATCTCCTTTGCTCATCTCCTTAATACAAGAATAAGTAGCAGAAAAGAAGAAGCAAACACGTTGCTAACATCACTAGCTCAGAACGGGACTCGGTGATTCTTGACTTAAGCTATTGCAACAGAGGTCGGTGCATGTAATCAGAAAGCTGCTATTGTGAAGAAAGGCCCCCTAAGATTGAGTCTATCTGGAGAAGTCCTCACCCTAACAGTAATGGCCCTCAGTTCTCTGCTTCCCTCTGACAGAATCATCGAGCTGGTCTTGGAGGCCAAAAAAGGCAACACAGCTGGAGAGAACAAAACGAGGTCAGAATTCTAGAGATGATAAACTAAGTATTATGACCTGGTACAACACAGGGACAGGGAAAACCCAGAATAAAAACGAGCTAAGGGAGAAATGGGGGTTATCTCAGCTCCAAAGTCATAGTACAGTCACACAGAACCTAAAAGGGCTTGAATTTATGGAAGCGTACAAAAGAAGTTACAAGAACTGGACTGCAGTGACCCCCTGACACCAACAAAATATCTAATCACTTGACCTCTTCTATAAAACAAAGGGGCTGGACTAGATCAAGGATTTTTAACTTAGGGTTCACGAATTTGGGGTTTTTAAAAATATATTTTGGTAATTGTATTTCAATCGAATTGTTTTCTTTTGTAATCCAATGTACTGTTTTATGCACTTAAAAAATTGTTCTGAGCAGGGGGTACCTAGGCTTGACCAGATTGTCAATCTGGTGAACTGGTTGATTGATAAGGACACAAAAAAAGTTAAAGACCTCTGGATCAAGGTAATCTTTAAAGTTCCTTGTAAAGCTAAATCCTATGGTCCTATGATTTGACTTCTGGGTTGGCTTTGAGGCACACGTTCCCCATTCCCTGGACTAGATGGTATGTAGTAAAACATTCAATGTTTTTGGGTTCAAGAATTCATGCATTCTAATAATTTAATGCTTACTTACATGCAAAGGACCTAAACTGGAAATTCAAGGGAGAAAAAAATGCCCAGCCCTCAAGGAGCTTACAATATACTGGGAGGGTGTGATAAGTACAAAGATGAAGACAAGTCCAAAACAAGGTAAGGCATAGAAGAGACATAGCATTCTGTAGGAATGTTTATGGCAGGAACATTTTTTGGGTGGAGAGAAGGGGAAGAGAATAAGAGAAATTTAAGTGGCTACTGACCTAAGCCAGAAAGAAGAAAAGGATTCTGAAAAGCTGAGATGAATAAAAAAGTACCGGCCAAGGAATGGGAGGAGGCCTTCCAAAGGATGGAAGCTAGAGGTGGCACACTGAGTCCAGTAAGAGGTAATTCACACATTCATTGCGGCCTTTTAAGGGATCTAATCCTAGAAGTTAGCAGGAAGGAAGGAGAGAAGAATCCACTTACCTCTAAGAGCTGTGCGGCACTGGGCCGGGTCTCTGGATTCTTATCCAGCGCAGTCTTCAGGAAGTCCCGGAAGTCCAAGGACCTGTATACAGGAATAGACATTAGTGGCAAGGTCAAAATGGTGCAAAAGTTCAGGAAAAATGACCCACAATCTCCCTTTCAGAGTCTCTTGCTTACTGCATCCTCTCCAAGGGAGCTGTCAGATGCCTCACCACCCAGCCCCTCTCTTAGGCCTGAAAAATCAATCCTGGTTGCCAGAAGAGAAAATGCCACATACCCAGCCTAATGTGTAAGATGGATGGAGAAGGTGGGCTGGTGGTGGAGCTCAGCAGCGACTCCTGTACCACCAGATCAGGTGGTAGGAACAAGTTCTGGCTTCCATTCCCCTGACTGTGTACGTTGTTTAACCAAGGCCATCAAACTGTCGGTCCATAACTCCCTGGGTTGTTTTGCCTTCTGCCAGCCCTAGGTGAAACTTTTCCTTCACACCACTCCACAGCATTCCTAGACTTCTGAATGGTGCTCCCAGCCAGACGCAGTTCTTGGCCTAAAGAATCCCTATCATTTCAGCTACTCTGCCCCAAAGCAGAGAGGCTGGTGTGGAAATAAAGGGGGGGGGGGTGTCAATTAAAAAGCCTCGGCCTAATATGGGTGGAAGCAGAATCACTAAGGCCTCCTCTTCTTATAAGGAACATGATGAAATAATATCACGACAGGTGCCATTAAGTCCTTAGCATTAATTAAAGCAGACTGATATGGCTTTTTATTCAGGAGAGAGAGACTCAAGGATTCAACTCAAGACAATGTCATATGATCATTTAAAAATTTTTCCTTTTTTAAAAAAGAGGCCTTGGTGGATCCACTCCCAAATCAGGGATAGTTAACTACTTTCCAACAAGAATGATGCTTTAACCCCTAAGTTTAACATGGAGCAGTGAGATCATTAAATATTAGAACAAGAAGCTTAGAGACCCTCTAGTCCAGCCTCCTAATTTTTAAAATAATGAAAATGAGGCACAGAAGGGTTAAGTATCTGCCTAAGGTTTCACGGTGAATAGTTAGAATCCAGGTGAACTTAGTATTGATCCAGCTTTTTCCATACTCGAGGATGCATCTCAGGCTGGCTTTGGGTTTTGGTTTTTGTTAGCTTGGTTTTTTGTTTTTCGCTGGATGTTTGATTAGTTAAACAGCCTGAACTGGTTTCTGTGGGGATCCATGTATGTTTGCTTAGCCTTAGGGTCTCTATGAGAATGATGAGGATTGCTAAGGAAATGGGGATGACTAGCCTAGACAAGATGTAGAAAGGGCACCACAGCTGTCTTCAACTATGTGAAGGCCTGATATGGCAGGAGGATTTAGATTTGTTCAACTGACCCCAGAGGGCAGAACCAGGAGCAAGGGGTGGGTCTTAAAGGGAGGGCAATTCCAGCTCTGTGTAGGAAAATATTTCCTGACAAGGAGAGCTCTCCAAAAGTGGAATAGCTGCCTTTGGAGACAGTACATCCTCCCTCACTGGAGGACTCAACTAGAGGCTGGGTGACCACTTGCCAGATGGGTTGAAAAGCACTTTGCTTGGGAGTACACATTGGACTCAAAGGCCCCTAAGATATTTCCCAATGAAAAGGTTCCATCCATATTCTCCCAGGAATATGGCTTAGAGGAACTGGAGAGGAAGTCATCAGGAGCTTTTTGAGCCAAGATCACATCTGGGTGATCAACCTGAAAGCAGTGATGATGATGAAGGGACTTGTGTCATAGCTTATGTGGCCTGGTGATTTCTGAATGCTGCAATGGCTTCTTCCTATCCCATGGGACTACTCCCTGAAGTTTTTCTAGTTGGTCCAGAGCAATGAATAATCTTTATTTTTAACCTCCCATAGACAGAATGTGAACTCTATAGTGGTAGCATAAATCCACCATAGATAGGCCATGATCAGGTCCCCTTTTCTTCCTACCATTTCGATGGTGTGAGGAGTGTAGGGGGGTCCGACTTGGCAATCTTCAAGAGGACTCGCATTGGATTCAGCTCATGGTGAGGGGGTTCTATTTGCGCCATCTCGATGAGTGTGATGCCCAAGGACCATATATCAGCCTTGTAGTCATAAGGGGTATCTTTCATGGTCTCACACATCACCACCTCAGGAGCCATCCTGACACAGATCCAACATGGCAAAGAAGAGAAGAGAGGGAGAGTTAAGTCCCTAGCATATATGCAAGGCTTCTATTTGAAATTAGGATCTAATTTGGCAACAAACCCATATCTAGGTGTTAGCATTCTTTTCCATCCGTTTACTTACTTCATATCCCATTGTCCTTCTTTTTTGCTGCTGGTGTTGTCCTGGACTGGACCTGTTCTTTTTCCATAGATGGAGGGAGCGTGTGGTGAAGACCTTCCTCTACTAATATAATGTAGTGCTTTCTCTACTATTTACAGACCGCTGGGTGGTACAGTGAAAAAGACTGCTAGGCTTGGAGTCGGGAATACCTGAGATCAAATCCTGCCTCAGACATTTATTTACTTAATCATCTGGATAAGTCACTTTGAGATAGATGAATCTACTTAGACCCCTATTTTTATTCCAATCAGTATTAATCAGTTTAGTGTGATTCCACAGGGGTGGTGATTACACTTAGCTATTAATATATTAGTAAGTCTAGTCAACTAATGTTAATATAGGAATTACATGTATTAAAACATATTTTACATATATAATATTTAGGGATAACTAGATAAGATAGATTCTTCCTTATAATAAATCACCAAACTTTTAAAATAATTAATTTTTAAAAATTTTAAAATTTACTTCCACATGATTTTGAGTTTTGAATGTTCTCCCCCATCTTCTCCTTTCCACTCCCCAAGACGGCATACAATCTGATACAGGTTCTACTTATGCATTCATATTAAACATACTTTCACATTAGTCATTATGTAAAGAAGAGTTAGAACTAACAAGAAGAACCACAAGAAAGAAACAAAACCAAACAACCAAAGAAAAGGAAAGCAAATAGCATACTTTCATCTGCAAGCCCCCAAACTTTTAACTCCAAGCTATAAGTTTACTGTTCACCAGCCTGTTAGAAAGTTCACTTGGCCAACCATGAAATGCTGACTAAAGGACCTCCACCCTTACAGCCTGATGAATGCATGACCAAGGGAAGCGTGGGTGAGATGTGATCTGGAAAGTCCCCCAACTTATTTTTGTACCTCCAGATCACCTCTCTTACCCAACACGAGGAGGGGCCCATCTTATGACCATCCTGTGATACATCCTTTCTGACCCTCTGAGAGAGTCAAGAGCAAGGTCTATCAACCAATGGGACTCTGTATATTACTGGACGTCTTCTGTGTATCTGGGTATCAAGTACTATATATGTAAGGCATCTCAACTGCAGATCAGGAGGAAGATCTGAGGTCCCCTTCATCTGGTCCAAATGGTTATTGGCTTAGAACCCTGCCTCAGTTTCTTTTATTATAGATTGGACAATTTTGGACCCTACAACTTAACCTCTTTCCATCTTAGTTTTTTCATCTGCAAAAGGGGGATGAAACAACTATCCCCATCTGCTGTGAAGATGAAATGAGGTATCATGCTTAAGTGCCAGCAGCATAGTCTTAGAGAAGGGCACTGACAGATTAAGCAACTTGCCCAGGATCATGGAGCCAATATGATACACACAGTATCAGAGGCAGGATTTGAACCTGTGTCTTACTGGCTCCAAAGGCGGCTCTTTTCCCATTCCTCCACATTACCTCCCCTATCCTTCTTTTCTTCATCTAGAAATAGATGCTCCACCTCTTCCATGTCAGCCCATAGTTGTTGATTCCTACCACCAGATGGCAGAAGAAATCAGAAGGAGTAGAAAGGAAGACAAGCATGCTCACAGTGGGGATGAGCACTTTTGGGGGAGAGGGAAAATGGGGGAAACAGAATCTCAGAGGATGATGGGGCACGAGGGGGAGAGCAAAGCAGGGGAAAGGGAAGTAAAATAAGGGTACAAAAAGAACAAACATGGTAAAAGAGAAAAATTGGTAGGAAAAAAAGGTGGAGGAGGGCAGGGTAAGCTAAGTAGGGAAAGGAGCCCCGAGCATTTAGCTAGAAGCTATAAAGAAGTGTATTTCCTCATTATGGCTAGCCACAAATGCCAGGGTCTCTCCCACGTTAAGAAAAGTTGGTATAGGATAACCCAAGCTTACCTGAGAGATAAACTGGAAGAAATTAGGCACTGAGAAAGATTCTTCATTTTTCAAAAGGATTCACCATCAGTTTAATTCTGATAGTGAACTCCTCTAGCATTTGCAAAAGTTCAATTCACATGCAACTTTGGGCAAACACACAAAAGGTATCAAGTGTCCCATGACTCCTGCATAGGAGAGAATGGAGCAAGCCGGACTTCCTCATACCCCTCTTCCATACCCAAAGCGATCCAACCTCTCCTGGATCCATTTGCTACACAGGTATCTTCAGGAAGAGTTGCTGAATTTATCTCTTTCTATATAATTTTCAAAAAATGAAATACCTCATGTATTTGGAACTCCCCATCTATAAAACAAAGAAGATTGGAGCAGAGAACCTGGAATGTCCCTTCTAGCCCCAAATCTACGATCCTATGGCCTGTTTCAGAGACGATCTAATGAGCTGAGTGAATAGCGGTTTCAACGTCCACAGTCCTGGCTAGGAAGGGAAGACTCTACTTGAATTTCACATATGTTTGTCTCTGCCTGCCCCTACCACTCACTGAAACAGTGTCTAACCAACAAATAAGCTGTCAGTTTCATTTGCACATATAATCACCAGCTCCTGTACTAGCACTCCCAAAGCTTTGAAAATATTCGGGACAAAAGGTCCACCAACTTCACATGTTGAGTTAGAGCTGAGAAGAGTCTTACAGAATATCCATCTCCCCTCCCTCTCTCTATTTTACTACAAGGAAACTGTGTCCAAGAGAAATTAAGTGAATTGGACAAGGTCAATAAGCTAGAAGGTAGAAAAGCCCCAACTCGAAAACAAAGCTTCTGATTCCAGAAAGACATCATTGAGTGGGGTGGATAGAGCTGGTTTTGGAGTCTGGAAGATCCCAGATTCAAGTCCCATCTCAAACACCAATACTGTGACCTTGTCCAAGTCACTTAACACTCTCAAATCCTTAGTTTCTCCATTTGTAAAATGGGGGTAGAGATAACAGCACCTCATAGTATTTTGAGAGTCAAATGAAATAATGTATGTAAAGTGCTCTGTAAACTTTGAAGTAATCAATAAAAAATTAGCATTTACAGCTATTACTATTATCATCATATCATGATACCTTTCTAGTCTTCATATATTAATTTCTACCCTCTCCTTTCTCTCTCTCTGTTTGCATCTGTCTGTTTCTTTTTCTGCCTCTCCCCCCTTCCTTTACTGTTTGTGTTTCTCCCTCTCTTCCTCTTTCTCCATCTTTCTCTCTCTCCTCTCTCTCTCCCTCCATCCCTTCTCTCTCTCTCTCCTCTCTCTCCCTCCCTCCATCCCTTCCTCCCTCTCTCTCACCCTCTCTTTCTCTCTTCTTCTCCCTTTCTGTGTGTCTCTCTCTCTGTCTCTCTGTCTTTGTCTCTCTTCCTCTCCCTTTCTGTGTGTCTCTTTCTCTGTGTGTGTCTCTCTCTCTCTTTCTCTCTCAAACACACACACACACACACACACACACACACACACACACACACACACACACACACACACACACACACACCCTCCCCCCTCTGGTTTGTTTCATACACTTGCTTTTCTTTTCAATCAATTACTAAGTATTTTTTGAGCACCAATCAGGTGTTCAACCACACAGTTGGCACTATGGAGAACATAAGTAACATAATACACGATTCCTGATTTCAAGGAATTTTATAATCCAGAACGGGAGGCAATACGAATATCCATGAAACAATAAATGAATGGTACAGGACAATGTACACTTAAGTGCTCAATTATATGGTACAAACTCTAGGTGTGACAGGAATTCGGAGGACAGAGAGGAATCAGTAAGGACGGAGGTCAAAGGGAAGGCAGACCTTGATTTAGGCCTTGGACAATGGACAGGTTTAACTATTCAACTAAAATGGTCATGCCAGTGTTTTTTATCCAGCAAGCAGCTTTGGGTGGGGGAAGGAGGTGAAGGAGGAATCTCTGGCTCCAAGTTCAGTCTCGGATCCAGTTTCCAGAAGCTAGCTTACTCACCAGTAAGGTGTTCCTATGAAGGAATCTCGTTTCTGCAAGGTTTTCAGATTCTTGGCAGATACACCAAAGTCAGCTGCAAAGCAAAAATCTCAGATAAGGAATCCTCCTGGCATTGCTAGCCCCGAACCCCTCAGGTTATAAAACTTCTGACAGGTTATAAAGCTTCTAAGGAGAAACTCACAGACCACTGATGCATATCCCCCCTACCGTCCCCCAAAAACATCAGTCAGCAGTCCTTTAGACGTTCATGGCTACAGGCAGAATAGGAAGCTGGATATACAGACTTGGAAGTATTTTTCCATAGTCCCAGAAAAGTCATCGTCTTGATAAACAGACTTTAGGAGGAAATGAAGCCTTGGCATATCAGATGATGTCTTACTGGACTACAGAGAACGTAAAGCTATGATGACGCATACTTCCCCTCTCCCGGAGGACAGGTGCTGGATTACAGAGACAGAACAAGGCATCCATTTTCAGACATGGCCAATGTGTGGATTTATTTTGTTTGATTATATGTATTTGTTAACAGGGAGGGCTTGTGTAGGGGACAGCAGAAGGAAGAAGAGTCAAGAGTCCTTAAAGGTGTCAGTGAAGGGGTGGGGCACCTGTGGCCTGGAGGCCACATGCAGCCCTCTAGGTCCTCAAGTGCAGCTCTTCACCTGAATGCAGGCTCCCCACCCCTGTGATAGTGGGTAATGATAGTGATACTCCAAAAAAAAAAAAAAGAAGGAAGAAATGCACATTGCTGAATTTTTTTTTTTTTTGCTTTTTGGAGGGCAGTTGGGGTTAAGTGACTTGCCCAAAGTCACACAGCTAGTTAGTGTGTCAAGTGTCTGAGGCCAGATTTGAACTCAGGTCCTCCTGACTCCAGGGCCGGTGCTCTACTCACTGTGTCACCTAGCCGCCCCTTGAAATATTTTTAAAATAGAAGAGAGCGGGATGAAGTTTGAAAGGGTTGTATGGGTACTTACATATTAAACATATAATGATAATAACAACAATATTATATATAATAATAATAATATTATAATTTATACAGTCCTTACCATGTGCCAGGTGCTGTGATAAGTGCTTTACAATTATTATCTTAATTAATTCTTACAACAAGCCTGGGAGGCAGATGCTATTATTATTATCCCCTCTTTACAGATGAGGGGAACTGAGACAAAGAGTTTAAGGGAATTGCCCAGGGTCACCCAGTTAGAAAGTATGGGAGGTAGCATCCAAATCTAGGTCTTCTGAGCCCCTGGCATTACCTCTCACAGGTAATCTCTCAGAGATGACAGGTGAGGTCAAATCAAGACCTACTTAGCACATGGACTTTGAGTTTCGTGGTTCTTCAAAAGGAGAAATGCAAACTATCAACATCCAAATGAAAAAAATAATTCTCCAAATCACTAAGAAAAGCACTCGTTAAAACAATTCTTCATGTTTTACATCATACCCATGAAATTGTTAAAGATGATTTATTTTGTTCTAGACCTGTAATTACATGGAAATAAGGAGTTCCCAGTGTGGAAACTCTCTCCACTGGTGCAGTTTGAAAATGCAAGGATAATTTAGTCTCAGAGAACTGTCTAACAAAAGATGGAAATTAGCAACGTTATGAGGGCTTTGAGACATCAAAAACACTAATACATTGCTGAGAGAACTGTAAAATGGTCCATTCATTCTGGAAAACAATTAGGAATATGAGAAAAATCACAAAACTGTTCAGTAAACCCTATACTGAGCACATAATCCAAGGGGATTTATG
Source organism: Pseudocheirus occidentalis (assembly GCA_028646575.1). Classification (NCBI taxonomy): domain Eukaryota; kingdom Metazoa; phylum Chordata; class Mammalia; order Diprotodontia; family Pseudocheiridae; genus Pseudocheirus; species Pseudocheirus occidentalis. Next base: position 44,785,359 of record CM053595.1, on the reverse strand, counting down.
ATAAGGGGGGAAAAAAAAGTCCTCCATATAACAAAATATTCCCCGATCTCACTCTCTGCAAGAACATAAAACTAGAAATATAGGAGATGCCCATCAGTTCAGGGAATATCTGGGCAAACTGTGGCATATGAGTATAATGAAATATTAATGTTCCTTAAGAAATGACAAATTTCAAAGAAACATGGGAAGACTTATATGAACTGATTCAGAGCAGAGAAGCAGAAACAGGAAAATAATAAACAATGATGATAATAATCTAAGTGTGTAATGGAACATTTTATACAACAGCTTTGGATTACATATGGTCTAATCTTGGTTCCTGAGAATTGATGATGAAGCACACTTTATTCCTCTTGGTAGGAAGTTGGTGGTCTATGGGTGCGGAATGTTGCATATCTCATGAGCTGTGATCACTGTATCTGCAGGCTTTGCTTAACCAGTTCTCTTTTAATCTCCTGAGAGTGATTTTGACTTCAGCCATCTATGTTGAGATTGAACAAGGCAGTGCTGAAGTTCTTTGGGGGCTGGGCCCCAGCCCTGGTTTTGAGTTCTGAAGAGTAAGTGAATAGGTCGAGCATAGCTGCTAATCATTGTCAGGGAGCAACAAAGAAGGTGCCTGGTAAAGGAGAGCTATGGAAATGAGTAATAAGAAGGTCCTAGAGGAATGAAAGACAGAGAGACAATACCACATTGAATAATAGTTAACATCCATACAGTGTTTACTATATGACGGGCACTATGCTAAACATCTATTCCACGTAACAACCCTGGGAGGTAGGTTCTATAATTACATATGAGGAAACTGAGGCAAACAAAAGTTAAGTGACTGACACAGGATCATACACCTAAGCTATGTCTATGGTCGGATTTGAATTCAGATCTTCCTGATCCCAGGTTTAGGTCTCTATATACTGCAATACCTAGTTACCCCATATATTGTTACGGGAATCTGAAGATTGTCCCTACCCCTAGACCCTTTGATAGGCTTAAGTGGCTCTGAGAATATTCCCTGATTTGAAAGTATACTCTGCCCCCTTATAGGCTGAATGTGGTCACGTGGAGCCTGTGGCAGGAAGCTTGTTTTTTGGGAATGCCCTACTTTGTTGCTTTGTGATTGGGCAGTGGGTCAAGAGGGCTGTGACATTCTCTGACCCAGGAGAAGCCTATATATATGCCCTGATATGAGGCTTTGCTTGGGGGCTCACTTAGAGAAGAGTTGTGTGATTTGGCCAGATGAAACTCTGGGAAGCCGTTGAACCCCCTGGTTTTGAAAAACCCAGATGTTGGTGCTTCCCTCTCTGGAAATTGAATAGGTATGGATGTGATGGTCAGACGGTTGGAAGCCCATCTGCTGATCTGTTTCTTTGTTTGCTTGTAACTTGTATGTATTCTCCGAAGTTCAGGGTGCTGACATTTCTCCCTGAACTAGGTAAATGATATGTGTTTGATTGATTAAAGTGAGATTGTTAACCCATTTTGAGTTGCTTTCCTTTAGAAAAGCAGATCTAAGAACCTGTGCTAGCAGCCATCCTGGGTATGCTGGGGTGCTTGTTGATACATATATTGGGTGAAAAGAAAGGGTTACCAATCTTGTCTCTGAAGAGGAGATGAGGAAATGCACTTGTCTCCCTTGCAGGAAGAAGGGACTTTTGGGGACTCGGTATAGAATATTTATAGACTATCAGACCTGCTTAATGTGTTGTTTTATCTTAGTGAACTGCTTTCTTTGACCTTTTTCTTTTTTATTCTTCATTGCATAAGATGGCTTAATGGTTTATGGAAGGGAAATAAAATTCAGAAATAAAAGTGATATTGAAACATAAGATATAAATAAAAATTTTAAACTAGAGGAGAGAAGGGAGAAGGGAGAAGGGAGAGGAAAAGGAAGGAAAAGGGGGTTACATGGGGGAGGTATGGTAGAATGAGAGGAGCACTGGGCTTTGGAGTCTAGAGTCCAGGGTTCTAACTTCATCTCAGGGATTAACCAGATATGTGACTTTGTGCAAGAAGGTTACTCTGCCTCTCTGTTTAAATAGGCTGATCACACACCGAAGATCACATCTAGAGCTGTAAGAGACCTTAGAAAACCATCCAGCCTAACTATTTCATTTTTACAGATGAGAAAACTGAGGTTCAGAGAGGTTATGTGACTTGCCCAGGATCACACAGCTAGTAAGTGTCTGAAGCAGGATCTAAACTCAAGTATTTTTGACTCCTGATTCAATGATCTATTCATTATGCCTCACCTAGAGATTAAAAGGAGAGACAGAAGATAAATATGTCTAAAGATCCCTTCCTCTCTGACATTCTGTGATTCTACACAGGGAAGAGCTAACATGATGAGGTATGTCAGAAGAGAAGCTGGAGGTCAGAGAACCAGACAGCTGGAAGCACAGCATTACTTTGGAAGCAAGACAATCAAATGCACCCTTTAAAACATGGGAATCCATTAAATTGGATAGAAAAAAAGACATTTTTTTTTTTTTACTCATGTTTGGTTTCTGTTGTAATCTTATATATTTTATTTAATACATTTAAAAACTTTATTCTTGGAAGGAATCCACACATTTAACTAGGTTGCCAAAGGAGTCAACAAAAAGGTTAAGAATCCCAGCTTTAAACGGATTATCTTCAATCCTCCTGAAACAGTGTTAATGTTGCTAGTCTTAAGAGTCAGGAAGACCTGGGTTCTAATCCTACCTGCGACTCTTATTAGCTGAGTGACCTTGGGCAAGTCACTTTACCTCTGTCTTGCCTTAGTTTCTTTCTCTGTAAAATTGGATTGATACACGGAGTATCTATCTCACAGGGTAGTTGTGATGATTAAAAGGGAGGATTTCCCTAACCTGCATCTATCTTAGATGTAAGAAAAATAAAGCACGTACACATGTATGTGCAGGTGCACAGCAACATGTGCACACACACAGACCACATGCACACACAGACACATGTATCACACACGCTGCATGCACACACAGCCACATATACATGCATACACCATGCACACAGACATGCACACCACACACAGAAACACACACACACACACACCACACACACACGATAATGCACACAGACACATATACATGCATACACCATGCACACAGACATGCAAATCACACACAGGCACACACACATACCATACACACACACCATAATGCACACACACACCATACACATACATACCACATGCACACATACATACACACCACACATGCACACACAACACACACAACACAGATGTGCACACACCATATGCACACCCATGCACACACATATACACACACCACACACAGAGACACATGCACCACATTCACACACGCCCCATCTTTTACAATGCCAGTGTGTTTACCCAAGCTTCCCCAGAGTGTGGCTCCTCCCAGGAGCCCTCCCCACCCTGGCAACTGGGTGGTTACTGCCTCTTCCCTTCACACCCACTGGGAGAACGCATGGCTGGGAAGCAAGGGCAGAGTCCCTGGGTACTGAATGGCATCACCTGCCCGGGGAATGAGACAGAATGAGAGTAAACCGTGAAGTGTGATGGAAGGCATGTTCTTGGGCAGCACAGAACAGGCCCTTGGGTCTGCTAGCTTATGCTTCCCATAAGACTCAGGAAGGCATAGTTTCCATAACACATTAAAATTAAATTAAATTAAAAGTAAAATTAATTTATTTATTTAAAATTAGTCAACTTAATTAATTAATTAATTAAAATGCTATCTGTCACTCAACATATGGCATGACTGGGCTCCACACAAGTTAGCTATAAGGTGAAAATTCATAGAATTTAAAAAAATATTTGTAGAATTCTAGGAGGGCAGAGTTATGATGAGTGTATCACTTCGTTATTTATTAGACCTAAAAACAGAGGTGGATCATATGATTATAGCTTTAGAGGTACAAGGGAGTTTAAAGTTCGTCAAATCCAACCTCTTCATTTTATAGATGATGAAACTGAGGCTAAAAGAGTTGTATTGTGTCCAAGGTCATGGTGGAGCTGGGCCTAGAACCTAGAACTCCAGAATCTTTCAAAAGGCTGCACCCAAGGACCTAGAAGGCCATAGGTGGTCTTGAGATGGCGGGTTCCCCACCAGTGCCCTAGCTGAATGCCCCTCACATCTGTCTCCCTTGTACCTCACTTTATTTTCTTCCTTTCCAACCATCCATATGTCCCCTTTTCTCCTCCATTTTAAAATAGTAGAGCCATTATGTCTTGATTTGTATAATTACCTCTTTAATGACAGTATCTAAGATCTCAGTGGCCACCTGGCCCATCCCTTGTCTGTCTGGGATTCACCTCTATGACGTCCCAATAACTGATTACCCAGCCCTCACTAGAATACTTCCAGTGCAGGGAGATACACTGGCTCCCAAGGAAGTCCATTCCAATTTTTTAGAAGTTCAAATAGCTGGGAAGGAGGCAGCAAGGTGGCTCAGTGGGTAGAGCACTGGGCTTAGAATCAGGAAGATCTGAGTTCAAATCCAGCCTCAGACACTAACTAGTTGTTTGACCCTGGGTAAGTCATTTAACTACTCTTTGCCCTAATCCAATGAAAAAGGAAATGACAAACCATCTTTGCCAAGAAAACCCCATACAGAATCACAAAGAGTTAGAGACAACTAAACAACAAAACTAGTTAGGAAGTTTCTTCTTATATAGAATGAATGTACTTTTCTGCAGCTTTCAGCCTTGGCCACTACCTTGCTCTGCTTCCCTAGGGTTAAAATGAGTCTAATTCATGCTTTCACTTGATCCCCCTTCAAATGTTTGAAGACAGCTATTATGTCTGAGTTAGGTCTTGTCTTATTTGTCCTAAACATTCTCAGTTCCTTCAACTAAACCTGTAGTGGTACTGGGGGGGAAATTGTATGCACAGCACACTTTTAAATTTCATCTGCAAGATTAACATTTTTTTCCATTGTTTTCTAAAGTCTAGATAACCAACAACGATCGATCAAGCCATGATTTTTAGTAGTTGCAATTTCTAAGACTTAAGTATTCTCACTGAAAACATAACAGCCAGCTCACAAACTGAGTAAAGTGACTTGCTCAGGGTCACACAGCTCATAAGCTGGTATGAGCTGGTTCTAGCACGCTGTAGTCTCCAGTCCTCTAAATACCTTCTGTGGGTAAAGGCTAGTTTGTCAATGTCCTTTATAAAATGTGGTACCCAGAACAAAACAAAGTACTTTATATGTTGTCATATTAGGCAAGGAGACAGTAAAACTATCATTTCCCTTCTCAATTCATCTTGGGATTACATTAATTTCTTTGGCTGCCCTACTGACTAACATTGAGCTAAGACCCACTAAGATCCATTGGTATTTTCCTATAGGAACTGCTGTTTAACCATGCATCCCCTATAATATACACGAGCAGGTTTTTTTTTTAATCCAAGTCAATGATTTCAAATTTATCTCTGTTAAATTTTTTCTTATTAGATTCAATTCATTGATCTGGCCTGTTTAGATCTTTTTATACCCTGATTTAGTCATCCAACATATTAGCTATCCCTCCTGGCTTTGAATCATCTGCAAATTTAATAAGTATATCATTCATAGCTTCAGCCAAGTCATTCATTAAATGTTTAATAGTACAGGGATAGCTCAGGGGAAAAGACCCACCCCTGGGACACTGCTAGAGACATCAGCCATCTCTGCTGGCTGACATGGTCATTAATGATCTCTCTCTGGGTTCAGTCACGTAACTGGTTCTAAATCTACCTGATTGTACCATCATCTAATCCCCACTTCTATATCTTGTGTACAAGGACAGCATGAGAGACAGAGCTGGAAGGGCCCTCAGATGTCAGAGGATCACAGAGTTAGAGCTCAGAAAGATCTCTGAGGCCATCTGGGCCCACCCCTCATTTTACAGATGAGAAGACTGAGGCCTTGGAGAGATGGAGTAACTTGCTTAAGGACACAGTTAAATAAGCCTGAGAGCTGGGAATTGAATCCAAGTCTCTGGACTCTGAATCCATACTTTCCACATTATTGCACTTCCTTTGTTTTTTTTTTGTTGTTGTTTGTTTGTTTTTAAAGAAGCAATTGGGATTAATTAACCTGCCCAGGGTTACACAGCTAGTAAGTGTCTGAGGGCAAATTTGAACTCAGATCCTCCTCACTCTACTGTATCACATAGCTGCCCCACTCCCTCCCTCTGGGAAATGTTGAAATCTACATATATTATGTAGATGACAACATTTCCCTGATTGACTTGACTAAAATACCTCTACTATATATACTATAATTTGAGGTCTCCTATTAGTAAGAAACCCCAAAAATATATTTGACTCAACACCTAATGTTGCCTGTCTGTTTTTGTGAAAATGAATCACTTTTCTGTTATCCTAGCCTCAGGCACCCCAAAAAGTCAGCTGTACATGTCCTAGAGACAGCTGTGCTATCTACACATCGCCCCAAGGGCACTTTCCCCAGCCCTGACCTTTCCAATCCCTTTTGGCATGTGAGTTAAGCATGAGCTGCTGGCCATGAGGAGGGCTGCCTTACTCCTGCTCTCACACATAACCAAGCAAGTCCAGGGGGTTTCCTCCTACCAGAATACAACAGCCACCTTAGCTCACCTTCTTTGGGCTCATTAAGCATGAAGCTAATATCTGGCGTCCTAGGTGATCTCTCTAATTAACCTCTAAGTCTTCCATGATTAAGGCAACTAAAGGCACACACAACTACCCCAAGGCTCTTTGTCTGTACTTCTTGACGCTTACATATTTTTTCTCCTTCATCTTTCCTAATACTTTTTTTTTTTTGCTTTTTGGAGGGCAGTTGGGGTTAAGTAACTTGCCCAAGGTCACACGGCTAGTTTTTTGTGTTAAGTGTCTGAGGCCGGGTTTGAACTCAGGTACTCCTGACTCCAGGGCTGGTGCTCTATTCACTGCGCCACCTAGCCGCCCCTTTCCTAATACATTTTTTCTGTCCTATCTCTTCACCATCTCCTCTATCTCCTCAGGGTATACAAATAGGGGAATTGCTCTGTGAAGTTTAGATTCAACCACACTTGAGGACCTAGAGGGCCACATGTGGCCTTGAGGCCACAGTTCCCTACCCCTATCCTTGACCATCTCTGACCATGATTCTAGTCTTTTTTTTCCCTTTTCCTTTAGTACTTCCATGTTTCAGTATTACACCAATAGGCTATAAGCTTCTTAGAGGACAACTAGGTGGTACTTGGATAGAGCTCTGGGCCTAGAGTCAGGAAGACTCCTCTTCCTGAGTCCAAATCTAGCCTCAGACACTTACTAGCTGTGTGACCCTGGACAAGTCACTTAACCCTGTTTGCCTCAGTTTCCTCATCTACAAAATGAGCTGGAATAAGAAATGGCAAACCACTCCAATATCTTTGCCAAGAAAAGCCCAAATGGGGCCATGAAGAGTTGGAAACAACTAACCAACAACAATAAAAATGAGCTTCATGGAGGAAAGAGATAGATCTCATTTATCCTTTGCCTACGACATAAAGTGAACGCTTAATAAAGGTTTGTTGAATGAATGAATGAATGAGGGAGGGAGAGAAGGAAGAGAGAAAGAAGAAAAAGAAGGTATCATGAGCAGAATATTAGATAAAAGAGTCAGAAAACTTGGGTAAGAAATCCTCTCTGCTACTTATTACTCACATGACCTCAGGTTACCCACTTAACATCTCGGGTCTTCCATTTCTTCATAAGTAAAAAGAGGAAATTAGATTATTTGACTTGTAAGGTCTCTTTTCCACTCTACATCCTATCAGCCTCTGATGGAACAAACAAACATTTCACCAGGTTCTGGAATCAGGGTGCATTCAAGTACATTTAATCTGGTTTTCTGAAAAGGTTCAGTAAGATCAGTTCCAGTCTTTATCCTAGGGAAATTTCACTACTTTCACTTCTCCATTCAAAGAATCTAGTAGAACATAATCACAGGGGTGGGGAATCTGTGGCCTTCTAAGTCCTTGGGTGTGGTCTTTTGACTGAGTTTTACAGAACAAATCCTTTTATTAAGGGGATTTGTTCTGTGTGGTTTGGATTCAGTCAAAGGGCGGTGCTTGAGGACCTTAAAGGCCACATGTGGCCTTGGGGCGCAGGTTCCTCACCCCTGAGTCCTAGTAGAAAACAAGCTTCCCAAGGGGAGGGATTATTTTGGTCTTTGTCTTTGTCATCCCAGTACCTGATATAGCTCCTGGGACACAGAAGGAGCCTAACAGATGACCATGATTCCTAATATCTACCAGGCTAGGTGGTGCAGTAGACAGAGCGCTGGGGCTGGAGTCAGGAAGACTCCTCTTCCTGAGTTCAAATTTGCCCTCAATCATTTACTAGCTGTGTGACCAGGGGCAGTCACTGAACCCTGTTTGCCTGTTTCCTCATCTGTCAATGAGCTGAAAGAAATGGCAGACCACTCCAGTATCTTCACCAAGAAAACCCCAAGTAGGGAAACAAAGAGTCAGACGTGACCGAACGACAACAAAATATCTGCCAGCTGGATGCAACAAAAAATAACCCTAAAAACAGATGTATCATGAGAAGTAGTAGCAATATCAAGACCCTAGGGAACCCTGGGAGATGTAGGAAGTGGAAGTCTTGGAGGACGCGGGAAATCTAATATTACAGCAGCTTCTGTGAAATCCTTTTCGAGCCAGAGAAGCCTTTTCCTTTCACTCCCAGCAATACACTAGAAGAGGTGGCCATGTTCTTCCAATCTCTGTAAGCCAGAGTGACAGCCCTGTACCCTTCACCCCCAGATGGACCCTAGAAGAAGGGGCCACTCCCTCTCAATCAGCAGCAGAGGATATTTGATAGCCAAACCACCTCCTCCAAGAGTGGGAGCTCCTTCTTCATTTCACAACCATTTAATGAATCACAAGAGAAGTGGAAGCGCCCAAGTAGAGACAGCATTCAGCACAAGAAGAGGCCGTGCATTTCATTCTTGACTACTGACTCTTCATAAAAGAGACTTTAGACTCAGAGAAGGCCTTTACAGCAAGGGTACACACATTAGCACATGGTTGCTGCCAAGGTCACATTAATTATTCCCCAATAACCTGACCCACTTACTGTCCTCTGCAGGGGGGTGGGGAAATGCTTGTGAGGACAATTTTGCTGAAGCGATTTCTTGCCGAGTGTGCAAATTGTACAAGGATGTACAAGGAACCCCCCTGGGGCCCCACAGGCTGTCTCAGGAAGGCAGGAAGAGCCAGACATCCAATCTCCTGTGTCCCTGTGGCTGCCAAGACCAGGCAGCAGATTACAGATGTCAACAGTGAAGAGGATTTTCCAAAACAGAACAACAATCCTACTCCCATGGGTATCCCCATACCAGGTCTCAAGGAACACAAGGGTGATTATGTAAATATAGGCACATTCAACTTTCTGTGAACTTTTCTTCCTCCTTTGTTGGTTTCCTGGTTTTCTCAACTGAATACACCCAAGTAATTAAAAAACCTATTCAATCTCATCCCTCTTAAATATTCTTATATTCTTTAAGATTAAAAAAAAAGAGTTGGGGGTTTTATTTTCTCTTAAGTCTAAGTCTCCAATTTCCTATTAAGCATGGCAGTTCTTGCTTCATTTCTGCATAACCAGCAATGTAATGGACAAGATGAGGCACCAGAACGAAAGGAGGAAAGACAGCTTCAGACAGATCCGTAGGCAGGATTTAAACTGAGCATCCACCAATATGTAGTCAAAATCTCAGGTCCCATCTCCATTCCAATGCCGCACTGATATTTCTTGCCTCTGGGTTTCAATTGCTCCTACAGACCACCCATTTTGGACCCTAAATAACTCTACCCAATTGCCATTCAACTCAGCAAAGTATCTGTTAAGGGTCTACCAAGTGTGAGCTATTGTGCTAGGTACTGGCATACAAAGATAAGAGAAAAAAAAAACCCTGTCCCTGAGCTTTTATTAGGGAGTACTGTTTCCTGAACACAGGCTCTGACTAGACTACAGGCTCACTGGAAGCAGACCAATCATACGTGTCTCTCCTATCCTGAGAAGTGTTTAGGTTTTGATTGTTGTTACCTCTTAGAGGCATATACACTTTTTATGGACCTTAAGCTGAAAACAGTAAGCTGAAGACTGATCCATTGTCTACAGTTCCAGTGGATGTTCAGAACAGCGTGGTAAAAGGATGGTGAAAAAAGAGACACTCCAGATTAAGGGCCTGATGGTAAATATTTTATAGTATTGTTTTTTGTACATGGAACCAAACACTCATTTCATGGCTATTCCATCTTACAAAGTCCCTCTCAAATACGGCTTTCTCTAGTTGTGATCTCTTCCAGGGTCCTTTATACCCACTGTCCTACTCATCTCGCATTTCTCATATACTGTCTTGTGCTTATCTTTCTGCATGCATATGTTTTTTTCTCCCCAAAACATAATTGGTTTCTGACAGACATAGGCAGAGGACATAATCCACGCTATATCAGAATCCACATGATACTGAGAATTTAAATTGCAATTCAGGGGAGCTGCATACCGGGCATGAATAGGTTGCTAACATTACCCCAAAATGAACTGCTCAGGAAAAAGTGCATGAAGGATCACAGAGAGATATATGACCTGAAAAGGAGTAAGGCTGGTCATCTAGGTACAGCAGGATATAACCACTGGGCAGTCCATGGGACCCACTGGCACCCAGGATATGGTAAGAGATCCAAAGGGAAGCCCTCGGCTTGCTGGGTGGATCCTCTGTATATGACTTCGAGGAGAAGATGAACAAGAGACCCATGGTACAAGAAGGCCTTTAAGAGGTGAGATATGAAGCTCCAGAGGGGAGAGTCACATTGATGTAAACACAAATTCATCAAAGTCTCCAAAATAATAAAAACGTAAACTCCCTGAAGGCAGGAGCTTTTTTTCATTTTTGTTTGTATATTCCTAGTGTCTGGTGCAGAGTAGGTATAGTGGGCAACGTTCATTGGAGGCAATAACAAATTATTATAATGGAGCTGTGTTAGATTTTTCCAAAGAAATACCAATCTTTACTTTTTTAAGACTGTGAGAGGGTTGGTCCTGCTTCCTAGGATATGCTATTATTGATATGATAGTGATTCCATTGATCTGCTTCCCAGAACTGTTTTCTACAGCCTGCCTTGCCCTGACCCACATAGCTGCCCATTCCTACTCTACTCTGCTCTGCTCCTGCACAGCCTTCTTCAGTCCTGGTGAAATGCTAACAAACTCAAAATATGCTTTGGCCTCCCTGTAAGTCCATTCCCAGGATATTGCTTCTTCCCATCATGCCTAGAGTCCTCATCCTACTTCAATCCCAAATCACATCCTGATCTTCATGTCCCAAGTTCAAGGTCCTACCACCACATGGCTCCATTTTCCTGACTATAGGCTCATGAGATCATGGACTTGGACCCAGAAGAGGATTAAGCTTCACACCATCTGTCCTATCTATTCCATCCTCTCTACTCACATGGCCACCCCACCACCCCACCACCGCCCCCAGTTCAGGGCCTTCTTCTTGGCTGGCCTTTAGCAATCACCTCCTCATGGGTCCCCTGCCTCAAGTCCCTCCCCTCCCTAGTTCAAACTCCACAGAGCTTCCTATACTGAAGCCTAACACAAGGGTCTGGTCACATCCCTCTCCTTAACATGCTCTGGTAACTCCAACAACATAAAGTACAAATTCTTCTGATTAACAATTAAAGCCTATGACAGTCTGGTTCTGGCCCATTTTTCTGGGCTTATCCATTACTCCCCTTCACATACTTGGCATTCCATCAAAACTGACCTACTTGCCATTCCTCATACACAATGATCCATATTCCATATGCATTGACCCCTTTGCCCAAAATGTCTCCCTCTGTGGCTGGAACACCCTCCCTTCCAGCATTCAGCTCTCAGAATCTCCAGCCTTCTTCTAAGTTAAGTTCAGAGGATATCTCCTCCTTCAGGAAGACTGCCCTGATCCTTAGAGTTGCACATACTAACCCTGCCCCTTCCCCCCAAAATTATTTGCTATTCTTTTGTACCACTACACACATACTGTTTTCCTCAAACAATTGTAAGCACCTAGAGAGTAGGGACTGTTTCTGTTTTCTGTTGTTTATTTAAACACTTGGAATAATGGTGCTTAATAAGCTACTGTTTATGGATCTAAATAAAGGGACAACTAAGTGGCTCAGCAGAGACAAGACTGGACTGAGGAAGATATGAGTTCAAATCCAGCCTCAGACACTGGCTATGTGACCCTAGGCAAGTCAATTAACTTCTGTCTGCCTCTTCATTTGCAAAACGTGGGTCATAATAACCTGCCCTCTCAGGGTTACTGGAAGAGTCAAATGAAATAAAATTTGTAAAACACAGTAGCCTGGTGACTGGGACATAGTAGGCTCTATATAAAAACGCTGGGTATTACTATTATTATCATTATTATTAATAAAACCATCTGGAAATTCAGTGATGCCATGTGCCCCAGGTCAGACAACCACAGACACAGAACTCAAGCCCATATCCTTCGACCTCCAATCCAGCATGGCGCCATGCTTAGTCAGAATGGGCTGGCAACTTCTGGCCCCTATAAAATTCTCAAGTTCAATAAACAGGTCAGTGATCAACATCGGTAAATCTTCCGTTCAAAAGCCAAACAAATGATCAGGTCAGGCCTGTTTCCAGCTGCTGACATTATTCTTCAAACCCATGTGATTATCCAGAGAAACCCAGTTTCAAACAATCAACAAATATTGACTGTGGGCCTGCTGTGTACTAAGCACTCTAGGGACACAAAGAAGCAGAAATTAAAAATACAATCTCTTTCCTCCAGAGCTTAAAGTCTATTATAGTAGGGAAGATAGGATATGGATAGATGTATGTGTGTATAAATATATAAACTAATATTTATATATAAATATGTAAAATATATTTATATTATATATTTATATATTTATATATTAAATATATAGTTATTTTAGAAGTATTAGTTATATTTATATAGTATATAATAAATGAAAATAAACACATATATATATATAAATATGGACACATATACATATGGATGTATATGTATGTGTATATACACATGTGTGTTTGTGTGTGAGTGTAGGTGTGGGTGTAATAAGGCATCATATTACCACTGAATGCCAAATGAATGGCATACTATGGATCTTCAGAGAAGGAAGACAACAATGTGGACTGGAGCAATTAGAGAAGTTTCACGGATGATGTATGATGTAACTGGGGTCCTGAAGGATGGGAGCTGACAATAATAATAATGCCTTTTCTATTTTAGTTTACAGATAACTCAAAGCATTTGAACTTCATAACAACCCTATTGAGTAGGTAAGGCAGGAGTTGTTATATCCATTTTACAGATGAGGAAACTGAGACTCAGAGTTTCCTCACTTGCCTAAGCTGACAAAGTTAGGAGGAAATGGGGTAGGACTCAGACCCAGATCATGGGATCACAGATCTAGGGCCAGAAAGGATTTCAAGGGCCATCTAGTGCAACCCTGACTCAAATCCTCCTTGTCCCACTCCCCACCCAGTCATTAATTACTCTGCAAAAATAGTTTTGGAAAAGGAAATGGCAAACCACTCCAGTATCTCTGCTAAGAAAACCCACAAAGAGTCAGACACGACTGAATGACTTAACAACAAAAAAAAGATAGTTTTATAGATTATGAAGAGGAAACCAAAGGAGGCTAGATGACACAGGCAAGATCACACAATTCATGAACACAGTAGATGGGATCAGAACCCAGAACCTCTGACTCAGGAGCCAGTGCTCTCTCCACTGAATCAGGAAGCTGGTAATATAGCATCTATTTTGGAGAGGGACACTCCAAGGTGGGGTAGATGCAATTGACAGGAGCATGAGGAAGAAAATATGTAAGGTGTTTGGGGCACAATGAAGAAACCAGCCTGGCTGGAAAAAGACATTTGTGGGAGGCTGTAATGATAAGAATGGAAGGGTAGCTTGGAGCCTTCAGGTTTACTTCCAAAAGTAAGGAAGCAAATCAGTAAAAAGCCCTGAAGCTGCCTCCATGTTCTGTTTCGCTCATGTCTCCCACCCAGCCCAAACTGCTGCACTGCATTGGATAGAAGCCCATACCAAGTTTGATATCCCCTTCCAAGGTCATCAACACATTTCCAGCCTTCAGGTCACGGTGGATGATCTTCTTACTATGTAGGTAGGTGAGAGCCTCGAGCATCTGACGGCAAATTACTTGGATCTGAGGCTCTGTGAGTCCTCTATCCAACTCTGTGGGCAAAGATCAGCAGAGAAAAAGGATTAGGCAGCCTTAAATGAGCCAGCAGTTGTCTGGATCTTTGCATGCCCTGGGCAGCTGGACCTTCCCTCTAGCCAAGTTAGACACACATTCGGATACCTGAAGACATTCTTGGGCTTTGTCAAGGGATAAGCTGTGTATATAAATTGACAAATGCCTATAGTGGCAGTCTAGAGGGCCACCTAGCCCCTGCATTCTGGCTCTGGCAAAGGCCCCAAGGTCATCTACACAATGACTACAAAAAGACAAATGGAAAGTTAAAAAAAAAAAAAAGAAACAGCGTACATATAATTACAATGAACAACCTTAGCATCAGAGAATAAACAAGAAAATACACATCCCTCCTCTCTTTGCAGAAGTGAGGGACTATGGGTATGGAAGACTGCATATATTTTCAGACATAGCTGATATTTTGGTCTTGCAAAACTGTGTTGGGTTTTTTCTTTCTGTCTAGTCTTTGTTACAAATGAAGGCTCTCTTGGGGCACCTAGGTGGCACAGTAAGTAGAGCACAAGCCCTGGAGTCAAGAGAACCTGAGTTCAAATCCAGCCTCAGACATTTGACACTTAACTAACTGTGTGACCTTGGGCAAGTCACTTAACGCCAATTGCCTTGTCTTCTCACACCCTCCCCCCCAAAAAAAGATTGCAACTCTAGGTATCTTTGCATGTTTACAGGGACTGAGGAAGACTTACCTAACATGATGGCATCCACTGCTCCACCAGGACAAAACTCAATCATAATCTGCAGAAAAATCAAACAAAATCTTGAGTGAGCTGGAGGCCCAAGCAGGAGAATAAAGAGTCACCCGGTTATGAATGGGCCCAACAAGTCTGGGTATTCTGAATTGTTTTGTTTTTAAAGTCATGAAAATATCCATTCCTTTGACTCAAGGATCTTCCTGCTAGTTATCCAAAGGCCACAGAAAGAGAAGTCTTATATACACTGAAATGTTCATAGCAGCACTTTTTGCCTTTTGTTGTAACAAAGACCTGGAAACAAAGCAGATAGCCATTTACTGGGCAAGGGACAAACATACTGTGGCTTATGAATGTAACGATGTTACTGTGTTCTCCGATGGGATGAATGAGAAGAATTCAGAGAAGTATGGGAAGACACTTGAAATGATGCAAAGGGCTGTATGTAGGACCAGAAAAACAATGGCAAAATGATGCATATGGAAAATAAAAATTTTTTAAATTAGAAGCTGTAAGTAGTACCAAGAAGTAAGTAGAACCAATTACCTATGTAATTATGATAACCATGCTTGGCCCTGAAGAAGAGCAAAGACAATGTACAACCTTCTCTTCCTTGCAGCGGTGGTGGAAGCGAGGGTGGGGAGGGGACACCCTGCGTATACTGTCGGACTTGCACTCGTGTGTTGACTAGATTGCTGAATTGCTTTCTTCCTTCTCTTTCTTTTTAACTCTTCATTACAAGGGATGGTTTAGGGAGAAGGCAGGAAGGATATATTTGGGAAATGAAGGTGATATAAAAACAAATGATATTGATGATTTTTTAAAATGAAGCCTCCATATTCTGGACAACTAGAAAGTGATAATAATAGATAAATGATAAATAGATAAATAATGATAGACCTTAGGATTTACTGGGCTGCTCCTACCAACCTGGTGTTCCTCCTCCCCAGGGACATTTATCACTCCCACCTCTCAGGAGTTAACCAAGACACACAAAAACATGCTCCTTTATGGGTTTCTTCCATTGCCTAGAATTGTTTCTTGTGCTATCCATCACTACCACCACCCCTGGAAGAAAAGGAAAAAAAAACAACAACAAAAAATCAGCTTGTGCAAACTCACTTGAAAAGAGTGCATGCCTCCCTTCACTAAGGGTGGTCACAGAAGAAGAAGGAGGCACGCCAAAAAGGGCATGTTCTCCATTTATGAAAGAGGAAGCCTGCCTGCTCCCACACAGTTTTTCCCTTGCTAGATGGCTCACTGGGTGTGTACCTCAACTGATGAGCAGAGTATTCTTTAGGTTCAACAAAGAGACAGATGTGTACATTGTTTTCTTCATTCATGCTAACCAAACAGACACTTAGTAAATACCTCCTGTGACCCATTTATTCATTCATGCAAAAAGGATGCATTGAACCCCTACTATAAGCATTTAACACTGAAAGACATACAAAGAATTCTAATAGTCCCTGTCCCCAAGGAGTTAACAGAGTAGTCAGGAAGAGGAGGAAAAGAAGGAAGATGAAAAGGAGGAAGAGGAAGAGGAAGAGGAGGAGGAGGAAATTTTATGGCCCTTTAAATTTACAAATTACTTTATATACATTATCTAATCTAATCCTTACAATAATAATCCTATGCTTATCATTTTATAAATGAGGAAACA
Organism: Pseudocheirus occidentalis; assembly: GCA_028646575.1. Taxonomy (NCBI): domain Eukaryota; kingdom Metazoa; phylum Chordata; class Mammalia; order Diprotodontia; family Pseudocheiridae; genus Pseudocheirus; species Pseudocheirus occidentalis. The sequence continues at coordinate 44,768,756 of CM053595.1, read as the reverse complement.
GTCTTAGAAAGGTTAAATGACTTTTCTAGGATCACTTCACTAATAAGTGTCTAAGGCAGAATTAGAACCCAGATCTTACTGACTCCAAATCTAGCATTCTGTCCACTTTGCTATCTAAACATCCATATATATGATAAGGTAACTGGCAACGTAAAACAATAATATAAGAGATCTCATAAAGCAACACTTTTAAGAGCCAGACGGTAGTTATTCTCAAACTTTGAGTAGGAGAACCCCTTTCAAATGTCGAATATCTTGAGGATCCCCATATGATGATAGTACATTATTAGTATCTTTTGACTAAGAAAATACACAGTGACAAAAAATTTGCTATGAATGCAGTAATGCTTTTAAATTTATTTCTATTTATTAATTACAATAGCATCTGTGTACATATGAGACACTAATAGCTATGATTGTGAATCATTATTTGTTCAGTCTCCAGAAGCTGGATTTGTTTCCGGATTCAAAGATGGCTTTGCATGCCCCTGGCAACAACTCCATGGATCCTGTGGCCAACAGACTGGGAACTAGTTAGACAGATCATGAGTCCAGAAGAATTTAGATAAGAATAATTCCTGCGTGTTTCCCATTTAGGAGGCAAAACTAGCCCCAAAGAGCCCATCTTAAAGGCACCTGATTCCCTATAAAGATAAGCATATTGGGCAAGATTTCTTGAGCCTGTGAGTGGATGAATCGTGACAGTCAGAAGATGCCAGGAAAACAAGCTGCATGTCTAAACGAGGAACTGGCACTATTTCAAGCACTGATGCAAGGGTCCTTTTTTTTTGGTAGTGAGGAAGTGGAAACAAGGTGGGTACCCATCAACAGTGGGACAGAGGAACAAACTGGGGCATATGAATGTGATGGATTATTGTTGTGCTGCACAAAATGATGGTGATGAGGAATTCAAATAAACTTGGAAAGACTCACAGGAATCCATGGGGCAAAGTAAGTAGAACCAAGAAAACAATACATTCCACTATAAAGGAAAAGAATAAATATATGTGAAAGGGCAATGATTTCCAAGGGGCTGCCCATCAATTGGGGAATGGCTAAACAAGCTGTGGTATATGAATGTAATACAATACTGACTACTGTGCCATAAGAAATGAGAAGCAGACAGGCTTCATAATCACCTGGAGAGACTTATATAAACTGATGCTGAGTGAGGAGAGCAGAACCAGGAGAAATGTATACACAATCACAGACACAACATGTGTGTGACAACTAACTTTGATAGACTGGGCTCTTCTCAGCAATGCAAGGTTAGAAGACAGCTCCAAAGGACTCATGATGGAAAGAGATGTCCACATCCAGAGAAAGAACTACAGAGTCTGAATGCAGATTGAAGCAAACTACTTGCCCTCTCTCTTTTTGTTTTGTTTTGTTTTGTCTCCTCTTTCTCATTGTTCACTCCATTGGTTATAATCCTTCTTTACAATATGACTAATGTTTAATGTGAAGATATTTGTAGATCTTATATCTGATTGCACGCTGCCTTTGGGGGGTAAGGGGGAAGGAGAGGGAGGGGAGAAAATTTGAAACTCAAGGAATTGTGGAAATGAATGTTGTAAACTAAAAGTAAATAAATAAATTTTTTTAAAAAAGAAAGAGCGATGATTTCATCTTATAGGAAGCTCCTAATGACAAAACTTTTTCTATCAATGCAGATCTCAACTCACCTAAGATTTAGTTTATAAGTCCTAAGGGAGGAGCATAGGGCTCAGAGAGATTAAGTCCTATGCCCAGCATCAAAGGTCAGATTGGAACCTAGATCTTACTGACTCCAAGCCTTGCCCTTGTAGGATAGCCACTACATCAACAGTCTCCAAAGCAGAGGCCATGGCGTGAACATGAGTGGTGGAGGCCACCTAGATGGAGCAGCAGATAAAGCACTGAACTAAGAGTCAGAGAAATGAGTTCAAATTTGCCTTCAGACACTCATTAGCTGTGTGACCCCAGACAAGTCACATAACCTCATCTCATCTGTAAAATGGAGATAATAATAGGAATTACAAAAGATATTGTACAGATAAAATAAAATAAATATTTGTAAAGAGCTTTGTAAACCTTAAAATACTATATAAATGCTAGATATTATTATTAGATAGAGTCCTGGACCTGGCACCATGATGACTTGAGATCAAAGCCCATCTGATACATTTGCTGGTTGTGCTAAGTTGGCCGAGTCAAAACTTCTTCGAGCCTTCATTTTCTCATCTATAAAATGGGCATCACAATAGCAGCTACTGTACAGGATTGTAAGAAAAAAGCGAGATAAAGTATATAAAGTACCTTGTAAGCCTCAAAGCATTATATAAATATTTCTTATATTCCAGTATCATCATTATTATTTTACTAAGGCCTGGAAAAACGAAGCAACTAGCCCAAGGTCCCATAGCTATCTAATGAATAAAAAGCACCAGTGCCTAAAACTCAACATGCTAAAAAAAAAAAAAAAATGAACTATCTCTTCCTCCTCACCATTCCCCCTCCCCTCAGCTTCTTCTCCCAACTTCCTCATTTCTATTCATGGCAACTGTTGTTTCTCTCCCAGTCGTCCGCCCGGTACTCAAAATCTCCCGTCATCTTTTTTCTTCCCTCTCTCCTCACCCTCCACGTCCAATCCCATGCTAAGTTCTTGGCGATATCACACAGACACCCCTCCTCCTTTTTATCCCATGCTCACTGCCTCAGTCCCGGTTTAAGCCTCAATGATCTTGCATCTGGACTGTGGTAGTATACTTACTGCTAACTGGCTGCCCTTTCCTTAGCTGGTCCCTTTTTAATTAATCCCACCCGCCACAGCCGGACTGATCTTCTTCAAATGTATCTTTGATCATGTCACTCCCGTATTTTTAAAAGTCTTCCAAGGCTTCTCTGCCTACCAAACTGAATAAAAACTCTTCAACTAGCTCTTCAAGGCCTCCCATAATCTATCTCGAAACTATATTTTCCCATCTAATCTCCTATTACTCTCCCACACATACCTACCTGGTCTTCTGGGCAAAGCAAATTACTTGATTTCCCCTGGACACGTGTCATGCTTTCCAGTCTCCCACCCTCCCTGCCACAGTATACCCATCAAGCCACTCAGTGCTTCCCATCAGTTACTCACAGAAGGGACTCTTTTTTGTTGCTTAGAAAAAAGGGGGGGAGGGGAGAGAAGCACAGCTATGTAGTACAGAGAATAGAGCATGGGCCCTGGGGACAGGAGGACCTGAGTTCAAATCCAGTCTCAGACACAACACTTACTAGCTGTGTGACCCTGGGCAAGTCACTTAACCCCAATTGCCTCACTGCCTCCCCGCCAAAAAAAGGGGAAAAGATCCTGAACCATATGAACTCTCTCCTTCCTTCTGCCCCCTCTCTCTCTCCTTCCTCTCTCCCTCTTCCCTCCTAAAAAAGTTTCTCCCAGCTTTCTGTTTTTGATTTCCTGCTTGCTATTAAGTCCCTCCAAATCTATTTTCCCAAGAAGCATAGAAGAAGGCGTGGGCCTCTGGAGTTGCTGGCTAGTACATTCAAGAAGGTTTTCTTGTACTTTAAACAATGAAGGAAAGCATCCAGTTATGTTCTGGCTAGGCCAAAGACAGGACGCAAGTCAGAGAACGGGGTAACCGCGTGTTTGACTTGGAGAGACATCCACTATGCTTGTTTGACCTCTGAGAGACCTCTTGTTAAGTGTAAAGCATGAGAGAGTGAACACAGAGGCCATCTGAAAAAACTGCTGTGCTGAACTGACAGCCTCTTCTGGAATGCAGGAATCAGGTTATAGGTCCAGGACAAATAGAAAGGCCGGACCCAGGAGCCCAGGAAATAGGGAGTGAATACCTCCAGCCTGGCCACAAGGGCAAGGTGGAATGAAACTGAGAAATCCTTCTAGCAGGTAAGACTTGCTCAGTCACAAAAAAAACTTCATTCCTTTCACGTCCACAGTTCCCAGGTCACACACCAACTTGCGGTGCTAAATAAATGAGTAAATTCCAATGGCCGAGTCTTTGTTCTAAGCACACCGATTTCTCTGGCTCCAATGCTGCCTAATACTTTACTTATCCCCTCCTGGGTTAAGAAGGCACAATGAGCATGATTTCAAAAGGATGTCAGCATCATTCATTTTGCCCATAAGCTGGAGATCAAAACATCAGAACAGGCTTTTTTGTTGTTGCTGTTCAGTCTGTCTGACTCTTTGTGACCCCATTTGGGGTTTTTTTCGCAGAGATACTGGAGTGGTTTGTCATTTCCTTCTCCAGCTCATTTCACAGATGAGGAAACTGAGACAAATAAGGCAAAGTGACTTGTCCAGGGTCACAGCTAGTTAGTGTCTGAGGCCAAATTTGAAGCTGGGAAGAGGAGTCTTCCTGACTCCAGGCCCAGCACTCCATCCACTGCATAACTTACATGCCCAGCTCAGGCTTTACCCCCATGGCTAAATTCTAAGCTCTTGGGAATACTCATGGAAAAAGCCTCAAAGCAGAGGACTAAGCAAGAACAGAACATACCATTAGCAATCAAGAATTCCAGATCTAGAGCCATCTAGTCCAACCCCATCATTTTACATGAAGGACACTGAGAACCCAGAGGATATGTGACTGATTCCCTTATAAAGATGCCAGTAATGCAAGTTCACAGATGTCCATATAGGACTGGGATAGGGCAAGAATAAATTCCTTGCTGAGTTACTCACGAAGGAGTGTCATTAGTGGAATTTATCTCTGCACCAGGTGAAGCCTATGTCCAAAGAGTTGTTCTTATCTCTGAAGTTCAATTAAAAATGCTTACAATGTGCTTGGTTCCATATTTAGCCAAGAGAAACCAAAAGTTAAGTAACATGTTGCCAGAGAATCATAGAAAGTTAGGCCTGGATGTTACACCCCCCCCTTTTTTTTCTTTTTTTTCCCACAAATGAAGAAATTGGGGGCCAGAGTTCAGTCAGCTGTCCAAAGTTACACAGTACACATCAGAGTCAAGGGCAATGCTAAAGCCTTTCCATTATACCATGCAAATTTTGCTCTTAATTAAAACATATCTTTTCATTCTCATTTAATAAAACCCATAAATTCAAGATACATATTTTTCTAATAGGGCTTTCTTTGGCAATGTGAAAAGGCACCATTTTCCCATGATCATTCTGACTCTTAAAGTCAATAACACAAAAAAGCCAAAGTCCTAAATCTTTTTCATTCCAGGACCTCAAAATATTCATTTAAGCAAGAGTTCCTAAAGTCCATTCTCACCATATGCACCAACCCAAAAGCCACTACAAAGAATCCAAGGTCCTGGTCTCCTCCTCCTCCCCCTTCTCCCCAGGCCCTAACCTTGTCTTCTTTCCCACTGACCCTGTAGCCCTGAAGCTGGGCTGTGTGCAACTTTTAATGTTCCCCAGATTGAATGCACTAATTTCAGAGTCTTCTGGGAAAAAAAAGATACTTTTCCAAAATAAAGTTGTCCTGCTCACAAATCTGATCACTTTTAAGCCCCTTTCCTCACATCAAATACATATCTATTATCATTATCTTATTATTTATTAATAGTTATATACTATATTAATATTATTAATAATTAATCAGAATATTAATATTATAATAAATAATTTAATGATAATAATAATAACAATAACTAGGATTTTTAGGGCATTTTAAGGTTTTCAAAGTACTTTACAAATATTTCATTTTATCCTCACAACAGCCCTGGGAACTTGGTTTATTATTACATCCATTTTACAGATAAAGAAACTAAGGCAGACAGATGTTAAGCACCAAAACTAGGAAATATCTGAGGGTGAATTTGGATTCAGGTCTTCCTGACAGTCAGAGGCATCTGGGTGGTGCAGTGAATGGAGCACCAGGCCTAGAGTCAGGAAGACCTGAGTTCAAGTCTGGCCTCAGACACTCAGTGACTGTGTGATCCCAGGCAAGTCATTTAATCCTATTTGTCTCTGTTTCTTCATCTGTAAAATGAGTTCACAAAGAGTCAGACACAACCAAACAACTTCCTGATTTTAGATCCAGTGTTCTATTCTCCTTCTTTTTTTTTTTTAGCTTTTTGGAGGGCAGTTGGAGTTAAGTGGCTTGCCCAAAGTCACACTGCTAGTAAGTATGTCAAGTGTCTGAGGCCGGATTTGAACTGAGGTCCTCCTGACTCCAGGGCCAGCGCTCTACTCACTGTGCCACCTAACCACCCCCCAGTGTTCTATTCTGTAGGCTACTTAGCTGCTTCTATTAAATTTGTTAATTATTAAAAACAGTTTGTTATTTTATCCCCTTGGGTAGTAATTCATACAATAATAAATAGAATATATGATAGACTATAATAACGTATAATAGAATAAGTCAAAGAGTGATATCCCAGGACCATTTCTGTCTAAACATCACTGAAAAGGAAGAGAAGAATAAGATTAATAATAACAGTACCAGTGACAGTAACAGCAGCTCATATTTATATAATACTGTAAGGTTTGCCGAGTCTTTTGCATACATCATTGTATTTGCTCCTCAAAACAATCTTGTGAAAGAGGTGCCATTAAAATGAATGCTTCCTTTTCACAAATGAGGAAACTGAGACTGACAGGAGTTAAGTGACTTATTTCTAAAAACTGAATGTGAAAGTCCACAGTCTTTGCTCCTCCTGTAGCTGATGGTAGCTTTATGGATAAGTCAGTATTTGGTACAAACCTGAAGGGCTTGGTACCTCCCCCAAATTAAGAAAGAGCTATGGGAGGCTGAATTTGAACCCAGGTTTACCTGATTCCAAGCGAAGCCCGCAGTGCTCTACCCTATGCTGCCTCTGCATCATTTGAACCAAGATCAAGTGAGCAGACAACAAATGAATTTGAGACTCTCTGGTCTTAGCCACAAGTGCAATCCTAGATGGATAGTACTTGTCATTTTCTTCTCCAATCCAAGGCAGAAATGAATGAACTTCACACTCTTTTGAAACTGCACCCATCTTTCCTTCTCAATCCAGGAAGGGTATATTCTACCATCAATGTTCAGTCATTTTTCAGTCATGTCTGACTCTTTGTGATTCCACTTGGGAATTTCTTGGCAGAGATACTGGAATAGTTTGCCATTTCCTTCTCCAGCTCATTTTACAGATGAGGAAACTGAGGCAAACAGGGTTCTGTGACTTGCTCAGGGTCACAGACAAGTCTTCCTGACTCCAAGTCTGGCGCTCTATCCTCTGTGCCACCTAGCTGCCCGATTCTACCATTGATGCTTGGGCAAATCCTTTAACCTAACTGAGTTTCAGTTTCATCATCTATAAAATGAAAGAACTGGCCTAGATTATGTCTAAGTCAATTCAACATCACTTATTAAAAGCATGTACTACTAAACTGGGGACACAGATTTTAAAAATTACATAGTCTCTACCCTCAAAGGGCTAATAGTCTAATTAAGGAATAGATAAATGAGTACAACATATAAGACACAGAGAGTGACAGGGGCAAAAGAGACATCCTGAAAAAAGATACTTAAAGAACATCCCAGCCCTACTACGCACTTCGTGCACAGCCCTGGGCTAGATCCTTCATCTCGCTGGACACAAGTTTCTTTGTGCCCCCAAAGTTTTTAAATTGGGCCAGCAATATCACTATGAGGACCATGCGTGAAAGAGAGCAGAGAAAGAGAAAAAGGATTTTTAGGTACAAAAATGCTGATAGCAGTTCTTTTTGTGGTTGCAAATGGCTTAAGTATGGAATGTGAATATAATGAATATAATGGGATACCATTGTGCCATTAGAAATAATGGAAGGTACAGGAACCTAGGAAGTGTCATATAAAGTGACGTAGAGTGAAAGAACATCATAAACAAAAAGAATTCTGACCGATGCAATGGCCAACCATGATTCTGAGAGGACCGATAGTGAAGGATGTTACGCTATCTCCTGAAGAACTGGTAATGTATTAAATATGCAGAATGAGACACATATTTCTGGATATGGCCAATAAAGGAATTTATGTCACTTGACTACGCATATTTATTACAAGGGTTTTGTTTTTCTTTTTTTTTTTTCACAGTGAGGAAAAGATGGAGAGAGAGAAAATAATGCCTGTTAATTGAGAAAAAATATACAAAGTTAAGTAAGAGAAAATAAAAACGAGGGGCTGGGGTTACACAACCATTAAGGTCCCCATCCAACTTTAGATCTATGATCAATGAAACTGAGGAAAGAAATAGTATTTTTTGCTCAAGTGGAGAAGCATGGTGCACAGAGAAATAAAGAATCAAGAAAGGCCTTAGGGTAGAAAGTGGCAACCAAAGTTCAGTCTAGAAAGAAAAAGAGGAGATAAGTGGACATAGATGAGGAAAGATTGTGCCTTCCAGGCCAAAGGGGCAACCCTTCTTCCCCTAAAGGTCCATGTTCTTTGTTCTAGGACCCCACCCAACTCTGACATTCCATGCTCTAAAGCCCCCTCCAGTTCTCCAGCACTAACATTATATGAATTCTATAGACAGAAAAGAAAGGAAGGGAACCCCTTAAAAATCTGGGTCACATTAAATACCTGAATAAGACTTCTCTTCCTGCTCCAATACCACAGCACAGAGAGAAGAATTAACCTTAGTGTCATTTCTTCCTGTACTAACACTGCCAAACAAACTCACCTGAGCACACACATACCAAGCCTGCTTGTTCATAGGAAGATGAGGGTGACCAGGATGGCCCTACCTAGATAAGAGAAACGGCAGGGTCACATGAGACCTGGCAATTAACTTTTATGGTTGTCAGACAACAGGGACAAGGAATATAGGGGAACAGATAAGCTGCTCTCCAAAAGGTCTTCCTCATGTGTAACCTGGAAAGTCTTCCCCATTGTGTAGGCAATCCAACTTTATTTTATTTTATTTTATTTTGCGCTTTTTGGAGGGTGGAAGGCAAGGCAATTGGGGTTAAGTGACTTGCCCAAGGCTAGTAGCAATCCAACTTTTGCTATCTGTTTTGCACCAATAATATGGGGGGGGGGTGTAAATTTTTTATTTACTTTAAACCTAAATAAAAAATAAGAAAAAAAAGCATATCAATGTACACACACTTATGATATTAAATGTAACACCACCACCAACAAGAAGCCGTGTTCAATGGCTCAAGATGATATGTGACCTTGATTAAGTGACTTCCCCTCTTTGGTCTACAGGTCCCTGCTCTCTAAAACACAGGAGTTTGAAGCAGATATACTCTAATGCACCCTTGTGTGCTAACACTCTCAAATTCTATGATTCAACCCATTTCTCCCTCCTCTTCTGTTCTCCCCAAATGCTGTATCAATAGCCCCAGCTCTGGGTTCACTTGTTCTCTGTCTAGAGGCTACATTCATCTCATATCCTTGGGCCAATGTTCCTTATTTCCAGAAGGTGCTCCATAAAGGTGTATTGAATTAGTGAAAAATTATGATTGATGATAATATGACTTCACACTCATTTAGTATCTTCTTTCAAAGCATTTCCCCATATATAATTTCAATAGCACAAGGATAAAAGGGAAGACAGGAGAGAGTGAAAGCCTGATGATCTTCATAGGAAGCCCCAGGAGCCTGACCTCCTGACACACAAACTCTCCAGGGTTTCAGTCTCCTCCTCTGTAAAATGAGGGACCAAAGGAGCTCTAAGATTTCACGTTGTATCAACATTCCATGACCGAGTCACTGAAAGTTAGGCAGAACCCTGAATTTTTATTCTAAACCCAGGTACAAAGACCACTGAAACACTCTAAGTAAACTACTCTGCCATGAGCAAAAGACCCCAATCTGCTGGCGTTTGTCTTCTCTTACCACCCCACCCCACCCCCAGCCCCAGCCACCCAGCAGGCAGATAAGGAAGAGGTTTCTGGTTACTCAATCAAGACCTATTTGTGGTAGGAAGTCCATAGAGCCAGTACTAAACAGTAAACATTAAAATGTCAGCTGCTTATCTGGAGTATTCTGTAGGTGGAATCAAGGGAATTTGCTCCCAGATCTCAGTGCCCCTCATCAAACAAAGTGACCATTCAGCTCGGGAGTCCCACCACCCACCACTCCCCCTTCAGAACATAACTGACCCTCCCTCAACACCCACCCCTCCCTGCATGATTCTGGAAAACCTCTGAGTGAAAAAAATTTGGAGTAAGTAAAATGAGTTCATCTTTCCCATTAAAAAAAGAGAGAAAAAGAAGACTCTTTGGGTGAGGTGAAATGATCCCCAGGAATTTCCAAAACAAGGAAGAACTTAATGGGACCAGAAACTTGGCCAGCTGTTTAGAAAGGCAATGTGATAGGATGGTGAGAGGAGGGGGTAAGGTGGCACTTGAAGCAGGAGATCAGGTTTGAGGTTCACAGAGCACAAACCCTAGAGCTGTGGCCTGAAGCGAGTGTACTTCACCACTTGGTGACTTGGTCTCCCCATCTGTAAAATGGGCTCATATAACAGCTGCCTGACCCGTCTCAGAAAGTTGCTTCCTCGATCCAGGGAGAAAATGTATATGATATGTTTCGGAAACTGAACAGGCTTATCTAACACTAAGCACCCATAAGTGTAAACTATTATTATCATTAAGGCAAAGGTAGAAGAGAAATGGGAATGAGGACACGATATACTCCTGTCCAAAAACCATCTGGATGCTGCCACCCTTGTGGGAAAGTCACAGGCCCAGTCTGCCTCTGCCCAGTCTTTAATAAGTGGGTGTCTGCACTCCAGTGCCATCTGTCTTCACCCTCAATGACTTTTTGGGGAAGGGAAGCCTATGAATTGTTACCCAAACACGACAGAACCAGGAAACCTGCCTGTCCTCCTGATGCTTAGAGATGGGGCATTTGAGAGCGAATATTACTCATCAAGGATATGCAGAACAACTAAAAATGATCCCAATAAAACTTTTTTTTTTTTAAACTTCTGTATAATTTTTTGAAGGACCTGTGATTTCTCCAGGCAGCTAAGTGGTGTTAAAAGAAAATCCTAGGGGGCAGCTAGGTGTTGCAGTGAATAGAGTGCTGGCCCTGGAGTCAGGAAGACCTGAGTTCAAATCCAGCATCAGATACTTAACACACTCACAAACACACACACACACACACACACACACACACACACACAAACACACACACCCTAGCCTTGTGACTTTGGGCAAGTCACTTAACCCCAACTGCCCTGCATTCTCCCCTCCAAAAAGCAAAAAAAAAAAAAAAAAAAATAGACTTTAAAAGAAAATCCTAGTTCAGGCTTTGCCCTGGTCAATTAAGGTAAACTCAGGAAAGAAAACAAAAGTAGTTTATTAGTACACTGAGCTGTTTTTATAGACAAGATTAAAACAATTTACATTTAAGGGCAAGACTATCCTGACTGGTTGACATTTCAGTGAGAAAACAGAATTAGTACCACTTCAGCTTCTCCCCTATTAACAACATCTTTCTGTTCACTTTTAGTCATGTCTGACTCTTCATGACCCCATCTAGGGTCTTCTTGGCCAATATCCTGGAATGGTTGGCCATTTCCTTTTCCAGCTTATTTTACAGATGAGGAAACTGAGGCAAACAGGGGTAATTGACTTACCCAGGATCATACAGCTAGTTAGCATCTGAGGCCAGATTTGAGCTTGGGAAGATGAGTCTTCCTGACTGCAGGCCTGGCATTCTATCTACTTGGCCACCTTAAGCCAAGAAGACTTGAGTTAGAATTCTACCTAAGGCATTTCCCAGCTGTATGGCTCTGGGAATGTCATCTGTTCTCTCTCAGCCTCAGTTTCCCCATCTGTAAAACTGAGATAATGACAGCACCTGTCTCAGAGTTGTTGTAATGACTAAATGAGATAATTTTTGTAAAACATTTTACAAACTTTAAAGTGCTATAAAATAACTAATAAAGTATTAGTGCTGCATAAGATGCTATTATTATTGTCATTGTTAATCATTATTTTTATAAGGTTCTACATAACAGAACTCCTAATGCAGAAACTCATTCCCCTTTTGCAGACTGGAGACTCTCGGTTCTTAAAGCAGCAGTTCTCCAGCTCTTCTTTGCTCATGAACATTATTATTCTTTGCTGTGATGAACACAGGCACACAAGTTTAAATTCCATAGCATTTCACAGGGACTCAATCTCGCACTTGAATTCAGGGCTTCCTGGCTTCCTGACTTCCTGGCTCTCCTTCACTGCCTTTACATTCTGGCCACACTAGCCTGATTATTGTTCAGTACCTTCCCTCCCTCTTCTGCATGCCTTTGTACAGCTCGTCCTGGAAGCCTGGAATGCACTGCATCCTTACCTCCTTTTAAATCTACTTAAGATATTTGGGGAGACCCAGTAGTTTACAATTCCTGTTTCATGATCTGAACATATGGGGCAGAATATAGTTTGGAGCCAAGAGACCTTGGTGAACTGACAACTAGGAGTCCTAAATTTTAGTCTCAGTTCTGCCACTAAGATAGGTTGGTGACCGTGGGCAAATCAGTTGACCACTGCTTTACCCATGTATAATATGAGACTACTATATGATGACTGTAAAATTATATATCAGAATAAAAACTTGAAGCGAGCAAGAAACTGTCTTGTACAAAGACCAGGACTTCACAGCCCACAAATGCCTGGCCCTCCTGAATCACAGGTAAGGACTAGTTTGACCTGGATCAGCATTTCCTCTTTTCAAAATGTTTGTTTTCAAAGTCCAAAAAAATGGAAATCGGTGTCATCCTTTCCTGCCAATAATTTCCCCCAAATAAATTTCAGTATCCAAGAAGATAGTAAGTGTTGCTAATCCCAAAGGACTTTCCCCAGAAATCTGAAACTCTCTGCTCTCCAAGCTCATTTGTTCACAAGTATTTATTGGGTGCCTACTGTGTCCAAAGTACCACAAAAATCACTAGGTGATGGTGAAAACAAACAGTGGAATCTGGGATTCCAGAGTCTTAGAATTGATAGGAATATAAGATCCAGTCTCACCCTATAGGAACTTAGATATATGAAGTAGTTGTAAGTGTGTATAGATGTTATCATGTATGTAGAATAAAAATCCAATATTAGGTAGGATTTCAGTGTTGGAGAAAGAAGGAGATAAAAGGGGAAAGAAGGGAGGGAATGAAGGGATTAGAGGAGAAAGGGAGAAACAGACAGGGAGAAAACTGGAGTGCCAATGAGGGAATATCTCAGGAAATATATATTTTGAGTAGGGCCTTGAAAAATGGGTAAGATTCTGTAACCAAGTCAATCAATGAATGTGCCAGAGACTGTGCCTTAAGGTAGTTATGTAAATGTCGACTATTATCATCCTTATAAACAGAAAGGACATTTCAAGCAGAAGGAACAGCATAGGCAGTATGATGAACAAAAAGCCCAGAAGAACCAAGGGGCAAAGAGAAGAACAGTTTAGCTACCATGGAGGGTTCAGAGACAGCAATGATGGGAGAGAAGGCTATGGGAATAAACTGGGGATAGATTACAAAAGCCCGTGGATACAAGACTTTGAGGTTCATCCTGTAATCAGTGGGGAACCATTGACAATTTCTTACGTGAAGGACCAACAAGATCAGAACTTTTCATTATGATAATTAACCTGGCAGCAGCATACAGGAATGACTGCAGAGGGGAGAAATAGGAGACTATTGCAGCAACATGGAAGGGAGATGATAAGGACCCAATCTAAACTGGTGATGGTGGAAATGGAGAGGAAGAAAAAAATGACAGTAAGAGTATCAAAAAATTTAAAAAAAGATCAAAAGAGATTGGAGGCTGATAAGATGTGGCAGGTGAAGGAAAAGAGAGTCAAAGTTGCTTCCAAAAGAGTTTCTCTAGTCTTGCTTCTCCCAGGAAGATCCAAAAATTGAAAGAAAAACCCATGAGTAGGAAATGGGGTAGACAAACAGGAGAAGCCAAAAATCCTTAAATCACTGGAATGAGTTGATATTCATTCATTCATTCATTTTTTTTTTAAGAGGGCAATTGGGGTTAAATGACTTGCCCAAGGTCACATGGCTAGTTTTTGTGTTAAGTGTCTGAGGCTGGACTTGAACTCAGGTCCTCCTGACTCCAGGGCTGGTGCTCTATTTACTGCACCACCTAGCCGCCCCATAAGTCAATATTTAAATTCCTGGCTATGTTCATATGAACATCTAAAGTAAAGGTGCACAGCCAAAACTGACACTGAAGTAGCAATGGGAAGGTGGGAGTGGAAAAACTTTTAAACTTTTAAAATCATTTTGGTTTACCCAGACTTTACAACCACCATATCTACCTTTGGTTTTGATGGTTACTCTACCTTTGGGTTAAATATTTCCTTGATGAGTAAAATTTTATGGAAAATCAGGATTCTCTTCACTTCCAAATTCAAAAGACCATGAGAACTATCTTGGATCAGACTACTAGTCGCATTCAATCCCAAATTCTATTTCTGGTAATGTTCCCTTCTTTGGGAGGGGCCCTCTGGCCTCCCTGAAATCAACCTAAAAATGTTATGGGTTGACTATGGAACAGAATCTTGTAACCTAAAAGTGAACAAACAAGTTAATTTAAAAAATAATAATAATAAAATTAAATTAAATTTTAAAAAAATGCTATGGGTATCCCTCAAAGGTGTTTTTATCTAATATCCATGTATTTCTCTATACCTGATCTTCTTAACTCTGGGGTTGATAAATTCCTAGGGATCTATGAACTAAGACGGGAAAAAATTACATCTTGTTTTCAACATAACTGGTTTCCTTTGTAATCCTATTTATTTTCTTTTATACATTTAAAAACATTGTTCTGGGAGGGGGTCCATTGATTTCAGCAGACTACCAAAGAGGGAATCCATGATACAGAAAAGGTTAAGAACTCCTACTCTGAACCCTCCTAGTTCCTATTTATATCTGGTGACTAATTTAATCACCATCCCTGTAGTTTGGTTGTGGAAGAAGAAACCTAAAAGGAATAAAGGTCATGAAGGTCCTCCCCCAGAGGATACATCTAGACCCTTCGAAAGAAAGGAAGAAGTGGTTCAAAGGAAACCAAAGGGATGGGCTAAGAGCTTCTTCCCTTTACTCATTTTGAGGGCTTGGGTGTGTTTGGGGAAATATTTTTTAAACTTGAAGTTTCTGACATTAAAAAAAAGCAGAAGTGATGATAAGAAATCACCAGGAGGATTTTACTAAGATTACAGATTCCGGAAGAAAAGCTGATTTCGTGGTTTTTGGCTAACTTCCACATGGAGGTCCAAGGGAAAGTGCCTAGTCAGTGTGTGTGTGTGTGTGTGTGTGTGTGTGTGTGTGTGTGTGTGTGTGTGTGTGTAGGAGAGACAATGCCCAGGGGTGTTCTTTCAAAAAAAAAAAATTAGAAGGAAAGCTGAACAAGAAACTTCCCATCCCAAAGAGCAGCTACCTCTTTAGGGCCAATTCTTTAATCCTTTTCAGTTATCATGTCATTTCAACAAAAGTCAGAAAATACCACATGTAAAATAGCTACATTCTGGGCCATACTGAGCCAGGCTGAGAACATGGGGTTTAGCCACTGGGGATATATAAGAAGTATTGATATATGTTCGATTATACCCTCATTTGTCAAAATCCAGGTATGTTGCTTGAGAATGTATATATTAGAGAACTAATTCAAGTGTTACATTAAATGTAAGAGTTTTAAATCTCAAAATTAAAAATATAGGGGGTACATATTACTGTCAATTTTTCCCCGAAAGCCTATTCCTTGGAGAGAGTGTTATAACAGGCACTGTTATTCCTCTGGAAGCCTTCCCTCTAACAGTAACTACAGACAGAAGAACAGTTAACTAGAGTGCTGACTTCCTCCCAATCCTTTCCACATTGGCATCTGTCTCCAGTTCTCCACCAAAAACAAATTTGTTAAAGCTGCCAAGACCATCCCTAGTGCCAAATGCAAAAGCCATTTCTGCATTCTCACCCTCCTTGACCTTTCCATATCTCCTCCTTAACATCCTGTCTGATTTTGACCTCCAGGGCACAGTCTTCTTCAGTCTGCTAGTCACTTCTACATCAAGACTTTTGGAGGATCCTCCTCAAACCAGCCCAAAAGCTGAGCTCCACCCCCATTTCCCATCCCCAGCCCATCCCTTTTTCTTTAGGTTATAGTGCAAGGGCAATGTTCAAAAGACCACAAAGTAGATTTAGAAAAGGAAGGAACCTTAGAAACCATCTAGTCTAACCATTTATTTTCCAGATGAGGAAACTGAGACCAAGTAACTTAAACAAGATCACATATATAGTAAGTGACAGAAACAAGACTTAAATCTAGGTCCTCTGGGGTGGCTAGGTAGCACAGTGACTAGAGCATCAGCCCTGGAGTCAGGAAGACCTGAGTTCAAATCCAGCTTCAGACATTTAACACAAAAAAAACTAGCCATGTGACCTTGGGCAAATCACATGACCCCAATTGCCCTACCTTCCCCCTCCATAAAAGCCAAAAAAAAAAAATCTAGGGCCTCTGACCCCAAAATCAGTGCTTTCTCCAGTGGACCTCCGCCTCCATATGCAGATTATACATCAAGCTATTTATTTTCATCTTACTTCTTGGTTCTTGAATGTATGCACTTCCTTTGGTACCACACTGCATTCTGCCAATGGAATATATCTGGGTTGGCTATTCATGGCTACCATTGTGGTCCCCTGAAACTCTTCTACTGTGTCTGCAAGGACCTTCCAATACCACAGACTGGCACGCAGGAAATGGTAAAAAGCAGAAAGCTCTTACCCACAACTTCCCATCATGGTAAAAGGCCCCCAGCAGCTTCACTATGTAGGGGTGGTCACACGTAGCCAGGATTTCTATCTCCACTATATAATCTTCCAGCTCCTCCTCACTCTTGGTTTCGATGACTTTGGCAGCAGCCAGCTCTCCCGTCTCCTTGTTCTTGGCCTGTAACACAGAAACCCCTAAAATGATCAACAGTTTAGTTTATCCTGTGGTGTCTATTCAAATTCACCTGCTGCCATATGTCACACTGCCCAATTCTATTCTGTGTCACAGCTGGACTATAAGCATAGATTAAAAGTAGTCTCAACAAGGGGCAAAGTGTCATGGGTTCATGGAGGTAGCGCTGAGAGGGCCTACAGCAGTCATCTAGTCCAAATCCTTCGTTTCACTGATGAATAAACTTGGGCCCAGAGAAGTTAAGTGATTTGTCTAAGGTTACCCAGGTAAGTAGCAGAGTTAGGATTCAAGGGCTGATCAGCACTACAGCTGGAAGAAACTTTTAACTCCAGAGGCAGCCCTCAATCCACTGTGACACACTGCTTTTGCACAGACCAAGAAACTGTCAAGTACTGTCCTAGGCCCAAGGCAGGTCCTTAACCAATACACTGGGGAGGGGGTCAGAGGGGTCAGAGAATGCTACTAATTTATTTAACAAAGATGCAAATGGTTTAACATCTATTAGGTTCTTTTTTGTTGTAGTATTTCTTAAGACTTGATTTCCCACTACAGTCTTTCGCGCTCTGCCTACCTTTACCTATCTAAATCTATTTTACAGAAGGGCCTGACAAATTCACTCGTTGCTACTGTTAATGTCTTCAAAAATTCACTAAAAGTAACCAATCTCATCACTAGTTGATCCATTTTTAGTTTGCCTTCTCCCCTAGTAAATTATAATTTTAAAAGTTCACACAGACTGCCTCAAAATCCTCATCCACACAACCTTTAACTGCTGACATACTATAATTTCATTTCCCAGAAAACGGGTTCTTTTTCTATTTGCCAAGAAGAATACTGAAAGTAGTGATCAGTTTGATTTTGCTAAAAAGTCAGCAGCTTTGTGTGCATTTGACCAATTTTCCTTGTCCAGTTCAAGGGTAAAGAAAAATCAACGTCCCTAGTCTACTTGCTGGGCACAGGAATCTACAACCAAGTAGAATGGAAACTCCTCCTTGAATGTCTGATTTCTGTCTTTGTCTACCCACTGCCCTTCCTAGGACTTTGCATTTGGCAATACATGTTCAAAATGAAGTTCCCACCCCACCAGACACGATTGCAATCATACTGGTCAAAGGCACACCCTGAGTGCTAGACATTAATAAGGCATACAGCTTTTCCTGTTTCAGCCAAAGAAGAATATTTCTCCAACAAGGTGGGTGGAAGGGCACCACACCATTGGCTCATTTTCCAGGTGGAGTCGAATATACATTGCTTACATGCCTGAATGGTGTTATTGACATCTGAGGTCTGCTTCCAACTCTGAGCAAACCATACTGCTTATGTAAACACCCAAGGAATGTTGGCACAGTAGTTTTCTCTCTTATTTCAAAAGGACCCAGAGAGAGAAAGATCAGGCAAATGGGCAGTTAATTGAAAATCAGGCTCATTAAGCAGCTTAGTTAAAATTGAAGGCTTTTAAAAAACTATATCCTTAAAACCAGGAAAATAAAAAAGGATATGCAACTCATCACCGCCTCCTTACACCAAGGAAGCGATTGTGCATCATTTTCAGAGTGGATAAAGAAACACCTGACCAGCTGAGACTTCTGACATCACACAATGGCACTGGATTTAGAGTCATGGTGTTTAGATTGGAATCTAACTTCTAAACCACTGAAGACTTGTGAAACTCTCTAAGATTACCTGCTATCTATTCCCTAACTTGTTTCTAACCCTAACAAATTATCTCCCTTATTAGAATGCAAAGTCCTTAAGGAGAGGAACTACATTTGCTTTTTCTTGGGTCCCTAGTGCTTCCCACAGTATCTGACACAAAGCCAATGCTTAATAAATGCTTATTGAGTGATTGAATGACCTGGGAGAAGTCACTGACCCTCTCTGAACCTCAGTATCACTCTTTATCAAATGAAGGGGCTGTATTTCAACATCCCTCCCAACTTTAAATTCTACAAGAGGAAGAGTAAAGAATATGTACTATTCTGGGCCTTTATTATGCTTGACTGCCTCAACTTACACATTCCCTTGAAGTCTGAGAGACAACAGTAGCAATAATTTCACTTTGGATAATGTGCTCTTCTCAGCTGCTGCTGATTCTGCATTTTACAGCTTGAGATCTTGCTGACCTTTTCAAGCAAGAGAGTGAACCAAAGCGAGAGGACTTTGGAATTGGGCTTACTACTAACTAGTGACCTAGAGCAAAGTACTTCCTCAGGGAGTCTCAGGGCTCACCTGCACCCTGGAGCTTGTAAGCCTGCCAGCCCTGCCTATCTTCAAAGGCTGCTCTCTGGACCAAACCAGAGGATATATGTGAGAGTTTCTAAAGATTATAAAGTATTATACGTTTACTTCAAGGAGGAAAACAGCATGAACAAATGACACCATCAATGTAAATGAAAAGGACAATAAGCTTCAAAGGTCACCTAATTGTAGCAAAGTGGGAAGAGGTCAGAGGACTGAGGTTCAAGTCTGACTGCCACTTAGTATGGGCATGACCATGTGCTATCACATAATCTCTCTAGGCTTCATCTTCTTCATCTATAACATAAAGGGGGTGGGTGATACAGGATTTAAGTTCCCTTCCTGCTCTGACTCTACATGTTATAAATCTACACCTGAGCAGGAGTGACCCTTCCCCTCCACCCATCCCCTACCCCAAGCATCCTCAGCAGAGAACCTGGTTTCACCCTGCTTCTGACATTTACCATCTGTGTGACCTTAGGCAAGTCACTGCTTTTCCCTTGGCATCAGGTTCCTCATCTTATGGGGATTGGAAAAGTGGGCCTTTGAGGTCCCTTCCAGCTATATAGATTCATGATCCTATAATCTTCAGTGATGGGAAAGTCAAGTTGACCTAAAGTCTCAAGGTCATAGCTTTCTCTTTTCCCCCCCCAGTGTTGGCCATATACAAAGTGCTAACCAAATACTTGTTTTGGTGTGTGTGTGTGTGCATGTGTATATGTGTATGTGTATTGTATGTGTATATGTGTATGTGCACATGTACATATATAATTCTTCCCCAATTACATGTTAAAACAATTTTGCTTTTTGTAAAGTTTTAAATTCCAAATTCTATCCCTCCCTTCTCTCCCCCTTCCTGAGCTGGTAAACAATCAGATATAGGTTTTATATATGCAATCATGTAAAACATTTCCATAATTAACTAAATACTTGTTGAATTGAATTTGATTGTGCATCCTGCTGCAGGGTTTGGACCTACATCCTAAACTAGTTGAGGGACCAGGAAACCCCTCAGGGGAGACAAAGAAAAGGGGCTTCATGTTCATGTGGTTTAGTCTAGGAACTAAGGGCTTTCTAAATGAAGACTTCAAAGAGGTGACTATATTTAGAAAGGAACACAATTCATGTTTCCTTTTTCCCATCAAATCACAGAATCTGATACTATTTCTATGAACTGACTCTACTTGAACTTATACTCCTGCCTCCCTACTCCCCATGCTCCAAAATCTTTAGATTGGTAAATTCTAGCCCCATCCTTTCTTCCCAGCCTTATTGTAATGGTAATCAATTTGTTCTATATTTAGGGCTAAGTGGATAGAATACTTAGGGCTAAGTAGATCAGATACTTAGGGCTAAGTATAGAACTCTGTCCATTGGTGAAAAGGTGTGAACTCCCCTGTTGATGGAGAAGGCCAGTGCTTATAAGCAGGAGAATTTTAGAGAGACAGACAGATTTTGGATT
>CM053595.1:44714758-44747716 GCA_028646575.1 Pseudocheirus occidentalis | reverse complement strand
AACTGCAATCACTCTAAATGTCTCAATTCCATTTTGGGGACCATTTCTTTCTCCAAGGAAGAGCATCTTATAGTCTGTTAAGTATGGTATATGGGCTAGAGGGAGTTGACCAGCTGTTCTCCATCTCTAGCCCAAGAGGAAATAGACTTTAAACTTCGGCATGAGGAATTTCAATTTGATACAAGGAAGAATTTCCTGTCTAAGGATTGTTAACTGCTGGAATGGGTGAAAGAGGTTATGGACTCTTCCTTAGAGAATTTCCAAAAATTTAATAAGACCTCCTATTTGAATGCTGCTTTTCATTTCTGCCGAGTTTTGTTTTGTTTTTTTGTCACATGAAGTAGGATATATTATGGATGAATGCCTAAATTGGATAGATATCATGATATAGTGGCTATATTCCTGGATTTGGATCCTGGAAGACCTGGGTTCAGGTCCTTCCATTGATCCTTATTGGCTCTTTGGCCATGGACAAGTCACATGCCCTCTCTGAGCTTTAGTTTCTTCATATGTAAAATGAGAATTATAATACCTGTGTGGTACCTACCTTGCAGGGTTTTTGTAAGTCTTAAATGAGATCGTGTGTGTGTGTGTGTGTGTGTGTGTGTGTGTGTGTGTGTGTGTTTTTAAAGGCAATTGGGATTAAGTGACTTGCCCAGGGTCACACAGCTAATAAGTGTCTGAGGTAGGATTTGAACTCAGCTCCTCCTGACTTCAGGAGTGGTGCTCTCTCCATTCCACCACCCAGCTGCCCCCATGTATTTTAATATCAATTGTTCAATAATTATTCATGTAATTAATAAGTATAAAATTGATAAGCAAACAACTGTTATTAATAAATACAAATAATAATTATTGAAATATTAGCTTTTCATGTGAGCTATTATTCTTTAAACTCACAATTCTAGTTTGTGGCACAACAAAGAAGGGCTAGGCTCTTGGCCTAGGCTTTTCATACTAGGTCATGTTGTTTCTAATTTATCTGGGTAATTTCCTTGCAGGTTTAGGAGGAAGGTTCCCTCCACCCTATGAGTCTGCCACTACACTTAGGACAGAGATAGGGACTAGACCTAGGATTTGATTGTTATATTTCCTCCCAAATGAAGAAAGTCTGTGAATGCAAGTCAGCAACATCTTTGCAGTTTACAGGCTTAAAGAGGTGTCTGGAACACTGAGACATGAAATCAGCTGTGTCATACACTAAGTATTTGTCAGAGGCAGGATTTGAATCTAGGGTGGGTTTTTTTTGGTCTTTTTAGAAGGGCGAAGATAGGGCAGTTGGGGTTAAGTGACTTGTCCAAGGTCACACAGCTAGTAAGTGTTAAATATCTGAGGCTAGATTTGAACTCAGGTTCTCCTGACACCAGGGCTGGTGCTCTATTTACTGTATCACCTAGCTGACTCGAATCTAGGTTTTCTTGACTCCCAGGCCAGCTCTCTGTCTAAACCGTGCCACCACTGTGTCCCATTCCATATAAGAACTCATAATGTCATTACAATGCCCATTTTAAAGCATGGAACCCAATGACAGTAGTTCTTAAGTTCCACAGAAGAAACTGAATAAAAGTAAATGGGCTTAAGTTTTAGTTTGCTTGCAACCAAGGAAAAAACTCCCTTCGCAAGAAATAGAATTTTTTTGGATTGAGCAAAATATTAATGACACATTAGGATAGGCTTCCTAAAAATTTTACCGTCTCTGCCTTTTTACCCTACAGTCCTTTCTCCAGATCTTTCCTTCTTTCCCCGTATTCATCCCCAAAGTAACTATATAAGGGCATAGAAGGTAGCTAGGGCGCCCAGCTTACTTTAGGAAAACTAGATTTTGAATCCTGCTTCAGATTCTGGCTAACTGTTTGACTCTGGGTTTAACTTTTCTCAGCCTTAGTTTCTTCACTGGCAAAATGGGGATGATAATAATAATACCTCCTATCCCGCTAGGTTGTTCAAGAATATAAAACACTTTGCAAACCTTAAAGGGCTAAATAAATGTGAGCTCCTATGGAAATCGCCCTCATAGCAAAGTAAAACGGGCAGGCAGAGCACGCTAAGGCAGGACCACATCAGACGGTGCATACGACATTGCACATCCCACCTGTCCGCCAAGGAGAGGGCGCTCAGTGGGGCACCCAGAGTTTATTCCGTGTTGAATATGCACTAGGCACTGTGCCAAGTGCCAGGCGTAAAAAGAGAGCCAAAACACAGTACCCGCCTTCAGGAGCTCCCAGTCTAAGGCGGGAGACGGCACGTATATACAAGACATAGACCGTGCAGAAAGGGAAGAAATTAGGACGTGTATTTCTTCATTTATTCTTGGGGACCAAGGTGATCACTATATTTAACCTGAGTTCAGCTGCCTCTTTGGGTGGCGTTTCTGTTTATCTTTTCATACTCTTTGTATATGTTCTCCTCATTCCAGTTTTTTTTTTTACCCTACGTAATCGCTGGTGCGTACAAATCTCCTGTTGTTTCTCTGAATTCTTTATATGGAATGAACTCTCCAGTCTCCTTCTCTGGGGAGTGTTAATATCTCAGAGTGATAAGGTGTGCTGGTAAATGTTGAACAATGGCCCTCTGAAATGCAAGACACGCTTTTTAAGTTTGATTTGTACTATTTACATTTTTTTCCATCGCTTTCTTAAGTCTGAAAATCAACAAAACAATAAATCAAGCCCTGATTCATAGCATTTGCCAGTTTTAAGGTGTAAGTTCTCGCTATGAAAATCTAACAATTGGTTCTGAGCCCTGCGTAGTCTATACATGTAGGCCAGGTTGGGAATCCCTGAACTCGGGAGGTCCCTTGATTAAAGGATTGCCTTTGATTAAAGTTGCCTTAAAACATGGCTAAATCCTGAGATGTTTGGAGCATAAGGCCTGTTTCTGTCCCTGTTCATATAAGTTTCTTAGCAGTCTGTGCCAGTTTAGAGACACCCCCCCAACATGTCAGCTGCTCTGAGCAAAGACTCTTGCCCACCCCCTGGGGCTGGTCCATTGCCTCTACTCTACACTTTGTGCTGGTGTTTCTCTCTTTAATCTGAACTGGCAGATTTGAAGTGGAGGAAGAAGCTTTCTAAACACATCCTAAGCTCCCTTTTCTGGCTGGAGAGATGATGAAGGAGAAAAGTGTTCCATGGCTTGTGTCCCAGAACAGTTTACAAAACAATGTACTTAACCCTAATCAGTCACAGGAGGTACCTCCTAGCTCTTGCCAGCAGTGGTCTCCCCAGGCTTAACACCATGTGCAGTGTTGCTTCTGGGGACTTGGGGGCTGACATGACTTGACCCAGCTTTCTGCTGTTTCCCCATGTGATTCTTTTTACCAAAGAATTCCTGTACCTCCATCCAGTGCCAGGCAACTTCCTGTCTTCCTGTCCTTTAAACACCAAGTATGAGAAATGGGGACAAATGACTTAGCCTATGGAAGAAGAGAAGCATGGTCTCATTTAATTGCCTCCAATTTGGTCAGTGTGTTATGTATCTTTAAGAAGCATAGGGATTTCCAAAAGCATGCTTGGGAAGTTTGTTCTTTTGGCCACATCTGCATTTCAACCACTTCAGCTATTTGACCTTTGACTTATTGCTTAAGTTTGCATATGTGAGGTTACACAACATTTATGCTTAAGGAGCTGTCAGGATCTGATTTTCCACTCTCTGTTACAACAGGCTGTTGAAACCCTAAACCACTTCCCTAACTTGCTCTGAAGAGGGCATTACAAGGGGCTCAGTTCTCATCTGTACAGTGATTTGGACTGCATGGGGATAGGCCAGGTTTAGTGAATGGAGTCTGAATTACAGAATGTTTTTTGAAAAATGAAAATTTACTTGTAAGTACTTAGAGTAACTTGGCTGAGTCTAAGTATTTCCTAGGTTGAGGGCCTTTCGGAAGCCTGCTTTAATGAAAAGACAAAAATGATTTGTAATTAACATAGAATCATACAATTTTTGAGTTAGAAGAGAACCTCAAAATTATCTATTCCAATTTTCTGATTATGTAATTGAGAAACTTTGACCTAGAGAAATTAAATGGCATGCCCATATCCATGCAAGAAGTAACTAGATGCACTTACTAGCTTTGTGACCTTGGGCAAGTTTCTTAACCCTAACTGCCCTGCCTTCCCCCTCCAAAAAGATTAAAAAAAAAAAAAGTAGATGGCCTTTTGGATAGTGCACTGGACCTGGAGTCTGGAAGACCTGAGTTAAAATCTCACCTTAGATATTTACAAGCTGTATGACCCTAGGCAAGTCAAGTGACAGCTATCTGCCTCAGTTTCATCAACTGTAAAATGGGGTAATAATCCCACCACCCTCCCAGGGTTGTTGTGAGAGTAAGATAATATTTGTAAAGTGTTTAGCATGTAGAAGGCACTTAATAAATGCTTGCTTACTTCTTTCCTTGAAGCTATCTCACCATAAATAAGCAATTATTAAGTGTTTTGAGGGCATACGAGACAGAATTTTCTCAAGGAGTTGACATCTTTATCTTATTTTCTCTATTCCCTTTTTAATAGTTAGAAAAACTTCATCCCTCCCCTCTCCTAGTCATGAGAAGATTTCAGATTAATGAGGTTGTTGCAGTATTTCTTTAACAACACCCTAGGGTATCTGTGCATCTGGGTACTTGGATTTGCTAAGTGTGTCCACTGTCAGGGAGGGAGATGGGGAAGGGAAGTTCCAAGCCTGAGGAGCATGTGCCCTTGTATGGCTGCAGTTAACATCTGCCGAGAACCATAAAGAACTTAGTGTTTTACAGCACGTATGAAAAAGCTCTTTACTCTTAAAGATGTTATGTTTCGAGAGGTACCTACCAACAGAGCACATTTCCCTTCTGGAAGGCAGTGTTGTATAATGGCTAGAGCACGGGAGAAAGCCTTCTCGGTCATTTGCTAACTATGTGGTCCTAAACAAGTCACTTAACTTGTCTATAAATCACTTTGCAGATCCTAGAATACCAGGTATATGTCAACCAAGTAATTTATTAAGAGCTTGCAACGTCCCAGGCACAGTGCGAAGTTCTGGGGATTAAAAAGTCAAAGGGGAAGCCATCCTTGCCTTCATTTCTAATGAAACGTCTCTGCCGTTGTTCTTGTTATCAGTTTCTGACTGCAGCCCTTTGAGCATCTGTACCTGGGTATTTCTTAGGTCCTTTCCACACTGTAAATCAAGTTAGCCGTTAGTTGAGTCTTGCTGTGATGCTGAAGTACCTAGGAGGATCATCCTTTCCTAAAAGACCAGGGTCCCCCCCTCCACTTATCTCAGCCTCTTGGCCAACCTCTAGCCTGTGCAGCCCAGGGAAATACCTTTTCTAATCCGTGTGTGTGTGTTTTGTGTACTCAGCATCCTTTCGTCAGCAAAACCACCAGCAACAAAGCTCTCCGGGAGCTGGTCGCAGAGGCAAAGGCTGAAGTGCTGGAGGAAATTGAAGACAATAGGGAGGAAGGAGAAGATGAGTCAACAGAAACAGTATCTGTAAGTCTGGCTCTTTAAAAAAAAAAACTTCTTCTTGTAAGACTTTTTTTTCCTATTCTTTAAAAAAAAAAAAAGATGAATTGTAGGACTTTTAAAAAACCACCCCCACTTAATCATCAGTGAGGGAGGAATGTGTTTTCATGAGAACTTCATCTGTGTGCTTTGGGGACTAACTCTTATGCTTGTGGATGTGCTGTTCTCTGAGCCACAGAGAAGGTTCCTTAGTGACTTGCTTCCATCCAGCTGGACAGGAAAGCCTCTTTTTGGGGAGGAAAGTATCACTGACCAGATGCTGTTGTGTGTCTTTGTGAGCCAGCACGTCTGGGGAAAAGCTAAGCTTAAACCATCAATTCAAGGGACAAGATAAGACCTAGGCAGAAGGAGATATGTTCCATAACCTCACAGAATTTTAGAACTGGAAGGGACCTTTGAGGTCACCTAGTCCAAATGCCTCATTTGATGGAGCGGGACGCTGAAGCCCAGACAATGAAAGGAGTTTGCTCAAATATACACAGCTATTTAGTGCTAGTAAAGGGATAGAAAAGAAATGGCATACTTAGACAGTGGGTTTACTAGGTAGAGAAAAAGACAAGGGAGAAATGTAAAATTCCTCTGGATTCCCTTGCTTGGAGGAGTAGAGAAGTTGTAAAACTGACCACTTCAATGAGAAGGCTTGAGCAGGGAGAGGAATTAGAAATGGAGAGTCAACTACTCTGTGAATCTGTTTCTTTTCATTTGACCATAAGACACCATGGCTGTGATCTCTGACTGATATTACTGTCCAGGAATATCAGTTGAGTCAGAAATTCAATAGGGAATCTTTCTTTTTTAAGGAGTTCTGTGATGATTCCTTCTGGAAGACACAATCATCCAATAATTTATTGATTTTTCAAGTTCATTCTTGTATATGGGGAATCATTTCATACCATAGGCAGTCCAATCCCATGTGAAATGAGTCCTGGGAAACTTTTCCCAAGGAGTCATCTTTCTCTAAGGCATCATGGGAGATGGGGATATGTCCCTGTTTCTTGAGGTATGTTTGTATGGCACATATCAGCCCTTATCTCCAGGAGGTTACATTTTAGCTAAACATATATGTTCATGGATTCCTAGAAGTACTACAATATAGTAACACAATGACCTAAACAGGAAATATAACAATGAAATTGACAGCCCTGCCTTGACCTCATTGAATGAAAATTCATTTATTTCTTTGATAAGCATTTTTGAATATTTACCATGTGCCTAGTGCTATATCAAGCACTGGGGGAGAGGGAGAGAAAGAGAAGACATGAGCCATGTTCTCCCCACTATATTTACACACAAGCATCACAGAGAGAGAGAGAGAGAGAGAGAGAGAGAGAGAGAGAGAGGTGACTAGTAATTATTAATTGACACTATATACTCTAAGCTTAGAGAGAAGAGGGAAAAAAAACCCCAAACAAACAAGAAACAGGAGTTCTTGAAAGAAGGAAAAAAATGTAAGAGAACTAGACTGTAGAGGTTCCAGATCTTTTTTAGGTCCCATTGATTGTGGTGGCTACTAACTTAAATCTTCTTATTAAAATGTATAGAAATAAGGTCATTGAGACACCTTTTAAAAAAAAATGTGGAGAACAGAAAGTAGGCTAGAAAGAAGCACACACAAGCAGGACAGCTTTGAAAGTTATAGATTGGGTTTACTCTACCTAAAAATACAAGTGTTGTAGGCTATGGAGATCTGCTGTTTCAGGAACAATCTTCTTTTTCTGCCCCACTACATTTATGGAAATGCATATTTTATTTGGTGTTTGTTAAGCTCAGAATACTTAAAAAAAAAACAAACCTTAAATAAGTAGAAATAATTGGTTTTATGTCATTTTCTTAAAAGCCTCCAGGGACGCACACGAGAGACTCTTCAGAAGTGAGTCAACTGAGTTTTGATGGAGAGAAGCTCCCAGAGATATCAACTCCCATCCCCACTGAGCCCAAAAGCAGCCTAGACAAGCCCGGTGACAAGCTTTCAGATGGAGAAATTGTCACTATCCAGGTAGATGATGGCAACTCCATTCAAACAACAAGCAGTTCTGACCTCCCTGGAAATGAGGATAGCAAAGTTGTACCAACAGCCCCAGGGAAATATCGATTCAGTGCCCCACCAGGATTCTTGGATGCCAAAGTTTCAGCCATGGAGGAGAAACCTTTCTCTAACCATCAGAGCAATGACCTGGACATTGCTACCAACAAAAGCAATAAGGGAAGTCGAAGCCGGCCCACGAGCAGCATCCTGGAGAACACAGTGGGTGAAAAGATTGCCAATGGGGGTCTAGAACCTTCTGCTCAAATTACCCTGGGCAAATCCAAGAGGGACTCAGATTGTGGGAGCCTCTCTGCCTCTGAGAGCATGGACTACAGTGTCTCACTCTCCGCTGACTTGTCTCTAAACAGGGAGTCAGGTTCATTGTCTCTGAAGGTAAGGTTTGAGCTTTGATTGAATCTTGCCTGAGCCAGGGAAATGAGTTTGGTTTGGGAAGTACCATGATCTCCTGGTTTTGTTCCAGTTCAGTAGGCTTAGAACATATATTGATTCTGGTTTGAATTTGCCAACTAGTTGTTTTTTTTTTTTAACCTTTGACTAAACTTGATTTAAATTTAATTTTTAAAAATTTGGTGGCATAGTAGACAAAACACCAGATTTGAAGTAAAAAAGACCTGAATGTAGGAGCAGCTGGGTGGCTCAGTGGATAGAACATTGGCCCTGGAGTCCAGAGGACTTTAGTTCAAATATGGCTTCAGACACTTCTGACTTGTGTGACCCTGGGCAAGTCACTTACCCTCAGTTACACCTTCCCCCCCCCCCCCAATTTCTTGCTCCAGATAATCTGTGACAATGGGCCAATCACTGAATCTCTTTCAGTCTCAAGTTTCGTCAGTTTCCTCTTCTGTAATAATGGGGATAATAATAGCATGTACCTTATAGGATTATGAGAATCAGATGAGATAATATGGTAGGTATTATTGTCATTACTATTACATTCATATAAATGTGCTTTCTGGGTTCTGTTCTGGACTTTTGTTCCTAGTTGGTTTAAGATCCTAGTATAACCCAGAGGGAGGTGAAAGCCTTCTCATTGTTTCCTTCCAGGGTCGAATTTCCAAGAGATCCCCTTGTCACTAATAGTTTTCATTAATGAACAATTAAATGCAATTCAAGAAGCATTTACCAAGTGCCTATTGTGTGCTGGTATTGCTCTAAGTGCTGGCACTACAGAGATAAAAAGCAAAATAGTCTGTGCCCTCAAGAAGCCTACCTTCTATTGGGTAAAAGAAGGTCAAACATATAGGCAGCTACACGGCGTGGTGTGTGGAGAGGAGGTTTGGAGTCAGGAAGACTCATCTTCCTGAGTTTAAATCTGTCCTCTGACGCTTACTAGCTGTGTGACCCTGGGCAAGTCACTTAACCCTGTCTGCCTCAGTTTCCCCATCTGTTAAATGAGCCAGAGAAGGAAATGGCAAACACTGCCATATCTTTGCCAAGAAGACCCCAAATGGGATCACAAAGAGTCCAAGATGACCGAAACAATTGAACAAGAAGTAGAAAGATTCACAATGCCTAGCAATAATAACAATACTAGAATTTATAGAATGCTTTATGGTTTGCAAAGTGCTTTACAAACATCTCATTTTTCTGCTCACAATGACCCTAGGAAGCAGGGGCTATTATTATGCCCATTTCACCAACGAGGTAAACAGATTGAGGCAAACCAAGGTTAAGTGACCTGTGCTGGTTCCACAGCTAATAAACGTCTGAGGGCGGATTTGAACTCAAGTCTTCTTTACTCCAGCTCCAGCGTTAGTCTATGCACCACTTCCTGCCTCTTACTTGATGTCAGAATACCTATGTTCAAGTGCCGGCTCTTCCACTCACTAGCTGTAGGACCTAGGGCAAGTCACGTAACCCCTCAGATTCTTATCTCTGAACTGAGGACAAGAATGCCCTTCCACACTGCTTCCTGGGTTTGTTGTAAAGAAAGTGTAAACTCTAAATATGTAATAAGCATTAGCTGTTTTTTAATTAGCAAAGGGAAAAAAAGCTCTGATTCTAGAGCCTTTCCTAGGTTACTTAACTCTTTATCTTATATATAGCCCTGTTGTCTCTGCCCCCTTCTCTCCCCCCCATTTAGATAATAATTTTTTTAAATAGTATTTAATTTTTTCCAAGTACATATAAATCAACTTTTTTTTTTGCTCTTTGTAGAGCAATTGGGGGTTAAGTGACTTGCCCAAAGTCACATGGCTAGTAAGTGTGTCAAGTGTCTGAGGCCAGATTTGAACTCAGGTCCTCCTGACTCCAGGGCCAGTGCCCCCTAGATTGTAATCTTAAGGGCCAGCCGTCTTTAACCTCTTTTTGTATCCTCTCAACTTTAAGCTATTAGTAGGCGCTTAATAAATGTTTATTGAGTTGAAAAGATAAATGTCCTTGAGGAAGCTCCCTCTATCCTACCCTATCTACTAGGCACCTTTTAGTCTTACTGAATAGCTTGAGGATGCTCAAAGGATAAGGGACTTGCCCAGGGTCACACAGCCCATGTGTATGAGAGGCAAGATTTGAATCCAGGTTTTCCAAACTCCAAGGGCAGATCTAACTCACTATCTTTATTAGTATTATTAGTTTAGCAAAAGTATATATTAGCTCTCGTTTCAACGAGCAGTATGCCCATCTGCTTAAAGGTAAGTAGAACAGCAATCAGCACCCGATCTAATAATAAGAGCTAGCATTAATATAGTGCTGTAAGGTAGTCAAAGAACTTACACACACACACACACACACACACACACACAAATATACATACAGACGCAGTGTATGTAAATTACAACCCTATGAGTTAGATATTACTTGGCCATTTTACAGATGTGGAGACTGAGGCTCAAGAGTATCTAGCCCTAGGTTATATCATTTAGTAAACATCTAAGGTTGGATTTGAACACAGGTCCTCCTGATTTCAAGTCCACTGCCCTATCCCCTACACCATATTGCTACATACTAAGTCATAGAGAAACATCTTTTGGCATCTTCCTTTGAGGAGTATTTAAACACATTGCTTTCCAGCCCTCACTGTTAGATGGAGGTTCAGCGTCTACAGGTACGCTTGTACAGTCAAATTCAGTCCTTCCTCTTTTCCTTTCATCTTAGGTATTTATTGTTTTGTAGGGAAAGAAAGGATAACTTCTGTACCTGTATTTTTATATAGGCATAATATATTATATTTTATTATATATAATATATATATATATAATTTATTTAGGACTTTACTGGGTGCCAACAAAGTTGAACCCAGGAGGCCTTGTCTAGATTAATGAGGTCTTTCAAATCTAAGAGGAAAGAAACCATAGGCCAGAGACCTCCCTAAAGATTGTTTGTTTGATGCCTGTGTGTATGTGTTTGGGTGTGTTTGTTTTCAAACAACATCCTTCCTTTGTTCTGTTCTGAAAGCTTCCCTTAGTTTTGGTCATTTCTCTGTTTTTTTTTCTTTGTTTCCTTTTTCTGATTCAATATGGTAGCATTTTATTTGGCAATAGAAAAGGAGGAAAGGAAGCATTGTACAAAAGAGGAAGAGGTAGAATTGGTAACAGAAGAGAAGGGGAATTCCAGGGTCATCTGGGGAAGAAGAGCTGCCTGATAAGACCTGATGAGACTCCATGAGGCAGGAGCAGTGGATAGAACAATAAAGGACACGGATGAAATGAAGTGGATCCAAGTATGTAAGCAGACCAAAGGTTCATAGACTTTGACTTGGAAGGGACCTTAGTGGTCATTTAGTCCAGAGGTACCAAATTCAAGGCCAACTCTGGAGTCTACCAGTCCTGGGAGCAAAATTCTCAAGTGCAGCCAAACCAGTATGAAAATGGGGAAATGTTTTTTTTAACAAGAACAACAAAATATAATACAGATAATGTCAACTTATGGTTTTCTAAATCTATGTGTAGCTGCAGGGGATCTGCTTCTACGTACATTTGACATCCCTGATTTAGTCCATCTCTTTACTGAAGAGAGGAAGAAACTAAGTCCTAGAAAGGTGGAGTGACTTGCCCAAAGTCACAGAGGTAGCAAGTAGCAGATCGGAGCTCTGAAAAGCCAGGCCTCCAACTCTGTATCCGACTTTTTTCATTGCACCATTCACAGGCTTCATAGTCGCATTTGGGAAGTGTGTTTGCAATGGAAGGCAAATTTGAGTGTAGGACATCATTGTCACCAAGAGTCTAACACTAAATCACAAGTCATTGTTATCCAGTTAAACCTATTAAGGTAGTGTGGTAGGTGGTGAGAGTTAGGAAGATCTGGATTCAAATCTCCTGCAGACACTAGCTGTGTGGACTAAAGCAAGTCACTTGACCACTTTCCATCTTAATTTCTTTCTTTTAAAAATAAATTTCTACTGATATCTTTAGGTTTGTTTTTTTTTTTGGAGGGCAACTGGGGTTAAGTGACTTGCCCAAAGTCACACAGCTAGTGTCTCAAGTGTCTGAGGCTGGATTTGAGCACAGGTCCTCCTGACTCCAGGGCCGGTGCTCTATTCACTGAGCCACCTAGCCGGCCTGTCTTTAGTTTTTCATATCACTAGAATTTGTCCCAGCATCTCTCCTACTTCCCCTTTCAGAGAGTCATCCCTTATCACAAATGATATTTTTAAAGAAAAAGAAAGAGGAAAAAGAGAATAAAAATCAGCAAAACTGATCAATACATTGAAAAATTCTGACAATATCTGTGATGCTCTATGCCCTTGGACAGCCTGCCTCTGCAAAACAGTGGAGTTGGAGTGTTCTGTCTTAATTTCTTCTGAAAAATGAGGATAATAACAGGCTACCTACCTTGAAGGATTGAACTAAAGATCAAATGGCATAATGTCTGCTTTTGTTGTTGTTCAGTCTTTTCAGAAGTGTCGGACTCTTCATGACGTTGGGGTTTTGGCAAATATGCTATAATGATTTGCCATTTCCTTCTCTAGCTCATTCTACAGATGAGGAAACTAAGGCAAACAGGGTTAAGGGACTTGCCCAAGGTCACACAGCTGGTAAGGGTCTGAGGCCACCGTTGGACTCAAGTCTTGTTGATTCCAGGCCCAGCACTCTATCCACTGTACTGCCTAGCTGCCTTAATGTATGCTTAAGCAAATCTCAAACCTTTATACATGTCAGCTGCTGTTATCAGGGGCCTACTGTGCTAGCAGCTGGGCATATAGAGACAAAACAGAAAAAAAAATCACTTCTCTTATTAGTTTACCTTCTAGGAGTATCTTGTCTCTGAATCCAGAGCATAGGCCTTCTCTTTCTATTGTCACAGATTGAGGAGGAAACTGGTCTCTGGAGATAGCTTTGATTGATTGATGATTGATAGGACTTCCATAGACACTTGGATATTGGCCTTTGATCAAGGGCCGGGAGGGTCAGTAGTGCTAGATTAAGAGTCAGAGATTCCAAATTCAGATTTCTTCTCTGTGGGCTGGCTAAGGTGGTGCAGTGAATAGACCACCAGCCGTGAAGTCAGGAGGATCTGAGTTCAAATGTGGCCTCAGACACTTAACACTTACTAGCTGTGTGACCTTGGGCAAGTCACTTAACCCCAATTGCCCTACCCTCTACCCTCCAAAAAGCAAGAAAATTCTTTTCTGTGATCTTGTTTAAATCACTCCAGTTTTTTCACCTCTAAAATGAGGAAGGTTAGACTAAATGATGTCTGAAGTCCCTGCTACTTCGAGATCCATGATTTTCCTTTAGAGGTGCTCTACCCATCCTCTTTGCTCCTTCCCATAATGCATCTTCTCCTTTGTTGGAGTGTTTGCTCTCCTGCAGCTTGTCAGTCTCTTTAGTTACCTTGACCTTGAAAATTTCTTTGGAACTAAATTCTGGAATCTGGTTCAGAACTCTGAGACTTGGGCAGAATTTCCTGACTTGACTTCTAGGCATTTAGCCAACAGTCTTTTTACATTACCGTGAAGGCCGTGTGGTGCATTCTCATGATTAACTTATACATAAACCAGATACAATGAGAAGGAAAACATAATTCTCTGTCAGCTCTTTCATCCCCCTTTGAGGGATGTTTCTGATCCTATTGATGGGGGTTGGGGAGAAACTAAGAGAGAAATGGGTTAGCTTCTTAGGTTTCCAAGAGGACAAACTCATGTTGGGCTTGGGGAGACGAGGCCTCTTATGTACTGTTAACCTTTAAATACTAGATCACTCTAAGGAATGGATAGACCAGAACCACAGATAATGTACAGGCTGTTTGTATTTAGCCTTGGAGTATATTCAGAGGCTTCTTGGGGGTAGTCAGTTTACCAGCCTCCTTCCCCTTGGCATCAGTTAGTTAATAATGACTTTGCATTCTCTGAGCCCACACTTGCTAGGTAATATAGGAAAAAGGCTGAGTGTGCCAAATGGTGAGGATGAAATGGAAAGTGGATAATCCACATGTGGTTAATTGAATGAAAATTGAAATTGCTTCCACTGGCAGCTGCCTGCTGGGATGCTGCATTGTGTCAGGGTGGAGGGAGGAGCACAGAACCATCAGGCTGTTCTCCCTCTCCTGTAGAACTTGCAGTGACTTTCTTTCTCCTCTCTGGAAGGTAGGAACGTTGACTGGGGCAGCAAATAGTTGACCTCATTCCCTTTCTCCATCATTTCCTATACTGGCGCATACTTGATCTGGCTTTTGAGCTACTGTTTACACAAAGTCAAGCAATAGGAAAAGTCTTTAGACCAGAAATATAGAGGGGGGGGGGGTCCTATAAAAACTTGAGGAATTTCACATCTTTCCAATTCATCTTCTGCGCATTGGCCAAAATTATCTTCCTAAAGCACACAACTGACCACAACACCCCCCTTTTCAAGAATCTTCAGTGCTGAAACACACAATCTAAAGCTTGGCATTCATCACATTCATTGCAATCTGGCTCTACCTTATCTCTCTATACTTACTTCCTTTCACACATTCTATTTTTCAGCCAAACTAGTCTATTTGTTGTTTCCCCCGGAATATTGCTATTCCATCTCCCCCTTCTTTATGCCTCCCCATAAGATGTGCTCCCTCTCCTATCTTCCTTCCAGATTCAGCCTTCCTGAACAGTACCTTCTTTTTGCCTCTGGCTGTTTGTGGTTCTCTCCCACTTCTCCTTATCATATATTCCTTTATCTGGACACTCCTGGTATCCTTCAATTAGAAGTTAAGTTCCTTGAAGGCTGGGACTATTTTTTTGTTTGTCGCTTTAGCCTCTTTGTCTTTAGCCCTTAGCACTGTGCTTTTCAAAATTGAATAGATGGGGCAAGCACAGACTTTTCTACCAAATTCCAACATATTAGAACCAGGGAATCATCTCTATTTACTTAAAAATCTTAAGTTGAAGAAAAATAGAAGGAAATATTACTTCACATGGCACGTAGCAAATTTATGTCTTATGGCCAAAATGCCGGGTGCTGCAAGAAGCCTTTCCCAGTCTTCTTTAATGTTCGTTCCTTCCCTTTAAGACTACCCCAATTTATGGCCCTGTTCCTGGGTCATCTCCAGCTGTCCTGATGGATATCAAGCCACTGGACTCAGATGGAAGGAAAGTGAGGCTGGTGACCTTGCACTGCCCTCCCTCACTCAAATCAAAGTCAACTGCAAGTCAGGTCATCATCTCCCTGATGTCATGGTTCTCTTTGAGAACGGAGGGCAAACCAAGCAACAACTCCCAATTTATCCTGTATGTATCTTATTTGTACATGGTTGTCTGTGTGCTCTCCGTTAGACAGTGAGCTCCCCAAAAGCATGAACTCATTTCAGCCCCTTTTGGTATCCTTAGCACACAGTACCTGGTATACAGCAGGTATTTAATAAATTCTGGTTGGCTGGAAATATAAATAGCTCTTTGAAAAATTTAAAATCATTGATGACATCTGTGATCAACAACCAATTGAGAAGCACTGGCTATATGCTGTGGATACAGAAGTGGTATGACACTGTTAAAATTATGTGAGTAAACAATATTGAAACAATGAAATTGGGGCAGCTAAGTGGTGCAGTAAATAGAGTACTGGCCCTGGAGTCAGGAGAACCTGAGTTCAAATGTGGCCTCAGACACTTAACACGTACTAGCCATGTGACCTTGGGCAAGTCACTTCACCCCATTTGCTCTGCCTTCCCTACACCAAAAAAAAACAAAACCTTAAAAAAAAACCAATGAAACCATCACTAAACAGTGCTCTGATGCACCTGTGCTCTCATTATGTGGGTATTCCTTCCAGTGATGTAGATCACAGCCCTTCCAAGCCTTCTTCTTTGTATCTCTCCTCCAAATGTTCACTTCAGAGAAATTAGTCCACCTGCCCCGCTGAACGTGAGGACAGGGTTTCCTTCCTTGATTTTTCTGAGTGTACTAGTGGAGCATGTTCATTCTCCATTGGTTATCCCCTGCCACTAAATAACACGAAACATTACATAACTAAGTGTGGAATTATGAGGGTTTAGACCAGTCAAGGAAGAATCAATGCATGGACTTGGTGGCCTGATTTTAAGAAAAGAAAGAACCCTTTTTATTTTGAAGCTTCACAAAGGGGATCTCTTTTATTAAACTGTATGTCCTCATTTTGGGTTTGAAAAATAAGGTCCGCACGTTCATGGACAATGTAGGACTTGATCTGGATTCTAAAGGATGGGTAATGGGTTAGGGATACTTAAGGCATGGAAGAATCAGAATCAATGAGCACTGTTTGCTATTTTTTTTTTAATTAAGAGGTGGGATCCTCAGTTGAGAGAGCTTCGTAGCTTGAAGAGAGAAGAGGTTTGGAATAGCTTCTGTGAGTCATTTCAATTGTGGCTGATTCTCTGTGACCCTACTTGGGGTTTTCTAGGCAAAGACAGTGGAGTGGTTTGCCTCATACTGCAGCTCATTTTACAGACAAGGAAACTGAGGCAAACAGGGGTAAATGACTTGCCCAAGGTCATGCAACTAGTAAGAGACTGATCTGATTAGAGTTAGAGTTTCTATGTTGGGTTGCACTAGAAAATGAAATTGGAGAGGCAGGGTAGGGCCAGGTCATGGTGGGTCCAGAAATCCATAGAGAAATGTTTGAACATGATATTGTGGGCAGTAAAACATTGTTATAGTCTATTGAGGAAAGGAGTGATGTGATAAGCTTGTTCCATTAGCCTGCCATTGGTTTGCCAAGTAGATTAGAATAAAGAGAGACCATAGTCAAGAAGGTTGTTGCTTTAATCCATATGTTGATGTGTTATAAATGGAAAGAGCACTGGACTTGGATCTCACATATTAGCTGAGTGACCTTGAACAAGTCACTTCATTTCTCTGAACCTCAGTTTCCTCATCTGTAAAGTGACAAGATAGGACTAGATAAATTTCCAGGACCAACATCTGTGATTTTGTTCACATTCTGGGGCACCCTGGAGTAGGGGACAGAGCATGGACTAGGTTGGTGGCAATAAGATGGGAAAGAAAGAGCGAGACAAGAGACCTTCAGAGGCAGAATCAAATTGTCTATTTTGATAAAATAGACGTGAGGGCTAGAAGAAAGGAGATGGGCAGAAAATAAGCTTTTAGACCTGAGTTGTCGAGGCAGAAGAGGAATATTTGTGGAGGACAGAGCATCCCCTCTTTTTTGAAGCTGACATTAAAGAAGAGAACTATGACCTTAAAAATGATTTCCTTTTGCCCATGTCACCGATGGAATACTGAGCTGACTGGAAGATGAGTCAGTTCAACTCGAGTCAATACAATAGACATTTATTCTATGCCTAAAAAGTGTAAGACTCTGTGTTAGGGGTGTAGGGTACGGCTCTTTAATTCTCGGTTGCATCGGTCAGCTCTGCCTCTTGTTCTTTGTCTGGCCAGGAATCCAGGCTGCACAACAAAACCCTGAAGCGCACCCGGAGGTTTGTTGTGGACGGCGTGGAGGTGAGCATCACCACGTCCAAGATCATCAGCGAGGATGAGAAAAAGGACGAAGAGATGAGATTTCTCAGGCAAGCAGACAGCACTTTTTTAAATTGGAGCAGCAGCCATGAGGTGTACTTAGATGATTTCTTCTTTAGGAAGAAAGGATCGGGAAGTTTGGGCTGCCTTCTAAAATGAAGTGACCGGGGTGGCTAGGTGGCGCAGTGAGTAGAGCGCCGGCCCTGGAGTCAGGAGTACCTGAGTTCAAATCCGGCCTCAGACACTTAACACAAAAACTAGCCGTGTGACCTTGGGCAAGTCGCTTAACCCCAACTGCCCTCCAAAAAGCAAAAAAAAAAAACAAAATAAAATGAAGTGACCTCACCCCACAGATTTTGCTTCTTGGATCAGCGTGAGAAGAGGCGGCATCTGGGGCCATGGGTTCAAAACCTGTCATAGACACTTTCTAGCTGAACCTCTTTGAGCCTTTGTTTCATTGTTTATAAAATTAAGATAATTAATAGTACCTACCTCACAGGGTTTCTTTGAAGATCAAGGAGATAAAGAATGTAAAAAGGGAAAGGGTATGAACAAATGATTAATTTTTAAAGTGCATCAAGTGCTTTATATTTTCTCACTGGATCCTCACAACAGCTCTGGGAGGTTAAGTGTTATTATCCTCACTTTGCAGTGGATAAAACTGAGGCAGGCAGAAGTTAAGTGACACTAGGTCACTTAACTAGGTCTGGGTCTGGTACTCTGTCTGCTGTACCACCTAGCTGCCAAAAAGCGCTTTGTAAACCTCAGAGCACTATGTAAATGTGAGCTATTATTATTATCAGCAGTAATAAATAGTTATGGGGAGAATGGATTTGACTGGCATTATAGAGACAGAATGATGAGCCTTGGTCATGGATCTAATACGGGGGATAAAGCGTCACAGAGGACGAGCTTAAGGGACTAGAAGAAGGATAAAACCATTAGCAGGAACAGTGAGTCGGGAGAAGATGGTTTGGAAAGGAAAGAGGGTAAATCAGCTTTAGACATGTTGAGTTTGAGAAACCAGCTGGAGATTTTTGTAGGCTATGGGAAGAGTGGACCTGCTGCTGGGGGAGAGGAGGAGGAGGAGCCCACATTGAGAGGTT
Source organism: Pseudocheirus occidentalis (assembly GCA_028646575.1). Taxonomy (NCBI): domain Eukaryota; kingdom Metazoa; phylum Chordata; class Mammalia; order Diprotodontia; family Pseudocheiridae; genus Pseudocheirus; species Pseudocheirus occidentalis. The sequence continues at coordinate 44,729,202 of CM053595.1, read as the reverse complement.
TGCAAAGCACTTGACCTCTGGTGTCTCCTCTGATTCACCCCCAAGCCCTGTAAGGTAGGCAGGATTATTATCATTCCCATTTTATAGATAAAGGAATTGAAGCTCAGAGAGGGTAAACGGTTTGCCTATGGCTACACAGTAAATAAATGTGAGAGGCAGAGTTCAAATTCAGTCTTCTCCTGTGTCCAAATCCCTTACTTTTTTCACTACTGAGGGGTTAGGGCTGGTCTTAGAAAGAGATTTAGAAGTCTTCCATCTGGTGGCGATTGCTAAAGTAAGTATGAGACACTTTCCAAGGACAAACTGAACTGTGTATGTTAGAGTTCTCCATCAGCTATAGAGACCTGGGAGTTAATTCTGGATAGATATCTGCTTTCCCATGAAATCCTACTGTCATCCCACCTACTAGACACAGCCTACATTGGATTTGGCTGTTTTCTGTTCAGCTGGTCCCTTGGGATGGGCTCAGGCTCTGTAGGGGGAAGGAAACACCTCCCCAAGAGTACTTAAAAAAGCTCAATTTATCCTATATCCCATGTCAGTGTTACCTCCACCCAAATAGTAGTTCAGGTTTCATAAGCTGGAATTTGAGCTCTGTGGTGCCTTATTTAGTGAGGCTGCCCTTTAGCCTTGGAACTGGGCTGAGCTCCTCTAAAATGAACAGAGAAGTTGTGTTCTGCTCAGGTAATATGGATGAGATTTCACTGAGGTGAAAAGGAGGGCACTTGTTAATAAGGAGCCTTTTTTCTTTTTTTCCTGCTTACTTGTGGTCTGTGAGTTTGAATTTCCCTTAAATTATGAAGGCATTCAGAGTAGTTGGGGCCTCATGTAGAGCTGAGAGAGGGAGAGGGAGAGAGAAAGGGAGGGAGAAGGAGAGGGAGAGGGGGGAGGGAGAAATAGAGGGAGAGGGAGAAGAAGAGAAAGAGGGAGAGGGAGAGGAGGAGAAAGTAAGGAGGAGGAGGAGGGAGGGAAGAGGAAGAGGAGAACTCAGCTTCCTGTACATTAAGTGCTTGTAGCTGTAATACTGGTCATCAGTACTTTTCTTGAAATGTGGCTAAACCCTTCTTAGCCTTCCCCATTAACTGTTTTTTCCAATGCCTGGACACTGGACAGTGATATTTCTGTTGTTTTAAAGACAGATATAGAGACACTTCAGGATTTCTCATCTCTGCCCTTTTGGATTCATCCCCTTCTTCCAAAAATATCATACCCATCCTCCTGTAGGGAAGTTAGGTTAGCAAAAAGTGATGTTGGTGTCTTGCCTTCCCTACTTTTGGGCCATCATACCTTCCTACTCCTAGACAGAGTTGAAGCTTGGCAGCTAGACTCAGCTGGCAAGCTTGGTGAGTCCAGAACCTATAGAACCTGTCTTCAAAAGTTACATCAAGATTTGAGATGGCTTAAGTACGGGGTCTCTTCTCAGCCCCAGCTTGGAAGACGTTCTGAGATTAGTTAACATTCTAAATTACAGAGCCACAGGATGTGGAAAAAGCAGTTTGGAATTTTTAGGTAGACCCTGTAGGCTGACTTGGCATAGGGAAGAGGGGAGATTCTGATTAGGTCTTTGAAAGAGCTTATCAGGACTTAAGGATTTGTAAAATGTTTCCCTTGAGGGACTTAACCTGCATCTAATTCAGTCAGCTTTATTCAATTACCAAGAAATGCCCCTTATAAAGCAGACTCCTTTAATAGGATTCCCAGAATCATAGAAGGTAAAGCCAAAAATGAACTTGGAAATCCCATTTACTTGTTCCTCCTGTCTTAATTTTAAAAGGAGACCAGCCCAGAGAGGTAAGGTCACTTGCCTAGGATTTAGTGGCAGGGCTGATACTCAGATTTTCTCACCCCAAGTCCATTGTTCTTTCTATCACAAGAGGCTCTTAGTGTCCTGTGTAATTCAGTTTCTGCATCTTCCCATGTTAGTTCAGGCTTTCCCTGTGTGTGAGAAGTGATTCACCTACAATGTTTGCCCCACATGACAGTTGGTTGCTATGCTCAGCATAGTGCTTAGCATATGCTAAGTACTTAATAAATGCTTTTCTCCCTCCTTTTCTTCCCTTTCTTCTTCCCTTCTTTCTTCCCCTCCTCTCTCCTTCCTTTCCCTCCTCCTTCCTTTTTTTCCTCCCTCCTTCCTGTTTTCCTTTCCTCTCTCTCTCCCTCCTTTCCTCTTCTCCTTCCTTCCCTTCCTGTTTCAACCCTCCAGGCGCCAAGAGCTCCGAGAGCTGCGTCTGCTCCAGAAGGAGGAGCACCGTAACCAGACCCAGCTGACCAGCAAACATGAGCTGCAGCTGGACCAGATGCAGAGACGCTTTGAGCAAGAAATAAATGTGAGTGGGGAAAGGGTTCGCTAACTTAATCTTTCCTTAGAAACGGCCCAGCTGAAAAAGTTGATAGGACAGCCCAGGGCATGAAAGCAGCATTTTCCTAGACCACTGCAGAGGTCCATTAACCTTGGGAGAACATTAACCTTTGGTCTGAAGAGAAGGTCCCGTTAGACCAAATATGTGCATCTGCAGTGAGACACGGACAGTCTCTTCAAATGTATTTTTACAGCAGTGTTTCTCCAGCATGCACGCCATTCTTCTGTGTCCCATTCTCAGCTAATTCCTTCCTCCTCCTCCTCCTCCCCCTCCCCCTCTCTCCCCTCCTTTTTTGCCCCCTCTTCGCTCCCTCTTCCTCCCTCCTCCGCCTCCCCCTCCCCATTCTCCTCTCCATGTATATACATGTACACACACACATTCAGTGAATGAATTACTGAAAGAAAGGCATTTATACTCAGAAATAATGACTTATTTGATAAGGGTATGACTTTCCTCAGGGATAGTTGTATTTGAATAGGAAACTCTTGGCAAAAGTTTTCTAGACTGAAAGGATCATGAGAATATAGATTTAAATCTGGCAGTCGCCATAGAAGTCATCTAGGCCAACCCTGTAATTTTATAAATGAAGCAAAAGAGGCCTAAAGAGGTTAAGCTTAAGGTCAAAACAGGTTGTGTAAGAAGCAGAGGTGGGATCTGAACCCAGTCCTCTGACTCCAGGTATAAGGTTCTTCCTACCACACCATTGTAGCCCATTGATGGGCAAAAATAGAGTTGATGCTCTAGTGGCTGTTCCCATCAGGGGCATGACTGGAATGACCCCTCTTCCAGACTGTTAGCTCCAGTATGAGGATGCTGATTGTGTCTCCCAGGGGTGCTTACCCTTCTTTGTGGGTTTAAGCTTTGTATGAGGGAGTAAATAAGGGAAGCCTTGGCTTACCGCCCCGGAAACATTATTAACTTCTCTTTCGGTCTGTTCCCTTTCTGGCTGAAAATGGAAACCAAAATCAGTCCTCCCCTTTCCCCTTTTGGGGCTGACAAGAACCAAATCCAGGAAGGGGGTCGATACTGGGCCAGGGACACAGCCCAGGACAGCCCAGGGCTTGACCTTCTAGTCCCATTGGTGTTTCCTGGGGTGAGAACCAGGACTTGAACCCAGGTCTAAGTCAGCGTAGCTTAGAAGCTTCTTGGCCTCTGCCTGCTGTAAAGTGGTCAGAAGAGTCTGGTAAACTCTGGATTGCTCTTGTCTCCCTCTGCCCAGGCCAAGAAGAAATTCTATGACACAGAACTGGAGAACCTGGAGCGTCAGCAGAAGCAGCAGGTGGAGAGAATGGAGCAGGACCATGCGCTCCGCCGGCGGGAGGAGGCGAAGAGGATTCGGGCCGAGCAGGAGCGGGAGTATGCCAAATTCCTGGAGCAGCTCAAGATGAAGAAGAAGGAGGTAGAGTCGGGGGCAGATTCCTGTCTTGGGGCAGGTGTCCCAGGTACAAATGGCAGTCCCCAGATGGATGACCTACCTGCTCTCTCTCCCCCTGCCTCCCAGACGTTCCACAAGGTGGAATCTGGTGGAGAAGGGGTGCGCCCTTGGGTTTTGAATGGTTTGGGGGCTTGTGATTTGAATGGGTTTTGAAGGGTGAATGGTTCTCCAGTCTTTAGCTGTGGGGATAAGTGGGGAGTAATTGCTACTCCAGAGGAGATACACTTGATGGATAGAGTGTTGGGCCGGGAGTCAGGGAGATCTGAGTTATAATCTAGGCTCAAATACTTCTGAGCTGTGTGACCCTGGGCAAGTCATTTAACCTGTCTTCCTCAGTTTCTTCAATTATAAAAATGAAGGTAGCAACAATAGCACCTTCCTTTCAGGGTTGTGGTGGGGATCAAATGGAATGACATTTATAAAAAGCACATAGGACAATGGCTGGCACATAGTGGTCACTCTATTATTGCCCATGCCTTTCCCTTCTCCTTTCCGTCCCTTCGATTCAGTGCCACACTGACCTCACCATAGTTATGCTGCTGGGATGAAGACGAATGGGTCAGGATTATAGAGCCAGTGTGATACCATGTAAAGAGCCCTGGACTGGCGTGCTGGGTGGCACAGTGAGGGGAGCACTGGCCCTGGAGTCAGGAGTATCTGAGTTCAAATCCGACCTCAGATAACTTAACACTTATTAGCCATGTGACCTTGGGCGAGTCACTTAACCTCAATCGCCCTGCCTTCCGCCCTCCAAATCCCCCACCCAAATCCCCCCTTTGTGACCTCTCTGGGCCTGTTTCCTCATTTGTAAAATGAAGGGGTTGGACCAGACGACTGCTTTAAGGTTTCTTCCAACTTCAGATTTGTGGTCCCTGGATCTGGAGTCAGATGACTTTATGCAAATCTCAATCACATCCAATTTCAGAAGCTCCTGTTGTAAAGAATGGATGAGCAATAAGATTGATCCAAGGTGGCAGATGATCCCTTCCATTAAAGCAAGTTTTTTTCCAGCTTTTTTTCTTACCAGTGACCCCCTTGGGAATCCCTCTGACTCTGCCTTGCTCCACAAATCCCCAGCTTCTGGAAAAGCAGGAGTTGGAAACAGATTGGAGCGGTTACCTAGTATGGACATTCCTTCAATAGGACAGAAAGTCAGCAAGAATAATACACTTAAAATAAAATAAACTTTAAATTAAAATAAATTTAAAAATAAATTATCTTCTTAATGACACCTCTCTTCAGATTTCAGGGTAGGAATTCTTAACTCAAGATCTGCAGGACCCTTGGAGAGATTTCACAGGGTCTGGAAACTTGAATGAGAAAAATAAATTACATCTTTTGTTCATTAACCTGGAGCTAAAGTTTAACATTTCCTTTGATTATGAATGTAGGCAGAAAAACATTATTTGAAAAGAGGACCACAAGCTTCACCAGACTGTTAAAAAGGTCTGTGACACAGAAAAATCTAAGAACCCACACTTTAGGCACCACTCAGTTTTATACTGTGGTGCCAAAGAGAACCAGATGCTAAAGGCTTAGATAAAGAAAGCTACCACTTTCTGAGAACCCAGTTGTCTGAGTATGAGATAAGGCGACATACAAGGTTGGTAGAGTAAACTCTGGTGGCTCCCTATTTTCTCCGGGATCAAATATGACTCCTCAGGTGGGCCTTCAAAGCCCTTTGCCACTTGGCCCCTTTCTCTGGTTGTCTTCTGCTATTCTTCCTTCTGCGGACTCTGATCTGGGCACACAGGCCTCCTTTATGTTCCTCACACACTTGGCTCCATCCAGGATTCCTGTGCCTTTTTGCATCTCCACCTTCTGGTTCCCCCAGTTTCTCTGGCTTCCTTCAAGCCTCAGCTAACACCCCACCTTCTTCCCCGTGCCTTTCCTCAGAGATTACCTTCAATACACTCTGTATCTCGTTCACAGCTAGTTGTTTGCATATCATCTCCCCATTAGAATGCCAGTTCCTTGAAGGCAGGGGCTGTTTTGGCCTTTCTTTGTATCCCCAGAACTTGGTACCATCCCTGGCACAGTAAATGCTTATAAACGTTTGCTGACTTAACTTGTCTCTGTCTGCACGGCCATCTTCTTCTTATCGATAAGGAGACGGAAACCCAGAGAAGGGCAGAGGGTCTTCCTGAGATCACACTGACAGGAAATGACAGGAAATGACTGACAGGATTTGAATTGAGACCCTTTGACTCCTGGTCCTTTTTTTCCCCCCTTTCTATTATCCTCCCTCTAAGACTCAGTGAAGTCTGTGTTTGTATGGAGATGTGTGTTGACATTTCTGTTCTCAGCTTTGGAGTTTATTTACTTGTTGGCAGAGTTTTCTGATCAAAGTAATGTTTGATTTTGGTAAAGTCATCAGTAGGGTTTACCTTGACTTTGTGTTACCAAGGCAAGTTGTTGGTGCTTAAATCCCCTTTCTGGCGTGCTAATTGCCTCCCACCTATGGATAGTGATGTAATTAATTTGAGATGGGATATACACAGCCATGGTATTTATAAAATGGGGGTAAAGAAGAAGAGAATCCTCTCCAACCTCCAAATAGAAGAGGAAGTCTGCAACCTCCAAAGTTCTCCCCTGGGAGAGAAAGACTGGACCCTGGAGCTGCTGAGCCATTGTCTATGAGCTCTCCAGCTGGCTGGAGAGGAGGCGTTTCCTTTTTGGTCTTTCTCATATATCCTATAATCTCAGTGTTCTGCTGTTGTCAGTTCCCCAGCCCACATCCTGCTACAGTCTGCCAACCCTGTGTGTGGGGTCCCCTACCATTTTGGTCCCAGAACCTAGTAATGTGGTATCTTGGGACAGGGAAAGAGTTAGGGTAGTTTATTTCTGTAGGGGACTGTGGTCCATGGCACTTGGTGCTTGGGTTTAGGGCCTTAAATTTAGATTTAAGGTATCATGGGGCAATTACTTCGGAATTTACTAGTGTAGATGGCTGTGGTCCATTGTACTTGGTGCTGGGTTTAGGACCTTAAATTTAGATACACAGGTGGAACAGAACACGTCCTTAGGAGTTGTGTTGGGAAACTATGGTCCGTTGTACTTGGCATTGGATTTGGGGCCTTACATTCAAATACACAGGTAGAACAGAGCAATTACGTTGAAGTTTATTTGTCTGAGGACACCATGTTGCACTATATTTACTGTTGGGTTTAGGGCCTTAGGTTTGAACAGACAGGTAGATCAGGCACATAGTTTGGAGTTGAAGGTCTGGATTCCAGTCCCACCTCTCATCCTACCACTTACATGACCTTGGCCAAGTCCTTTAACTTCCCTGGGCTTCATGTTTCCTCCTAGGCCCTTTCCAGCTCTAGCTCTGGGGACCATGAATCATCATCTTGCCCTCAGTGGTGGCTGTTGGAGCCTGGTAAGGAGTAGACTTATTTTGTCTTCAAAAGACTTCATAGGATCAGAGCTCTAGAGTCCACCAAGTCCAACTTGTAAAAAGAGGGAACTAAGGTTCAGACTGACACGTCCACAGTCGTGCTTACAAGTGACAGAACTGGGATTCAAACCCAGGACCACTGGCGCTAAAGTCAGTACTTTTTCCCATTGCCTCATATATTCCCTGGGTTTCAATTTCTTTGTATGTAAAATGTATATGCGTGTGGGTAGGGGCAGGGAATACTAGGTGATCTCCAAATTTTTTTCGTCTTTAAATCTTGTGATCCTATTAAGTGATCTCTAGAGTCATACATTATCAAATAATATCACTTGTCACCCACACGGATCCTTCCCTGATGCCACCGTGCCCATGCCCACTAAAATTCCTTACTGGTTCCATTGCTTCTGCCATTAGTTCAGACAGTCCGGCGCTCACTAGGCCTGAGCTAGGTATGCTTGGGCTGTCCTATGGCTATATTGGGCCTGGTGCCAAGGTAATGGGGGAAACCAAGGCAGGGAGAATCCTTAGGAAATAGTAGTAAGAACTAGCTAGGGCATTAACTATTACCAAGTCCAGTTGTTAGTGCTTAAGTCCCCCTTCTGATGTGCTGCCTGTCTCCCTCTTATGAATAGTGATGTAATTAATTTGAGACTGGACATACACAGCCAGGTAACTCCTATATCTCAGCCCCAGGCAGTCATCTTACAGACTTAGAGTGTGGGTGGTTTCAGGGTGACTTAGGTGAGATGACTTGGTGCCGTCTCTGGCACCTCTCCTAGAAAAGGAATGTGAGTGCGTAGCTGCCTGTTGATGGGGCAGTCATGTTACTCTTGTTTAGAAGGGCTCTCCTGTAAGAGCTGGCAGATGCAAGGTTCCGTCTGGTTCCTGCTACTATTTCCTAACAAGGCTGTCTGCATTATTTTCCCTATTACTCTTGCAGCAAACCCAGGGGAACTGAATTGATGGGTAGGGGGAGCAGGGGACAGTGTCAGATTGCCAGCAGTTTTGGGCAAGGGTAGACAGAACCTGAGTACTGAGAGGTGTTCTGATGGGCAATAACCCAGAAGAGAAGCTGGTGACCTCTTAGGTTGTTGGGCATTGGTTTCTAGCAATGAGCAATGAATGTTGAGACAACTTGGGGATTTTGAAGTTTCAAGGTGTGTCTAATTTTTTTATACGTGTGTGTCTAATGACTCCACCTGTAGCTAGAGGGGTTTAAGGCAGCCCAGTTTGGCAGGGGCTCCCGAAGGACCAATGACTGAGCTCTGCAGAGTGTGGAAATACTGCCAAGTGTAGTTGAGCTGCAGGTGGTGGAGACAGCTCCCAGGGAACAGAGGGAGGCGAGAAAGGATAAGGGCTGCATTTAACATGGACAGTGGTGTTTAGCGGAAAGATTTATCTCTTACTGCACTCACACATGCACATATGCACACACAGCCCCTCAGGCCTTCCCTGTGGAATATTTTGCTTTGGTCTTTCCTATAAACATTCTGAAGGAGTGCTCCGGGGACACTGCCTTTTCTCTGGTGCTACTACCTGCAGTGACCTAGGAAGACCATGGTGCTCCTCTAAACCCTAAGGGAAAGAGAAGGCTTTGAAGGTTTAGTAGGAAGGAAGGAAGGCATTTATCAGGCACCTCCTTTGTGCCAGACCCTGTTCGAGGCCTCATGGAAGTCCCAGGAGTCTGAAGGAGTTTGGAAGCATCATGGTTGAGAGCAGGGCATAGAAGGGGTAGACTATTGGATATAAACTAAGGCAGAGAATGTCAGACATTAAATGACCTATTTGTTACATGGGAGGGAGCTGTTTTTTGGAAGCAACTACAGTATTAAAACATGCTCACAAAAGCATCAGTAAGACACAAAGACAGAAGCAACAGCATCCAGGGGCAGATGACCTTTCATGGAATATAGATGTGAGTAGGGCGGCTGCTGAATTCTGGATGGTGCTCAGCAGGCCTCTCGTGGGAAGTAGACATGGCTGCCTTCATTTCAGTGTTCTTTGGTGCCCACATTCTTCAAGCTTTCTAGGTAACTGGAGCCTATTCTGGGAATGATCAGCGAAAGACAGAAGCCATCCTCTACACAGCTGCTAAAATGATTCCTAAACACAGGACTGACTGTGCCCCTCTTCCACTCAGCAAGCTCTGGTGGTTCCCCATTTTTTCTTGGATAAAGCACAAGCCCCTGTTTGTCATTTACATTTTACATAAACTGCCTCTGACCTTTTCCCCCAGGTTTATTATGTTACTCCCAATTTGAGAAAATTTGAGATTACTCTCAAATGAAATAATATTTGTAAAAAGCGCTTAGCACAGGGCCCGCCGCGTTGTAGGTTCCCTAAATGCACTCTGTGATCCAGCTAAGCGGCCTTTTCATTGCCCTGAGCTCACACATGGCATTCCCTTTCCCTACCCCAGGCCTGCAATGCCCTCACTCCTCACCTTTGTCTCTTAGAATCTCCAGCTTCCCTTAAAACTGAGTTCAAGTGGCTTTTCCTACTCAAGGCCTCTTTAGACCCCCAGCTACCAGAGCCACCCTGCTAAAATCATCTGTGTTTTGCATCTAGTTGGTATAGAGTTATGTGTGTCTGTGTTGATGTTTTTTTTTCTTTGATAGAATTTTAAGATTCTTAAAGGCAGGGACTGTTTCATTTTTGTTTCTGTATCTCCAGTATTTAGCATAGTGACTGGCACATGGTAGTCCTTTGCTTAATACTTGTTTTTTGAGTGACTGACCCAAAGTTGCCCTGTCCTACAAAACTGGAGACGGTGGAGACCCTTCACAAAGGGGCCAAGGAAAGGCGTTGGTGCATTTGGCCAGGTCTGCCAGTCGGTCGTTCATTCCTTAGCAATAAACCCTCAAGTGACGTGCTGTGACGACAGAAAGAACGCTGAGTCTGGATCAGGAAAGATCTGGCTTCACATCCTGGTTCTCGTATTTACTGGCTGTGGGACCACGAGCAAGTCCCTCCACTTCTCTGAGCCAGATGATCAGGACTTGGTGGTTCTGGTCAAAGATGAGGCTTCATCATCTCTATGATGGGGATGATGACATGTCCACCATCCACTTCACAACAGAGCAGCAGCCAGTCTGCTTTAATAAAAGGAGCTGCCTTACCTGGAACAGATTTTCTTAGGGAAGTAGACAAGACTCCAGTGTAGCTTCTCTTCCTGAAAGATTATTGTCATCTCTCCTGCAGGTGAAGAATGAGGTGGAGAAACTGCCCCGACAGCAGCGGAAAGAGAGCATGAAACAGAGGTTGGAAGAGCACACCCAGCAAAAACAGATTCTGGTAAGTGGTGCCGACCTAAGCTCGAGGTCACGGCATCATGGTGCCGCAGGTCTCGGCTCTTCAGCCTTTGCACCTGGCTATGCCGCAGCTTCCTTGTGGAAGACTAAGCCCTGGCTCCTGAGTGCTGGCTCCTGGGGACTTGGGAAGAAAGGGTCTGCTGCAGACCTGCTGGCAGGCCACGGGAAGAAAGGAAGGGAGGGAGGAAGGGAAGGACAGGTACTTGGAGCAGGAATAAGGAGAGGAGTTTGACCAGGTTTGGGTTAAGGAGGAAGAGCTTCTATGTAAGGTTCAGAAGGTGTGGGTTGAGTCCCTTCTTCTCTCCTATGAGGTGTCTGACTGGGCCAGATTATTAGAGGCCTAGAACTGTGTCTTATGAGCCTTTATATACTCTGTGGATATCTAGCATAATGCCTTGTATGTAGTAGGTGCTCAGTCAGTATTGGTGAAGTGAATGACCAGTCTCAGACTTGGGTTAAGAGGGAGAAATATTCCTAGGCCTGTCCCATTCCAGGAAACCTGTGTGGTTAGAATTATCTTTTAGCTATACAATAACTCAGCTGTTTCATACTTGACTCAAGGCAGTCCTCTTGTTGGAGTACTGAAAATAGGGCCCCAAACTCCCCTTGGAGTCTAGAAGTGGTTTTTAGCAAAAGTAAAAGGACTTAGTGCTACAGTAAACTTGAGGAACCAAGTATTCTAAGAGGTGAGACATACTGAGCTCAGTTTAATTCAGAAGACATTTGCCTGGCACTGTGCTAAGAACTAAAGATACAGAGACAAAATAAAAATGATAGTGCCTGCCTTCAAGAAGCTTTCATTCTACTAAAACAATGGAAATGAGCTCATGAAAGATAAATTCATGAATGACAGAGCCTTAATGTTTTATTTAGGGGGTACTTTCTAACCACTGAGGTTGATGCCAGAGAGAGCAGCCATGCTTCGCCATAGCCTGTCCCTCAGTGCCTAAATCAGAGACAGAGTACCGGTCTGTTTGGACCAAGAGTGACCCATTGTGTTGCTATCTCTAGGTAAGATGTTCAAGTTCATGACTAATATACTTGATCTCCTCTCACCCTTGCAGGACAAAGAGTTTATCGCCAAACAGAAAGGAGATTTGGAATTAGCTATGAAAATGATCACCGCTGAAAATAGACGGGAGATCTGTGACAAAGAGAGGGAATGCCTGAATAAGAAGCAGGAGCTTCTTCGAGGTGGGTAGAAAGGAAAGGGGTTTTGTTCAGGCCATATCCTGGAGGCACAGGAAGTGGGCTTGAGAAGAACGAACCATCAATTTCTGATCATCCAGACTTCTTATTATTGCAAAGTATTAAGACTTAATCGAGATGAACTGTAGAAAAGTGAGTTTTGTCAATGGTGAGGGAATGATGATCATTGGCACTGAGGGGACATTCTGATGGAGCTGCTATTTTGGTATAAAGGATTACCAGATAGATCATATGTGTGTAAGGTGATATCCTTTACACATGGCTTCCAGTTTTCATTGAATTAGGAAATAATAAAATGCAACGCTTCAGCTAGGCTCAATTTATAATTAAATCTTCCTTTGATTCAGAAAACCTTCAGGATCTCATAGCACCCCAGGGCCTTCATTCTGACCACCAGCTATCATTGTTTTGTAGACATACTGAAGTGCCAGTTAATTGAGATTTCCCATGCATAGAGTGCTAGAGAGGGACACTTTGATGGTCAGATTGTGGAGTTTAGAGAGCAAGAAAGGACAGAGTAGCAGGTGTAAGGTTATCCTGTCTCCTGCCCAGGGGACTTATTAATACATATGTCAGTCTTAGGATCATTCATTCATTTATTACTCTATTCCATTTGCACAGTTAATGACATAGAACTGTGTCCCATATCCATAGATTCATAGAAGCTTAGAGCTGGTAACTAACCTTAGAGAACATCTAGTCCAGTGGTTCTCAACCTGTGGGTTGTGACCCCTTTGGGGGTCGAACGACCCTTTCACAGGGGTCGCCTAAGACCATCTGAAAACACATATTTCCAGTGATCTTAGGAACCGAGACACTGCTCCTCTATCCGTCTCCAGGTGAGTCCACCCACATGCAGATACACCCACATATGAGTATTAAAAGGGTCGTGGCATTAGGAAGGTTGAGAACCACTGATCTAGTCCAATTCTCTCTTTTTACAGAAGAAAAAACAAAGGCCCCAAAAGGTTAAATGATGTGTCTGAGGTCACAGTGGTAGCAAGTGAGAGAATTAGGTCTTTTGAGACAAAATCCAGTTGTCTTCTCCCTACCCCACTCTGTTGCCCAAGGAAACGGCTAGAAAGCAGCAAAACCCCCACATCTTTGAAGATCCAGCTTGAGCAGTCAGTCAATCAACAAACATTTATCCCCCAATTATATATATTTTAATGTTATTCTTTCTCAATTATATGTGAAAAAACTTTAAGTTTTTTTTTTAATTTTGAATTCCAAATTCTCTCTTTCCCTTCCTCCTCTCCCTGCTCCTTGAGAAGGCAGGCAATTTGATACTGATTATAGAACTTCAGTCATGCAAAACATTTCCATGTTAGTCATGTTGCAGAAGAAAATGCAGACCCTTTCCCGCCACATTAAAAAATAAACAACAAACCACAAGATAAAGTTTTAAAAAAAAATATACTATATATATATACTTTTTATATAAGGATCTGCATTCAGATTCCACAGGTTCTTTCTCTGGAGGTGGATTTTCATCATAGGTCCGTTAGAATTGTCTTGGATCATTGGATTGCTGAGAATAGCCAAGTCATTCACAGTTGATCATTGTACATTATTGTTGTTACTGTGTACAATGTTCTCCTGGTTCTGCTCACTTCACTTTGCATCAGTTCATGTAAGTCTCCCTAGGTTTTTCTGAAAGCATCCTGCTTGTCATTTCTTAGAGCACAATAGTATTCCATCACAATCATATACCACAACTTGTTCAGCCATTCCCCAGTGGAGGGACATCCCCTTAATTTCCAGTTCTTTGCCACCACAAAAAGAGCTTCTATAAATATTTTTGTATGTATAAAGCCTTTTCCCTTTTTAAAAAAATCTCTTTGGGATATAGACCTAGTAGTGGTATTGCTGGGTTAAAGGGTATGCATAGTTTTATAACTCTTTGGGCACAATTCAAATTGCTCTCCAGAATGGTTGGATCAGTTCATAACTGTACCAGCAGTGCATTAGTGCATTAGTCTCCCAATTTTCCAACATCCCCTCCAACATTTAGCATTTTCTTCTTTTGTCCTGTTAGTCATTCTGATAGGTGTGAGGTGGTACCTCAGAGTTGTTTTAATTTGCTTTTCTCTAGATCACTTTTTCATATATCTATAGATAACTGATTTCTTCTTCTGAAAGCTGCCTATTCATAACCTTTGACCATTTTTCAATTGTGGAATGACTTGTATTCTTATAAATTTGACTCCGTTTTCTATATATTTGAAAAATGAGGCTTTTATCAGAGAAACCTGCGGTAAAATTTCCCCCCCTCACACTTTCCTGCTTTTCTTCTAATGTTGGCTGCATTCATTTTGTTTAAACAAGCATTTATTAAAGCCTCCTCTGTGTTAGCACTTCACTAAGCACTGAAAATACAAAGCCAGAATGAACTTATAAATAGACAGTATGGCAAATATAGATCTCAAGAAGTACCAAGTACTTGAGAACCTCTTTTTTTGTCAACCAGTCAATCAACAGACATTTGATAAAATCTCAGGATTGGAAGAGGTTTTAGGAGCAATTATGAGCTCACATTTCTATAGCACTTTACAGTTTTTAGAGCATTTTTCAAATCTACCCTTAGACTTTTACTAGGTGTGTGAGACACTAGGTAAGTCATTTACCCAGATACCTCTGGGTGCCTCAGTGTTCTCATCTGTAAAATGGGAATAATAATACCATCTCTCTCTCTCTCTCTCTCTCTCTCTCTCTCTCTCTCTCTCTCT
>CM053595.1:44691651-44714258 GCA_028646575.1 Pseudocheirus occidentalis | reverse complement strand
ATGTCCTGTATAATTACACCTACATAGCCTGTATTGAATTTGTTGTCCTTCCAGCGTGGGTGGGTGACAAGGGAGGAACCGAAAGAATCTAGAATTTAAAGCTCTGCAATACCTGCAACTAGGAATCAAGATATACAGGGGATGGGGTAGGGAGACCCTCCCTGCCCTACCAGAAAGTTAGAGAGCAGACCAGGGGAGAGACTCTACAGTGGGATCACTGTTTTGGGGTTGGGGTACGGGAAAGACGGGGATAAAATTTGTAATTCAAAAATCTCATGAAAATGAATGATGTAAACAAGAAAACAAATAAAATTTATTACAAAGAAAACTTAGGCAAACAGGGTTGTGGCTTGCCCTGGTTCACATAACTAGTAAGTATCTAAAACTGAATTTGAACTGAATTTGTGGAAAAAAAGGATCAAAGCATGGAATGGGAGGAAGACAACACAGTCAGAAATCCCACACCAAATGCTTCCAAGACACTTGAAAAATGCCTAAAAGCTACAGATAATCTGAAAAAGGACTTTGAAAAATAAATAAGAGAAGTGGAGGAAAAATTGGGAAGAGTAATGAGAATGTTTTGAGAAAATCATGAAACGATTCTGACTCTAGGCCACTCTGTCCACTGTACCACCTAGTTACCCAGTTATCCCTGTACAAATCAGGCAACCTTTCAGTAACCTCAGTCAGTTCTCTAAGACTAAAAGTTAGACAAATTGCTGATTTTCATGGGCTGATTTACATTGACAAAAACATACGTTAATAAATTTTGCTATTTCCTTCCTTACACTGAGCAGCACTAAAGATAAGACCTTCTGTGTACTTTGTCATACTCTTAGTAATTCAGATCCTAACAAGGACTGCATGGGGATCCTATAGCTCTTCAACATTTAACATAGTAATTGCAGAAACACATTTTATAGCTTATCTGCTTATTGGCCTCCCATTTCCCTCTAAAAGTCTCTGATTTACATAGAGGAAATCTGCCTAAATATTTGTACTCAAAGATGCTGGTTTTATATAACAGTTTTAAAAACTAAACCACTACTGACAGTCTGGTGTTCATGTTAAAGTCTGGGCAAAGTCCTGTCTCATCACAGTATCATTACATTAAGAAGTTCATTAGAGCAAAGTCATTTCCATTCCAAAAGGAAATGGCCCTTAGTAATAGTATGTTGTTGATCTTTAATTTGAAATTAGCAATTAATAATTCAGTAGAACAATTTTTTTTTCTGAGTTAGCTAGTCAGATTTTATTTACCTCATTTACCTAAATTTATTTACCTCATTCTCTCATGTCCCCTTACCCTTTGCCATCCTGTTAACTGTTAATTAGCTTTAGGAGAAATACCGCTTTCCTAAGTGTTGTGTGATTAGTATTCTTATACTATGTCAAGTCGAAGACAGCTGGGAATCTTCTCATTTGTAAGGATTAAAGAACATAGACCAGCTATCATAGAATTTTTTTTTTTTGCTTTTTGGAGGGCAGTTGGGGTTAAGTGACTTGCCCATGGTCACACGGCTAGTTTTTGTGTTAGGTGTCTGAGGCTGGATTTGAACTCAGGTCCTCCTGACTCCAGGGCCAGTGCTCTATTCACTGCACCACCTAGCCGCCCCTATCATAGAATTTTAAAGATGGTCTTCTTCTTCATCCTTAGAATTCATCCAGTCCCCACTTATTTGACAAATGGGACAACTGAGAATCTTACTGACTTGCCCAAGGTTACAGAGTGGTAGAGCTGAAACTGGAAACCCAGGTTTTCTGACTTTTTGTTCTGTACATTTTACAATATACCACACTTCCTCTTTTAGTAGTACAGGCTATGTAAATACTTTAATTATAAGTGTTATGGCTGCTAAGGGTTGATTTTTAAAAATAAATGTAGTTTCAATCCTTACAGTTTAGATACCCTTTTAAAATTGATTCTAACGATAAAATTGGGAGATTTGCACATTTTGTATTTTTTCAGCTTCTCCAGTGAATTTTTATATAAGTATGAATTATTTCTGAAATGACCTAAAGTGATTTAGTAGAAAAAGAATCCAGAAACTGAGATAAAATTGTAGATTGGGTTGCTTGCTGATTTGTGATCTCTTGTCCCTGTGTAATCACATACTTGGAATACCTTCTCATCTCTACCTTTTGAAATACATCTCTCCCTTCAGAGTTCAGGTTCTGCTTCCCCATAAAGCCTCCCTGAATCCATCAGAGTAAACATATTTTCTTTGTCAGATTTTGCTAGAGTATTTTGTATAGATGTTCTTATTGTCCCTATCACACTTTACCTTTTTATATTTCTGTGTTTATGCATATATGTTGTCTTGCCCTTAGTAGATCCTACAACTCTTGAAAATAAGGACCATATTGTTGCTTGTCTTTATTTATAGAACTGGGCACTTTTTTTTTTCAATTTCAATTACATGTAAAAAAAATTTTTAACATTTGTTTTGTTAAAATTTGAATTCCAAGTTCTCTTGCTCCTCCTTCTCACTCCTTAAAAGGGCAAGAGATTTGATAAATTATACATGTGCAGTCATGCAAAATATATTTCCAGTTAGCCATGTTGTGGTAAAAAAAAAATATTCTCCAATCTGCATTCAGTTCTTTCTCTGGAGATGGATAACATTTTTCATCATAAGTCTTTTGAAATTGTCTTGAATCTTTATATTGCTGAGAATAGCTAAGTTGTTCAGATTTGATCATTGTACAGAGTTTCTATTACTGTGTATAATATTCTTCTGGTTCTGCTCACTTTACTCTACATCAGGTCATCTAAGTCTTTTCAGGTTTTTCTGAAATATCCTGTTCGTTTCTTATAGCACAATACTATTCATTACAACCGTATACCACAACTTGTTTAAGCCATTCTCTAATTGATGGAAATCTCAGTTTTCAAGTTTTTGCCACCACAAAAAGAGCTGCTATAAATAGGTCCTTCTCCCCATCCCCTTTAACCCCCCCCCCCTTTTTTTTATCTCTTTGGGATACAGACTTAGTAGTGAGATATTTTGTTCATAGAATTCCTGGGTTTGTCTTGGCAAATAGATTCCTAAGTATTTTATAGTGTCTTCAATTATTTTAAATGGAACCTCTTTATCTCTTCCTGCTGGACTTTGTTGCTGGTATATAGAAATGTTGATGATTTATGTTGGGTTTATTTCACATCCTGCAACTGAATTGTTAATTATTTAAACTAGTTTTTTAGTTGATTCTCTAGGATTTTCTAAGTATACCATCTTATTTTCTACAAAGAGTGATAGGTTTGTTTCCTTATTGCCTATTCTAATTTCTTCAATTTCTTTTTCTTGTCTCATTGCCATAGCTAGCATTTATCGAACATTATTGAATAATAGTGTTGATAAGGACATCCTTATTCATTGTTTATCTTATTAGGAGGGTTTCAACCTTATGCCTGTTACAAATAATGCTTGCTGATGGTTTTAACTATATACTACTTATCATTTTAAGGAAACCTCCACTGATTCCTATACTTTCTTACATTTTTAATATTAAAGTTGTATTTTATCAAAAACTTTTTCTGAATTCATTGAAATAATTATGATTTTTGTTGGTTTTGTTACTGACTTATGGTCCATTATGCTGACAAGTTTTCCTAATATTGAACCAGCTCTCATTCCTGATATAAATCTCACCTGATTATAGTTTATGATCTTTGTGATATATTGTAATCTCCTAAAATTTTTGCATCAGTATTCATTAGAGAAATTGGTGTACAGTTTTCTTTCTTTGTTTTTATTCTTCCTATCTTAGGTATCAGTACTATATTTGTGTCATAAAAGGAATTTTGTAGACTCCACCTGTTTTTCCAAATAGTTTATATAGTATTGGGATGTTACTTAACTGTCTAGTGGAATTCATTTGTGAATCATCTGGTCCTGGGAATTTTTTTTCTTAGGAAGTTCATTGATGGTTTCTTCATTTTTTTCCCTAAGGTAGGGTTATTTAAATACTCTTTCTTCTGTTAATCTGAACAGTTTATATTTTTTTGTAAATATTCATCCATTTCACTTAGACTGTTGGATTTGTTGGTATATAATTGGATAAAATAGCTCCTAATAATTGCTTTAATATCATCTTCATCAGTGGTGAATTCACCCTTTCCATTTTTGATGCTGGTAATTTTATTTTTCTTCTTTTTTGAAATCCAGTTAACCAGTGATTTGTCTGCTTTATTGGTATTTTCATAAGATCAGTTCCTAGTTTTATTTATTAGTTCAGTGATTTTCTTTCAATTTTATTAATCTCTTTTTTGATTTTCAGGATTTCCAAATTGGTGTTTAATTGGGGATTTTTAATTTATTCTCTTTCCAGTTTTTTTAATTGCATGCCCAATTCATTAAACTGCTTTCTCTGTTTTATTGAGACTAGGATTTAGAGATGTAAATTTTCATCTAAGTACTGCTTTGGCTACATCTTGTAAGTTTTGGTATATTCTCTCATTGTTGTCATTCTCTTCAATGAAATGATTGTTTCTGTAATTTGTTCTTTGGACCCACTCATTCTTTAGGATTAGATTATTTAGTTTCCAAATAGTTTTAATGTGTTTCCACAGCTTTTTATTTAATTGAATTTTTATTGCCTTATATTTTGAAAAGAATGTGTTTAATATATCTGCTTCTCTGCATTTGTTTGTGAGGTTTTTATGCCCCAGTATATGGTAAATGTTTTTGAAGGTGCCATGTACAACTGAGAAAAAGGTATATTCTTTTCTGTTCCCATTCATTTTCTCCAGAGGTCTCTCATATCTGACTTTTCTAAAATTCTATTCATCTCCTTATTGTTTATTTTATGGTTAGATTTATCTAGTTCTGAGAGGGGAAAGTTGAAATCCTCCAGTAGTATAGTTTTATTGTCTATTCCCTCCTGTAACTCGTTTACATTCTTCTTTAAGAATTTGGATGCTGTGCCAGTTGGTCCATATGTGTTCCATATTGATATTATCTATGATAACTTTTTAATATAAGTTTAATAATAAGTTTTTAATATAAGTTTCCTTGCTCATCTCTTTTAAGTCTAATTTTGCTTTTGCTTTTCTGAGAACATGGTTGCTACTGCAGCTTTTTTTTTAACCCTTTTTGAAGTATAATAGCTTCTGCTCTGCCACCTTATTTTTACTCAGTATGTATCTCTCTATTTCAAGTGTGTTTCTTGTAAACAAGGTGTTGTTAGATTCTGGTTTTTAATCCATTCTACTATCCACTCCCATTTTATGGGTGAGTTCATCACATTCACAACCACAGTTACGATTACTGTGTATTTCCCTCCATTCTGTTTTTCCCTGTTTACCCTTCTCTTTCTTTTTACCTTGTCCCTCCTCAAAAGTCTGTTTTGCTCCTGACCTCTGCCTTTTTTAATCTGCTCTCCTTTTTATCATTCCCTGACCTTCCCCTTTTAGACTTTTATACCAAATGTGTATGCATGTCATTCCCTCTTTGAGCCAATTCTGATGACAGTAATGTCTAAGTATTGCCTGCGCCATGAACATCCCACTGCCCTCAAGCACAGCATCTTGAATATATATAAATATATTGAATAGATATTTTTAAATTGAATTTAAAACTGGATGATGATAATTAATCTTGCTGGTTTTTATCTATCATTGCTAATCAACTAGCAAGTTGACATCACAACTTTATATTGTATTTACTACAGAAGACACTAACAGGTGACTTGGAAATTTCCCAAAGTATATACCACAATGAATTAATTTAGATCACTGTTACTTTTTTCCTCCTTTTGAAGGTGCCCTTACGGAGTGTTATGATGAACTGGGAAACAGATATCAGCTTCCAGTCTATTGCTTGGCCCCACCAATCAACATGATAGAAGAAAAGAGTGACATAGAGACTCTGGATATTCCTGATCCACCACCGAATTCTGGATATGAGTGTCAACTCCGTTTACGCCTTTCCACGGGCAGAGATCTCAAACTTTTGGCTCGTAGTACAGACACAGTATACCACATGAAGAGGAGGTTGAATGCAGTGGAAGGGGTAGAACCAAGTAGTCAGCGCTGGTTCTTTTCAGGCAGGCCCCTCACTGACAAAATGAAACTGGAAGAATTGAAGATCCCAAAGGACTATGTAGTACAGGTTATTGTGAGCCAGCCTTTGCAGAATCCAACACCAGTTGAGAACTGAACTGGTCTTGTTGGCTGGCTTTCTCTTTTGGTTTTTCCTCCTTTATGGCATGAAATTTATTTTCACTGCCCTTATTTACTCATGAGTTCTGAGGAATGACCAGTGAAAAATTCCATCTGTGATGGAGATCTACACAAAAAATAAAACACAAAGAGCCAGCCTTTAAGACTCATGTGATTGCCATTTCTAATGCAAGAGTCAGCAAATAAAATAGATAACCATTTATTAAAAAAAAAAATACCCAACATAAATGGCTATGTTTAAATGATTGAACAATGAATAAAGCAGCCATCTATGAAGAACAGCACCTTCTGAATTCAGAATAAGGTTTTTTTTTAAAGCAGACCAAATTAGGGTATTTCAAAAAAATTCCTACTGCGTAATTTGCCCCCAAATTAGCTTTTTTTTTTAATGGCAATAGAAGTGCAGTATCTGTGATGTTTCTTTTCTGATTTTAACTGCTGTTACTGAGAATTCATCCATCAAGGGGGAAAAATGGGAAAAAAATATCCCTAGCATTGTGTTTCAACATTGCTTTCCCTTTTTTCATGTGTTGAGATTTTTTTATGTTCATACCAACCAATTTTGGTACCTTTTATCAAGCTGGTGATAGGCAGCCTTATGCTGTTACTGACTTCTGGAGCACTAGGCAATAATTTAGTAAATACAGTAAAATCTCTTATATGTATTATACTTGATTCATGATTCTTTTGTCCTCCTACTTCAGTGGTATCTGGAAATGTCTGCTGAATTATTGACCTCTGTTTCCACCTTTAGCCTCAGGAGGCCACTCCTCTAATACCTTTGCTACTTCCGACTGGAGGAGAAAAAAACCCAAATAGCCATGGCAGCTTGTGCTTCAAATGCACAACTGCTTTGAAGTAAGTGTATGTGTTCTCCCCTACAGAATAATGTGAGGGGCGTCTTTGTTAAGAAAGAGAATCAGCTTAGGGCTACACAAGCCATTCTCCTGTACCCTGACCCAGACTCATTTTCTGGGCTGCATGGGAACAGTGAAACCAAATGTCCTCGCAGGAGTATGGAATGATTCTCCCTTTTCCCTCTGCCTTGCATAAAGAATGTAAGGACTGCCCATTTCACCTGTGCCTAGGAGGAGAATTGTGCCTATTTTCATTTTAGTCATTAAATAATATCCCACATTTCTATAGTGCTTAACAATTTACAAAGCACTTTCCTTATTTTAACCACTCAGTGTGAAAGATTTCCTGACATTTAAACACCAGCACTAAAAACAACAGTTCAATGATGCATTACTTCATACACTAGACATTGCATGGTTTTCTTGAATACTTCCTAATTCACTGTTCATTATTTCCAGTCATGCTGGATGATAATTCTCCTCTGTTGTACTTTCTTGGATAACGTATATATAAGGAAATACCTGGCCAATGAGGATGAGGGACCAAAAAAACCTTTTGGTTCATTTGGTTTGTGAAGTATCTACTGGCTTGAGTTTAAGCTGCTAGAAATTGAGATTGTTGTCTTACTGATTCTGTAAATGGTAAAGGAGCTAATAGTACATATTATTAGCCAACATCCCATATTATTTCAACTCTGTACCCTTCTTTTACTGGAGACAAAAGAAATTGAAAACTTCAAGTAATTGAAATAGTAAGCTTTATTAACTTTAACAACAAAATGGAAGTTATTTTAAATGGCCTGAAAAATAGTATTTAAAATGGTAAAATGACTAGACAGGAGATAATCTATAACTTATTTGTAAGATGTTTCTTAAAATAGATAAGCTAATTTCAGATCTCTCTTTTATTTAATTGCCTTAAGATTGTGGCTGTAACTCTTTCAGGTCTGCTCAAAGCCTGGAATTCAAGAGAAGATTGAAGCATTAATTTCTAGAGTAGTTGTTAGGCATTGGGGAATGGAGCCCAGCATTGTGTTACTTTGATTAACACTCCTACAATCAAAGAATTGCATCTTGTTTGTTCATTTGCATGCCACTGGGAACTTCAGCGTCCCTTAGTCTTGGTGGTTGGAAGAAAAAAGTTCAGATGTACTGCACTTCAGTACATTTTTTAAGCCATTCATGGCAGTAGGTAAAAGTTCATTTTCTCTTCAGGGATTGCAAGCTCTCTTGTGGATTTTGTTTTGTTTTAAAGGAACTCGTATGTTGAATCACAGTTCTTTGGGCATGATTAAAACAACTAACCTGGCTGAGGAAATTATGGTGCTGTTTAATTGTAAATAGACTATTCTAAGATTGGATCAAGACCTATGTGTATAACTTGAGCATGTCGGGTTTTTGTACTTTTAAAAATGTCTTCATGTTTGTCTTAGCAGATAGGTAAAAGCTCAATAAGTTTTTTGTCATTATGGGTTTTTTAAAATTATTATTATTTAAGGGTGATCTGCCTCATTCTAACGAAAAGTGTGGTTTTTCTTTTTAAAAATCTTAGCTCAATAATAAGTTCTTTATCAGAATTAGGTTCTTCAGACCAATTCAGACATGGTCATTTATAGTTTTGTATCATCTCCTATGTTTAAGTCTGTGACTTGTCTGTCTTGGTCTCACTTTTCATATACAGTGTCATTTTTGTTTTGAACATCATACTTTAAATGCACTTCATTTTTGAAACTTTATCCTACTGATAAGCAGTGATGCACAGTGGTCAAAGATTTCGCTTTGGAGTCAACAAGACCTGAGTTTGAGTCTCTGACTCATGTGTCAAGCCCTGTCCTGGGAAACTATAAAATTGACAAAAACCTGTCTGCATTGGTATAGAGTTTCCTCACTAGACGTTCCTGAACCAATGAAGTTACAGTTTTAGCCCCCAAAAGTCCCTGGAGTCTTTCTTGTATTGGATCAGAGAATGAATTAAAATTTAAAATCCTTTTTCTCCCTGCCAAAGACCTTGCTAGGAATTTTGCAAAATTCATAAATATTGCAAGATTTCAAGCAAAGCCTTCAGAAAATGATCCATTTTTGGTAATAGCAAAATTAGCAGCTTTTCAACCATTCCTACCAGCTGTAGGTACCATTTGTGTAGTATTTTCCCTAACAGATATAAGGAAGGCAACTTGTCTTCCGTACACTAGCTGTACTCTAGTTTTACATCATTTTTGCATTTTCCTGTATAGATCAGAACTGTGTAGATCACTCAACAATAGTAGCTGAAGGCAGGATAATATTATAGAACACTAGATTAGGAGTTAGAAGAACTGGACTTGAAATCTGTTTCTGCCTTTGGCCTGGGGGCAGGTCATTAACTTTCTGGGCCTTAGTGTTCCCATCTCTAAATTGAGGAAACAGTTGATATGCTTTCTCAAGTCCCTCAAATTTCTTGAGCCTCTGGTTCTCTGAGCTTTGCAAAGATTGCATGAATAATAGTTTTGCTTCTGTTCCTACGGTAGAGGTTGTAGAGGCACATTTCAAGTCAGTATGAAGAAGTGACCAACTAGAACTATCTAAAAGTAGTGGTAGAAGGTGGTGAGAAGCTAGATGACCTCTTGCTGGAAATGGGTGTAGAGGGGGATTTCTACTCAGGTACAAGTTGGACTAGATGTTGGTCATTACGACCCACGGTTTAAGAAGCCCTGAAGGGGTCACAAGTGGAAAAATTTAAGAAGTCCTAGACTAGATGATATTTTGGAGTTCCTTCTGGCTTGAAAGTCTCTTAAGTATTAGATACATAACAAAAGCTTTAACATACATAAATGTCTCTAGTATGACATACATATATGTGTGTTACATATACACACACATATAAAACATACAAAAGTGTTGCTAGTCTCCAGGTAGTAATAGTTCATCAACAGTGTTTTATAGATCCACTGTTCCACCTACCTACAAAACATAACCTTTGAGTGGCTCTGTGAAGCCAGTTTGGTGGTGGACTGTGTGTCTGTTGTCAGAGGATGAGGTTAGCTAAATTCAGAGAGAGATGTTGCTAGATTGACCACAGAACAATACATTTTTGGCTATAGTAAATTTCAAAGATCATCTACTAATTCTGGGGGGTATGGGATGGAGATTGTAATTTGTAGAGGAAATGCTCATTTAAATGTTGAAGAGCCTGCCAATAATATGTACTTCCTAGTTATAATATAGAAGATCACTATCTTGCAGAAATACTTTAAGTTCCTTTTTGTGCATATTGTTGATCTAGGTGCTAAACTGACCTTAAATAATCTGAAGGATTAGCCAACTATCTTCTGGAGTGTGGAGAATAAACCTGAAGAATGTCCTTAGAAATCTTTCAAATTCTTAAGGTTCTCATGATACAACCAAGAAAAAACTTCAAGAAAAGCTAAGTGGTAGATTAAGTTGGGTAATTTTTCACTAAAGGAATTTTAGACCCCAGTCCACATTGCTGGTATAGGCTAATTTGGCATTTTAAAAATTAGTTTTGGGGGCGGCTAGGTGGCGCAGTGAATAGAGCACCACCCCTGGAGTCAGGAGTACCTGAGTTCAAATCCGGCCTCAGACACTTAACACGAAAAACTACCCGTGTGACCTTGGGCAAGTCGCTTAACCCCAACTGCCCTCCAAAAAAAAAAAATTAGTTTCAGTTTTACCTCTTTTGTGAACCCAGTGCTTAGAAAATTGGATTTAACCACTTGGCCAAGGAGCATTGGCAGGCTTAAAAGAGGAGCCTCTTACAGTTAGCAGTATATTCTCAAAGCCTTTACTGGTCAATACCATTTCCAGATAGAAAGGAAATTACCTGCTAATAAAGAATATAAGCTTCTGTAGGTTATCAGTTTTTGCCAAAATAAAAACCAGGAATCATTTGCTCACCTTTCCTTTTTCTCACATTCTGAAAAGATGCTTAGTCTTAAGTGTGTTAAGTAGCGGTCACTTTGTGATAGGTACTGCATTAAACCTCATCAAGTCACTTCATCTTTATGGAAGATACTGGTTATGAGGCCCTCCCAGGCCACTGCAGAGAAAAGCATTCTTGAAATTTTCTTAGGCTAGCCTCATTTTCCACAACTGTGCTTGTTGGGAAGATCTGCAAATGTGGCAGCCGTAGAATGAAGATTGAAATATCCTGGTGAAGGATCTCCTGAGAACTATAGCCAGCCAACTCTTACTTTGATAGCTGCCTTTCTCCAGTGATGACACTGTCTACTCACGCATCCTAAGTAACATTTGATTATAGCACTGCTACCAGATATGTGACAGTCATTTCTTTCCCATATTGGGGTACTAGTAGGAGTGCTAAATTTGGTGTCAGAGGACCTGAGTTTAAATCCCCGAATAAATCACTTCACTTCCCTCAGACTCATTTTTCTAAATCTGTAATGTAAAGAGGTGAGACTAGATGACCTCTATGGTCCAGCTCTCAATATGTGATCCTATCAGCTGAATAAGACCTTCAACAGCCTAGGAGAACCCAGTTCTTGGTTTGGGGGTCTTTTTTTGGTGCAGCTAATTTATTGTGCCACTTTGGGGGTGGTTTGCAGGATGAGAATTATGGAAAGTTTGGGTTGCTAAGAACATATATTAGTCTCCTAAGTAGATAGGATATGTAACCTGTAAGGGCAGTGTAACAGAGATTGTTTCACATTGTTACTGAACAAAATGTCTAGAATGGCCATTAATCTATGGTAAACAGTAGTATACATTGTACATGGTGTTACAAGACAATCAAATTTAGGTTTTGGTGCATGAAGTCGAATCATGGAAAGGATAGTAGGTCAGCAGCAAGATGGGACATGTCTAAGAGAATTTCAGAGCCTCCCATCCCCCATTTCTTCTGCCCCCAAACAAGTGCTATGGGAGGCAAAGATAGTAAAAGGACAGTAATTAATCACCCTCTCTTGTTCCATCATGACTAAGAATTCTTGACATAAAAAACTATCTCCTTAGGCTTTTAATCCTCTCTTCTGCAAAGGCTGTATTTCACTTTGTGGTGATTTTCTCACATGGAAACCCTCTGAAATATTCTGATAGAAAATTCTTTTATACATGTATGACATGAAAAAAAGAATGAAAATCACCACTCATTCAAATATGAGAAATAGAGAAAAGCAATATTACTTGAGCCAGATAGACTTGATGCTGATCACTTATAAATCTGGCATGGACTGCAAGCACTGGTCCCCAAACCCACAGAGATAAGTCTAATTTGGGTTTAAATAGGAGCACAAGTCTGTCTTTTATCTAAATGTCCAGGGCTTTGTTACTTGGGAACTAGCTTCTATTCTAGCATGATATACTTACTGGAAAGAACACAGGGGTCTTGAGTACAGATTTGGACTCTGTCAACTAACTGTGGCCTTGTTAAATTTAATTTCCCTGGATTTCAGTTTCTTCATTTTCAAAAAGAAGGAGTTGGACTAAGTGGCACCTGAGGTCTCATATATGTAATCTTGGCTTTTTATTTGAACTTCAGTGCTGTTCATCTTGGCAGCATGACTTCTTTAATTAAGTGACTAGAAGGTGAATCTCTTCTCAAAAGTCATCTTCCCCTATATGCATATGTTTCAAATGTCTCTGGTTTCTTTATTGTTGAAAGCATTACTGTGATTCACCTTCTGATAAAGCATTGTGCTCTTCATCTTCATCTAATCATTGGGCCTCCCTTCAACCCATATGCACTTATATTTCTATAGATCCACTTTCAAGTAGTAATTGTTTTAACCAAAAGGTTTAGTGAATTCTAAGCTCTGGTAAGTGATCCCACCCCAAAAGTCCTTTCTTTCTATACCACTAAGTATGATATATAATAAAAGATTAGAAAAATTTGTAGGCAAATCAAAATTCTGACTGCGCCTACAAAGCTGTCATGTTGAAGTAGGAAAAGCTATAGCTTTGGAGTCAACAACTGGGTTATTGCCCCTTGGCCTATGTTACCCTGGGTTAGTCACCTAATCTTTCTGGACTTCATTTTTTTTCTCTGTGAAATGTGAGGTGGCTGAACAAGATCATCACCAAGGCCTTTCAACTATAAATTCTGCCATACTCGGCCCAATCCTACTTCCTCTGGGGATATAACTTGCATTTTCTGGGTCTGAAGAGATCTTTGTTTCTGCCTAGGGAGAGTAAAAGATATTTAAAAGGGATACAAAACACCTAAGCACCTCATGTGCTCTTTATACACATAAAGCACTCCCTTGGATCTAGTGCCTGATGAGAGTGTCAGTTTGGTCTTGTAATCCCACTGTGGCTATTCTCAGAATGACCTCATGCCCTAGCTCTGATACGTTACTTGCTGTAACAGCTGAAGGCAGCAATCCTTAACATCTTTGGAAAAACCCCAATTACTTACCAATAAGATTATTTACTTGAATCTGCATTATCCCTGGCAGGTTACAGGTTCCTTCTCATATTCTTGTGTACCACACCCCACTAACAGACCCAGATATCCTGTCACATTGGATTTGCCTGTCTAATCCTCAAGTGGAAATGTGTGTGTGTGTGGGGAACCAACTAACTGGGAAGGCCTAGGGATGGAGCTCCTATTGGTGCTAGGGCTGAGGCTTGTGCCTTCCTCTGCCTGGCACAGTGGAAGGTGAATGAGATCTGGGAGTTAGAAGATCTGGATTGAAAAATAAACAGAAACCAAACTACCCAGAGTAGAAAGGAGCCTGAGAAGTCCTTTAATACAGTGCATCTCTGAGTAGCTATGCTTTACAATTCCCCACCCCAATAAATTAGAGCTTCCAATTAACCTCTAGTAAGTGGTTAACTTCTGAAGCAGCATCCGCTTTTGGATAGCACTAATTGTTAGAAGTTTTCCCTTATAGTGATCTTGAATCTGCCAAGCAGAATAATTTTTCTACATAATAGCCCTTCAGATACCTGAAAATTGTTGTCATGTTGTCCCCCCTGAAGATGTATGGAAGATTGGGGTATGTCTGAGGGATTTCATATAATCCCTCGTGGGTTCTTTGTCTGGAAAAGAATTTCAATAGGACCTAAGCTGTCTTTTGGCAAAGTTTCAAAGTTCATTGATATGCTGGCTTAGTTAGCAGGCAGGAGAAATAGGGGGACCTGCAAATCTAAGGTAGAATTATAAAGTTTTACACTCTGCAGCGGGCAGGAAAAGATTAAGAGATAGCCTGCAAAGAGCTGGGCGTTGAGGGGCAATTCTTATAACCCTACACTGTCAGTCAAAGGCTAATTATGCTAACTAGGTGGGCAAAGGTGGAGTTAGGAGTTTAGGAGTGGTCAGTGCTTAAAGGGACATGCACTTTTTATATCAACTGCGCATGTGAATTACCCATAATTCGCTGGTAAATTCCTTAGGGGAAGATAGAGGGGGGTGTGGTTTTGAGCTTGACACATCACTAGGTTACTTTTTGGTCAAGGATGAATGACGTATGGCCAGTATGGCTTTTGGGAGGACAGGCTTGATTGTTTCCAAGTCTGGGAACTAGACTGATTAGGGATTCAGGAGGTACCATTATTGAGACAGAATTATCTCCTGATGATGTTCAAGGCTTTTGGGTGCAGCTGGCCACTTAGAACAAAGGGGCTATGCATTTCTCTAAGGGTTTGTTTATAGAACAATATTGAAGCTTTCACAGGTGCTTGTCTTTAGGCAGACTTGCTAGCTAAGGGAAGACTTTCAGGCTGGGGGAAGGGAAGAGGCAGTAATGCCTTTATGGCAGGGGGAAAGTGACTTTTACAACTTAATTGCACAAACTTCTTACAGACTGATGTTACATACATAGGTACGCAACACAAGGGAGATTTTACAAATTGGGGTTACAGACAAAAGCGTCCCAAACCACATCACCCCTATAGACTTCTCTTCTTTAGGCTAAATATTCCCAGTTCCTTTAGTTATCATAAAGCATAATCTCCAGTCCCCTCGATATGCTGGTCTCACCTTCTTCTGGATGTGTTCCTGATCACACCTTAAATAGTGGGAAGGAGTCAGGATTTTGCAACAGAGCATCGAAGTATAGAAGGTGCAAATTGATATAACAATAATAGAAGATTATGACATACTGATTGTAGAAGAGTATACAATTTAAAATTTGTTACATTTGTAGTAGTTTGTGACATTCTGATAGTGCTTTTTTGAGTAGCATAGAAACTTTTTGAGTATAATGAATTAACCTAAGAAACTTACCAGATGGTAAGGTTCCCCCTTCATGTTAGGGGAGTCCTTTCCTAGATTAATCCAACCTTGCTTCTCCCTGATTTGGTGGGGTTTTTCTCCTGCAATGGCCTTGTGGTGTTCTGAGATCTCCCCTCCTGTCTGAAGGCTATTATAGTCTCCTCACCTATCATTGATTTGTCCTTATGTTTAGTGTGGCTTGACATAGGTGCCAGAATTGCTGCTTAATGGCCGTGTTTCACCTTGTGAGTATCCTTCTTAAAATGTATCCAGCAATGAATACAGTATTCCAACTATGGTCTCACCAAGGAAGAATACAACAGTATTCTAGTTCTGCTGCATTCACTTGGCTGAGTCAGCTTGGGCACATCATTTAATTCAATAGCCATTTAATAAACTAAACTTCCCTAGGCCCAGTTGCCTTCTCTGAAAATGAGAGGGTTAAATTAGTTAATTTCTAAGGCCTATTTCAGCTCTAATAGTCTTATTCTAAAGGTTAAAAGCCTTCTGAAGACTGTCCCTATGAGCTGTTACAGCCAGCGTTATCTTCAGAGAAACATTCTTACTGGTAAGTAACTACCTGGTAAGGGGTTTTCTCTTTGACCACCTTCTCAAGTACAGTTTGTTAAAACTTAGTTCAGATTACAAAGATTATACTTTTTGGTGAGACATGCATTTCTGTAGTTTGCCACAGTGAGAAATGCCTGAATATATTAGGGGGAAAGTATTATTAGTAAAAGATAAGCTCTGTATTTCATGAAAAGCTAAATTACTAAGAGAGGATATTCAGGATTAGGATTTACATGTTTGTTCAGAACAGAGGTATCTACATATATAATGGGGCAAAGTGGACAAGTACCCACCTGGTGTTTAGTCAGCATTATGGGTGTCTTAGGTGATCAGTTATTAGAGCAGTGCTCTAATAGAACGGAATGAAGGGAGTCTGGGAATGAATTTCCCTAAATCCTGGCTTCTTTCCCAAATTCATCTTGAAGAAAGTGGTAAATGTTGGTACAGGAGTAATTTCTAGGTCAATGAAATGTCAGTTCATATCTTAGTGAAAAATGCTACGCTGATAACTAAGAAGTCATGATAAAAAGGTGCCAGAGAAAGTACTATATTAAAATAGGTGTCTGGAGAAGGAAAATTAATTCTTCCTTCTTACCTATAATGAAAATCCTTTAAATCTCCTAAAACTTTCCTTTTAAAAGAACTTCAAATTGTTCATAATAAAAGAACATTGCTAGCCAATGCTAGCTTCATGACTAGAGACTTTCCCTGTGTCACCTTCCTCCAAGATCAGGCAGGGTGAGTAAAAGAAAAAGAAATTCATATGGTGTCATCTTGCTGTGATCTTCCAATACACAAAAATAGGACTTTCTTTTTAAAGATGATAGACCATGGTCCATGCTCTAGAATAGGTAGCTTGGCTGTGTTAGCCTATAGCCATGTAGGAAAACAGGAGCTGAGTACAAATGGGTGAATAGGGCATGAAAAGTAAAGGGATTTCCTCTGTATGCACCTAGTTTATTTCTCACAGAGTGAGGTAGGTCCTGAGGAGAATATAATCCTCAAATCTTTGTCATTAAAGTGGAAGGTTGAATAGGAATAGTCCCTTGACCAGTGGTAAGACAGGAATATTTTGCCCAGGGCAGTCTTTAGTCCCAGATAAGGATGAGGTTTGATTAGGTTATTGAGCATTAAGGAACTGGGGCATGTCCAGTGAGAGAAACTGATGATATTCTAGTCAATATTGTACTACCTTGAGTAACTCTTGAGAATTACATTCCTCTGGTGTCACAAACAATCCAAAATGTTATGAACATACCTATTGATAAGTAGCTTGCACCAAAGTCTGACATCCCCGTCCCTGTAATCTCTCATGGAAGAAATAAATTCTAAATTTTCTACTTTGTAGATTCAAATTTATTTTAATAATAAAAGTGTTCACTTGCTAGTAGCTCTGTGTTGCTCTCTCCACCTTTCAAAGAGATTTTTCTGTTTCAAGAGCAGATTTTTGCTTCTCTCTGCTTTCTGCCTCTCTTGATATTTGTCAAGGCTGAAGATAGTGAACAACCTGAACTCTTTGTAATTGAGACACTAGTATTTCAGAAAAACAAAAGAGAATAATTTAGTAACAATTAAATACTATACTTTTAAGAAGGCAAGGGGTGGTAGTTATTTCTCATGAAAAACCTGTGACTCTTCAGACAGAACCTAAAGTAGGAATGGGGAAACCTCAAGATGTGACATGAATCCTAGTCCTACCCCGTACCTCTGTGTGGGCTCTAGATTATAATGGGTGCTTCTTCATTCGCAACTCCTACATGTGCTTCACAAAACCCCAACCCACAGTTTATTTCCACTGGCCACTGCAACAAGAGACTTCTCTTCTGCTTAGACCTGTAAGGGAGCTTGGCAGCTAGGTGGCAGTGTGGATAGAATACTGGAACTGGAATCAGAAGACCTAAGTTCAAGTGTGACCTCAGATGCTTCCTAGCTATGTGACCCTGAGCAAGTCATTTCATTTCTGTTTGCCTCTGTTTCCCCATCTGTAAAGTTGGGATAATGATAGCACCTGCCTTCCAGGGTAGTTATGAGGAACAAATGAGGTATTTGTAAAAGCCCTTAGCACAGCAGGCACTTGCTGCCTATTCCTTCTTTTCTTTGGGGGGAGGCAGGAAGAAGGCTTCTTTATCATATCCACACTTGGAAATAGCAAGTCTCTATTTCTGTTTAGCACTCAATACCCTCTACAGTATGATCCCTGTCTGTCCAATGTTAGCTTCTAATACTTCTATTGGGTGATCAAATTATCTCCTGAACATTCTCCTGCCTCTATATCTTTGTTTAGTCTTTTCTCATTTAGAAAGTCTTCTACGTGGCCAAGACTTGGCTTAATTTTCTGTTTCTTTTTGAAGCTTTTTCTGTCTTGACTGCTCCAGAACATTATAATGCCTTACTTTTTTTGAATTCTGTTATACATATGGTTAGAGAACAAATGCAGTTGTAGAGCAGGAAGGACCTTAGAGGTCCTCTACTGCAGCTCTTTCACTTTGCAAATGAAGAAAGTGACACCTGGAAAGATTAAGTGATTTGCCCTTAAGGTCTTGTGTGTTAGGCTTTTCTTAAGGTTATGAATTTCTCCATGGAATGGACAATTTCATTATTTTTCTGGATCCTCCATAGTGCTAAACACTTTTTTTTTTATATCTTTTCCACCCTTGGAAATACCAAACTGCAACCCAGATTGTTGGAATCTATATGGGGCATTCCTTTAGGAGGAGGGAGTATTGTGTCCCATATTTGGAATTTGTGAACTCACCTTATCACCTGTAATATCAAAGTTCTTGAAGATCTGTTTCGTGTCCTGGTTCCTGAAATTGAAGAGGAATCTGAAGACTTCAAACTGTTTTAAGTTAACTTTAAGTTTTCCATCTGTATCAAGCAGCTCGAACACAGGCCGGGAATGTCGATAGATAAACCGCTCTTCCAAATGATTCTGTTTATAAAAAGGTAAATATAAATCTCAGGTACATCAGGTTAGAGAGTGCCTTCTAGACATTAATTTAGGAACTTGATATTTCCATTGGTCTGTCCTTCCCAAGGGGGCAGGGAGAGTTTGAAGGGGAAGAAGTTTCTTTAGCCTTTCTTGATTTTACAATGGGTCCAGATCTGTTCAGAAACATCTAAACAAATCATCCAAGGGCCAAGACTATTTCCTTTGTTTTTTGAAAGCATGATTAATGGAAGATAAATTTTGTTGGAGCCTAGATTCAGTAAGGTCTTAGCAAAATAGGGGTAGATACTTTGGTATCTGCAATCAAAATGATTTTTTACCTACCTCCTGTGACAAGAGGACACAAACAAGCATGTAGAACTCATCAAAACCAATCTCTCCTGTGCCATCCCAATCCAGCATATCAAACACTATCATAATTTCATCCTTCTTCAAGTCAGTCACATGACGAAGAAAGTGATAGAAGATCACATCTGAAAGAGAACAGAATACCGTGTTTCTCTAGTGCTTACCCACGTGGTATACTGTGATCCATAAAAAGAGCACGAAGACTCTAAGTATTCCTAGAAGGCTATTAACATGGCAATAATCCTTCCCTAGATTTCTAATGCCCTTCAGATTCCTTCCAGGGCCTCAGGTTGTTTCCTTTGAAATCAGGAGAGCGTGGCTCATGGGGTTTAGACATTTAGTTCCTTCTCCTTGTTTTACAGATGAGGGAAACAAAACCTAGAAAGATTAACTTGCTCAAGATCACATAAGTAGTGTTAAGTGGGCTGAGCATTTATGGGAGAACAAGAGCAAAAATCACACAGTATGCATAAATGAGTTGCAGTGTGCAACAATGGTGGGAATACACACATTGGTGAGAGATTCATCCTTCGTTAGAAAGTATTGAAGTAGGGGCGGCAAGATGGTGCAGTGAATAGAGCACAGGCCCTAGAGTCCAGAGGACTTGAGTTCAAGTCTAGCCTCAGACACTTGACACACTTACTAGTTATGTGACTTTGGTCAAGTCACTTAACCCCAATTGCCCTCCCCCCCAAAAAAGTATTGAAGTATTTAAATATTTATGGAATGCCAGGGACTGAAAAATGTGAAAGATTCTTACACAAAGCAATATGCATGATACAGGGATGTGCGTTCACATTTTGGTGGGATGGGTTGGGATAAGTGGCCAGCGGCTTCCAAATTATGTCAAATTTATTGGTAGGCTAGTCCCTAATGATTAGTGACCCGAATGGTGTTATAGTTACTTATCTATATGCATATACGTGGCAGCCCATCTATAATGCATCTCTAATAGTCATCTCCTGTCTTCCTCTATTGTAGTATTTATAGCTGGAAGAAACTTTAATCTCTTCATTTTATTTTACAAATGAAGCTGAAGCTCAGAAAACTGAAGTGACTGCTCAAAGTCATGTTGTGTTGAAATCTTTTGATTGCTCTGAAGTCTTATAATTATAGCCTGGAAGGATTCTTGGTGGTCCAAAATTGGAAGTATCCTTATACAGTCAAGGGTACTGGCAGCACAGGTAGGGATGAAGGGGATGTGGTGTCAGGGAAGTGGCAACTTAGTGGGAGAATTACCGTATTTGAATTTGGGAGTGGAGCACATGGTGGTCCATTGAGTGGTCCCTTCTCAATCATGCCTTTGTTGATATTTGGCTGTGTTCTATTTTACACCTTCTCCTGCCCTCCCTGTTTCTCTACATTGCCCATTGTGTACTCTGCAATGTTAATTCAATTCTTGGAGATGGTTATATTTCATGCTTTGAAGTCAGAATTGCTGGAAAGAATATTAATCTTTAAAAAGATAGACCTTTGTTTTGGGGGTTAGCTTAAGGTAGCTGCACAGTTTTTCAAATGCAATCTATCCTGCTTGTTGCCTCCCATTCAATTTTATGTGTAGTTCACTGATTGTTTATAGTCTCTCCCTTTTCTCCCTCTCTCCCTTCCTTCCTTCATTCCTTCGTTCCTTCCTTCCTTTCTTCCTTCTTTCCTTTCTGCCTTCCTGCCTTCCTTCTTCCCTTTTCCCTTTCCTTCATCTGCTTCCTCTCTTTCTTTTTCTTTCTCCCTCTCCTGTTTCTTCTCCTTTTTTCTCTAGACTGGGTCTCTATCTCATCCATGCTAGAAATGCAGCAGCCATTCATGTATGCAATCCCACTACTGATCTGTACAAGGACTCTGATGTGCTCTCTTTTCAACCCAGGTCAGTTTGACTCCTTCAGCAGCCTAATAGCCCTCTCACTCTTGGGACTCACCATATTGGTGCCAAACTTACTGTGAATACATAATCTACTTTAGCCCTGTTGTAACTCAGAACTCCCAAGTTCAAGTGATCCACTAGCTTCAGCCTCCCTCAGGAGCAAGGATTATAGGCATATACAACCATATCTGGCAATATGAAGTATTTTCTAGGGTAATTGTATTGTTGATAGATGAGCTCTATGTGCAGTTCAACACAATAGTATTATTATTACCTGGTCAGGTATTCTTCATCCACTTGGTTTTTCCATGTCTGGATAGATAGGTCAAACTTTTGAATGCTGATGGTTCTCATATAGGTAATGCTCAGGGATTTGAGAAAGTCAGAAAAATTTCATCTGCCAAAAGTATCTGGAGGATCTCAGTCTGCAGAGATCTCTCTTCCATTTGAACTCCAGTAGTTTATGAGTTCCATAAAGGCAAGTAATACAATTTTAATATCTCTTCCTAGGCCTTCCACAGTTCTCTGAACCAAGTTATTATGTCTAAATGACTTAATAAAGTTGAAGGTACTTACCATTCAGAGCGTTCTTCTTGTGAACGTCAAGAATTTGGAAGTATTCCGACAGTGCCTTGACATTTCTCACTGAGAGTAAGCAGTATATTTTATCTAAGTAGAGGTACCACAGAAATGATCCTCGCCTCACTTTCATCTTGTCACTATTTGAGTCTGTTTGCAGCTGGTCACTCAGGCAACATAGAATAGAGAACTCTGTCTTTGAACTAGAATGGTGACTTAGGTCTCAGAGTTCTTATCTTTACTAAGGAATTGACTTGGTGAAAATGTCAGAGGAAATGGTTGATTCCTTAAACTACATACAAGTCCCTAATATATGTATATATGTGTGTGTGTATATATATATATACATACACATATATGCACATACACATATATGATTACATACGTCTGTCACAAAGTTCTTCAGGAAGCAAAATAAAAAGATATATTCCTGCTTGAGTGGGGGAAGGGTGGAAAGAGGAGATAGCTCCTAAATCATTCCACAAATTTATATTGAGCATCCGTTATGTGCAAAGTAACAAAGGCATAGATTAGAATGGTATCAATATATAGATTTATATATAATGTGTCAAAAGGAGTAGAATAGATACAGAGGATCCAGTGGATCCTATGGATCCAGTGGAGGGATAGATTTCTTTGGGTCATGATAGTGTAAAGCCAATCAGCAGTAGATTTCTGAGAGAATGCTACTGTGAGGAGCTTTTAAGATTCAGAGTACACAGTATTAGTGAACACTCTGTTTATTCCATTACAAATCTTTATTCAGTACAATGTTCACACTTTCCGCAATTCACAATATTATATATTATCTTCAGAACAAGGAAAGTTTCTATGTTATATCTTATTACAGAAAGGAACAAGGAACAAGAGAAGAATCAGCTGGTTTCCCTAAGGGAGAAACCAGCTTCACACTTTAAGATTCAATCAATCAAATAATAAAGGAATGACCTAGTTTCCCTATGAGGGAGTTGATTCAATCAACAATTCACAATATACTGATCTTCCACTCCTGGGGTAACCATTAACTTTAGTTTCCAAATAAAGTTCTTAGACAACCACACAAATCCTTCCACCCTTTGATTTCCAACAAA
>CM053595.1:44673102-44684063 GCA_028646575.1 Pseudocheirus occidentalis | reverse complement strand
ACCTTAATCTCGCTGGATTTGCCTAAAGGAGGGAATAACATACACATTCAATTGGGTATCTTACACTACAGGAAAATAGGGTAAAGGGAATAAGAGGGTGAATGACAGAAGAAGGGAAGGCAGACTGGGGGAGAGGTTAGTTAGAAGCAAATACTTTTGAAAAGGGACAGGGTCAAAGGAGAAATCAGAATAAATGGAGGGCGGGATAGGATGGAGGGAAATATCAGTCAGTCTTTCACAATATGACTACTACGGAAATGTTTTGCGTAACTACGCATATATAAACTATATTGAATTGCTTGTGCTTCCAGTGGGGATGGGTAAGAAGGGGAGAAGTGAAAGAATCTGGAACTCAAGTTTTAAAAATGAATGTTAAAAAATTGTTTTCACGTGAAACCGGGAAATAAGATATCCAGGCAAAGGGGTATAGAAATACATCTTGCCCTACAAGAAAGTAAGGGAGTGTATGGGGGTGATATAAGAGAGGGCAGACTGGGGAAAGGGCTATTCATTATACTTCCCATCTTGAGGTGGTGGTAGGGGAGAGATGGGGAGAAAAATTGTGACTCAAAATCTTGTGGAAATGAATGTTGAAAAGTAACAATAAATAAATTCAAAATATGCCTATAGAACAGCAGTTCTCAACCTTTGGATTATGTTCAATTTGTAACAATGAAAATACATCCTGCATATCAGACAGATTCATAACAGTAGCAAAATTACAGTTATTAAGTAGCAATAAAAATAATTTTATGGTTGAGGGTCACCACACCATGAGGCACAGTATTAAAGGGTAATGGCATTAGGAAGGTTGAGAACCACTGCTATAGAATTTATCAGATTCAAAGCCCAAAGGATTTTCAATTCAGTTTTAGATATAAAACAACATATGATGAAGAATAACATTTCAAAAAAATAATACACAAAACAGATGAAACAAATTCAATTAAAGGAAATAATGTGAATAACTATACCCAGGATACTATAAAGCAAGTGGTCCTTAACCTTTTCTATATCATGTACCCCTCCTGCTATACATCTTTGGTAGTCTCTGGAAAAGATTACAGACCTCCGCCTTCTCAGAAAATTTTTTTGGTTTTTAGTTCATAATCGAAAGAAATGGTAAATTTTAGTTAGAGGTTAATGTAAATAAAGACATAATTTTTCCCCCAGGGAAATTCACATACCCCCTGAAATCTACAGAGAGACCCTTTAAGGGTCTAAGGAATCCAGGTTAAGAACCCCTGCTATAGAGTATTACAATGGAAAGCACAGAAAACAGGGAGATTGCCTTCCTTCACCAGCATGAAAGAAAGATTACGTTGCAAGTCTAGATAGAAGTTGAGCCTTATTCAATAATCTCAATATCAAGAAGAGTCCACCCAGAGTGGGTGTCCTACTTAGTTTTTTACAAACACAGTCAGACTTCAGGAATTATAATTCCAAAGTCATAACAACCTAGGTACTATCTTTTGCTTTTCAAGTGACATTAAGGCCCTTAAAACTCAAAGCTATTCTAGCTACTACCCTCCATGCATTTATTTATTTGTTTGTTTTTTTGCTTTTTGGAGGGCAGTTGGGGTTAAGTGACTTGCCCAAGGTCACACAGCTAGTTTTTGTGTTAAGTGTCTAAGGCTGGATTTGAACTCAGGTCCTCCTGACTCCACGGCCGGTGCTCTATTCACTGCGCCACCTCGCCGCCCCCTCTTCCATGTATTTAAAACCAACTATTCTAATCTCTTTATAAGATGTTAGAGAATCAAAGAGTATCCATAAACAATTATACTGAGAAGAAAAACTGGAAATTCAATGCTATTAAGGGATCAGTTTGGAAGGTTTTTTTCTTCGAGTAAATGGAAGATATGTCACACAGAGATAGCCTACCAGCTACCCAATTTGACAGGTATATTAACTCTCAGAAATTCTGCTTTAAAGATAAATGTTACAAACATACATGAAAGAAATACAAGCAGACTCCCTTACTTTAAACCATACAAAAGTGTTATTTGAAGGAGTGTATATTTGTTTAGTCCTTTTTCAGTCACATCCAACTCTTTGTCACCCCATTTGGCGTTTTCTTGGCAGATACAGAAGTGAAGTGGTTTGCCATTTTCTTCTTCAGCTCATTTTATAGGTGAAAAATTGAGGCAAACAGAGTTAAGTGACTTGTCTAAAGTCAAATAGTCGGAAGTGTCAGATTTTAACTCGGGTATATTAGTCTTCCTGATTCCAGGCCCAATTCTCTATCCACTGCACCACCTACATTCCCTATTTGAGGGACACCGTAATCTTATAACAGAAAAGCTAAGAGGAGAGGGAAACGTCCTCCTTCCACCCAAACCTCTGTCCTATTTATAGCCAAATAAACAAAAAAAGAATCATTCTCAAGGTAAAGTATTTGCAAACTTCATAAATTCTTTATCTATACATTAAAAGCAAAAGATTGTCAAGGTCACATAAAGATCAGCCAACATTTCTATTGTTTAGGGTAGAAAACAACAAAGATGATGGTAGGGAAAGAATTATAAAGTGAAAAATATTAGGGGGGGGTTTGGGCCTTTTGGAGGGGGGAGGGCTGGGCAACTGGGGTTAAGTGAGTTGCCCAAGGTCACAGAGCTAATAAGTGTTAAGTGTCTGATGCCACATTTGAACTCAGGTCCTCCTGACTCCAGGGCTGGTGCTCTAGGTGTGTATTGAAGTGACATGAAAGGCTGGAGAAAAAACAAATATAATGAAGACAAAAACAAGTAGGTTGTCCCCACTAAGTAAGGCACCAATATAATGAGTCCCCAGGAATGCAGGGTCATCAGGCTACCCTAAGGCATATAGAGAAGGTGAACCAACAAAAGTCAGACACAAAACAATGTCAGAGTTCTCATGCCAATCAGAATTTGGTTTGGGCCCTTGAGTGGTTGTGCTGTACTTCCAGCCTAGGTGAGAGAGGGAAACCCAGTCTCTTTTCTAAAAGAAAAATCATAAAAGGGGATGGTAGGGAGTGAAAGAACAACAAAGAAAATGAGACAAAAATTTGAGGAAGAGAGAGGAGAGGTCAATGATGTTGTAACTAGAATATCTGTCTCTGATTCCTGCGTAAGCAGTGCTATCTAATAGAATCAAACAACAAAGAACCATTAGCAGGAAAAGACAATTTGTGTGTGTGTGTGTGTGTGTGTGTGTGCATGCGTGCACAGATGAAAGGATAAAAAGAGAAATGAGAATTCTTGTTTCACTGAAAAAGTGTTACAACATATCTCATAACAAGAAAAAGAAAATGCTTCCTGTTTCTCCCTTCCACAGGCTGAAGAAATGAGCTGGATATATACTTCCCTATACTCCCTTTCTATTCCCCCAACCCCTGCATACCCCACCACCTCCTGAAAACAACGTACCATGTGGTAATGTTATATTTGCACCATCAATAATTGCTTGTGCCAGTTCATGATCATTGTTCTCAAATGCATGTGCAGCAGCCTTCAGAGCATCCCAAATTTCTTTACGGCCTTCAAAGGCTGGTGCGGTATCCCAAAATTCATCTCTCTTGCTGCGCAGCTGTCCATCTGTCATGGGATAATCGCTTTTCCATTTTGGTTTCTCTTTTTTCAGAGGCTGATTACGACCTAAAGCAACTGGAAGGAAAGCAAAAGTCCAGGATTAGAACAAAAATTTACCAACTTCCTTCTTGCTAATCACCGAACCAAAACACTTAGAATTTTACTTAGTTAAAAGTTTTCTCACTGGTTTTCTAATCCTTGTGGTTCCTAGATTTCCCTAGTCAATTCTGGAACTAGAACAGAGAAAAGGATACTAGTTAACTGTCCAAGGCTTCCAGTCCCATTTATGGAGCCACTCTGCTAGACCTCCAATTCCAACTAGTTCTTCTCCATTCAGGGGACTCTCTCAAGGATGGCCAGAACGAAGTACTCAGCACTAACAGTAGTTCCCTGATGTTTCATGCTAGGAATCCTTTGGAGAAGCAACAGCAATGAAGGATGATGTTCATAAAAACATTTCAGCTTATCTGACAGGGCACAGCAATTTGGAAGCTT
The DNA here is from genome assembly GCA_028646575.1 of Pseudocheirus occidentalis. Lineage (NCBI taxonomy): Eukaryota > Metazoa > Chordata > Mammalia > Diprotodontia > Pseudocheiridae > Pseudocheirus > Pseudocheirus occidentalis. Next base: position 44,680,017 of record CM053595.1, on the reverse strand, counting down.
AGACTCTAGGTGGTGAAACTGGCACCCTCACAGAGTAGTTGTGAGAAAAGTGCTATAAACCTTCAAGTATTACATCAAAGTGAGCTATCATTACTATTTGTCCATGGTATACACTGCTAATAAGGCCAAGTTTCCTGATTCTATATGTACCCCAAAGAGAAGTTATAGATTTAGAACTGGAAAGGATATGTCATAAAGTGCAACCCCTTTGTCTTTATAGATGAAAATGAGGACCAGAAGGGCTGAGTATACAGAACGAATATCTAAACCTAGGTCCTCTGATCTGGTTAAGGAAAGGGGGAGAAGATACTAGATCAGTTTTTCCTGCTGTCTTTTTGAGAAACTTATTTAAAAGGCGGGTCTGAACAAAGAAGCACTGGAAATAGTCCTTTGCCCCTCTTCTAAACCCATATGCCCTCACTGCTCCAGTGAAACTCCTTCATGCCCTGACATATACCTAAGACGCTGAGGTGTCCAAGGACTGTGGTAACACATACAACTATACCACTAACCCACACCCATAGATGAGAAGGGAGACAGTTTGATGGATGTAAGAAAGACTGGGTAGGAGGTAGAAATGGTAAGAGAAAAAGGGGAAGGGATGCTAGGTGGTAAGGAGTAGGTTGGTAGTTAAGTCACAGAGTAGGTGGAGAGAGGGTGAATGGTGAATTTAGTGTTCTATATTTAATTGCAAGAGGGAAGCTAACTGTAAGAGGAACAAATCTTGAAATGTCTTTAAAGTAACAATGAGATGATCACTCCCTTGCTGGCCTTGGGCCAAACAAAATCTGAGTCAGACAAAACAGTAAACAGAAGGAATTCCAGTACCTACCTAGACAATCCCCATGCTTTCAAAGGCTTTCCTTAGATGGTAACCACTTATTTTTGCAATAAACACTGCATCTTTAGACACCTTGTGACTAGGCCACACTCACTTCATCTACTCTAGCCAATTCCACCTACTTCATCTCAGAACAGCAGAAAGTCCTCCTACTTTGAATGACAAATGAATGCTCACAATACCTACTCTAGCACTGTCCCCACGCCCCTCATAACTCAGTATTATTCAGACTCACATCACTTCCAAGCCCTGTTTGCTCTCCTAAAGTAACCCAGATCAGGCATGCCCTAAGTGAAAGTAAGAAACTGCCATGATAACCAGGGAACTGGTATAGTAGGGAAGAAGAGAAAGAACGATTAATATGTGGGTATACATGTTAAAATAACAAACATGCCTTGGGTGTGTGTGTGTGTGTATACACATGTACACATATATACACACACACACCATATATATAGGTAAATAATATATTTTTATGACTTGTAATTATAAAAGGGCAGGAAAAAGAGCCTTAGAGTCAAAAGACAAATTTTAACTGCAACTGTACCAATAACTCAATACAGAGAGTTTATTCAGACCTTCACTTCTTGAGCTTCAGTTTCTCTATCTGTAAAATGAAGGGGTTGAACTCTATGATCTCTAAGGCCCTTCCTAGTGCTAATATTGTATAACTATGTTTAAATACACAGGTACATCAAAATAGGAATTGAAGATAAAAGAAAAAGCATCTAGGAAGGTAAGGTGCCAAAGGATATTGATGCTAATAGGGGATATCATTTAGTAGGTGGAATTTAAGACATGAAAAAATTAGATGCTAAATAAAAGTATGTTAGATAAAAAAAAGTCAAGCTAACTTGGAAAATTCTAATCACTCTTAAGTATCTAAGAGCAGACTACCCAAATTCCTTTTCTTCATGCTTCAGTTGTCAGCTTTTTGGTCATTTCAACAAATAAACAAGCACTTCTTAAATACCTATTATTTTCTAGACACTATGCAAAGCATTGAGTACAAAATAAAAAATGAAACAGTGCATGTTCTGTTAGAAAAAAAACAATATGTACAGCTATACAAAATATACACAAAGTAATAACAAAGTAATTTCCTTCAATAGGCTCCAATTTCCTACCAAATCAAATAAAAATCCTTCTTTCTCACTTTGAAAGCAAAGTCTCAAGTCTCACCGTTTGAATGGAATGAAGCATTCACTCTGTCTACAAGTCCTCATTTATTTCCTTGACTGCTTATAATACTTAATTTTTATACTGGAAATGACTAGTGACTCCTAATTATCCAAATCACTCTGAATTCTCCATATCTCTTCTATAGCGTATTTATTATGTAGTGAGTTGTAATATGATTGTATACTAATGTTATCTCCTTTACTAAGATTGTCAACTCCTTGAGGTTAGTGACAGTTCTTCACACAGCTCTTCAGACCTATACCATCAAGCACAAGACCTTGTAAATAGAGTAACTCACGTATTTGTTGAATGAATAAACAAATGCGGTCTTATTCAATTCAAAAGTAACAATTCAATGTTACTCTTTACCTGACTATAGGTTTTTTTAAAAAAAATAGTAACTAAGCATTTACATAGCACTTAATAGTTGAAAAAGCTCATTACATGTTAACTCATAGCAATCCTGGGAGATATATATTATTATGCCTATTTTAAAGATGAGGAAACTAAAGCACAGAGAGGTTAAGTGACTTGCCCAGGACCATGCAGCTAGTCTGAGGCCATATCCAAACTCACATCTTCGTAACTCCAAGTCTAGCACTCTCTTCTGCTGTGCACATTTTGAAAGCTGGAACACATGTATAAAAACCACAGAAGTAGAAATGGGTGCTAACAATGCAGTAGATATTTTTAAACTACTTCTCAATTGATTTCACTGCTCTCTACCATTTTTACTAAAGTAGGGGAACAAAAGTGAAACTCTAATCAGTTAATATTGTATTTGTTTAAAAGTGTGCTAGGAAACATTCACAGCATTTTTGTAGTAGCCTAAAACTGGGAACAAAGGGGTTACTTATGTATTAACTGGAGAATGGCTAAACAAGCTGGTATATGCTTATGATGGAATATTATTGTGTTATAGGGTACCTCAACGGCCACAGAGTACACCTATACCTGGGTAGAAGGGGAGCAGGGAATCCCCTCTACAAACATGCAAATTAAATGATCATTTGGCCATCGCTTTGAAAACAAATCAATCTTCTTCGGAGACAGTCCATTCAACTTTCGAATAGCTCTAATTGTTAGGACATTGTTCTTTTATTAAATCTAAATTTTTCTCTGTAACTTATACCTGCTGCTCCTAGGTGCTTCCCCCTTCTCCGTTCCCCCCCCCCCCAGCTCCAACCTCCCCTCACTCTGGGCCAAAGAAAATAAAACCATTTGCTCTTCCATATAACAAACCCTTTAACTATTTAAAGACAACTATCATAAGCTAAAACAAGGTGATAGTGATACAACAGATAAAGCACAAAACTTAAAAATCAAGAAGATCAAGTTCAAATCCTGCCTCAGACCCTTACTAGTTGTATAACTTTAAGCCAGTCACTTAACCTCTCTAACTCAGTGTTCTGATCTGTCAAATGAGGATAAGAACAGCACCTACTTCACTAGATTGTTGTAGGAGATCAAAAGAGATAACACTTATAAAGTACTAAGCAAAGCATAAAAGAACCTACGAAAGCTGTTCTGGTACTTATCAGCATCATTGGACTCCAAATCTTCTCCAGGCTAAAGAGCCCTCGTTCTTCAAAAGGCTCTAAGTAGAGGCCGCCTTCCTCTGGATACTTTCTTTTGTAAAATGTGGCTCCCCCACAACAGAGCACAATATTCCAAAGGTGGTCTGAGGTAAAAGCTGAGTATAACAGGATTATCACTTTCTATTTCCTGAAAGATACGTCTCTCTTAATTCAACAGGGGAACTTGTGTGTTTTGGCTGCCATACTGAACTGATGAAGCTTGTGAAATGTTCACATGTATTCAAATTTGCACTTATATTTGCACTTATTTGAAGTTATAATTATGTAATATTTATAGTAACTGGTTTCAAGTCAATGGAACCACACAGAATGAAATTATATAATGCCATTATAAAGAATTCGCTATTCCCACTACTTAGGACATAGCTGGAAGTCAACAAAATCCCTAAATATTTTTCAGATAAATGGCTAACTCATAAGATCACACAGGTTTAGAGCTGGGAAGAACCCTTAAAGATATAGTTCAACCCCTTATTTTATGCAACTGAAGCCCACTCAGTAAATAAATGAGTTTCCCAAAGACATACTGTTAAATAATAGCAAAACCAGTACTTGAACCCAGAACTCAACACCAAATCCCAATTTTCATTCCATCCACTAAAACCTATGGTTGTACCTACAATAAATAATCAACAGCCATTTTGGGGTGCCATTTTTGTTTAACTTATTTGCATTTAAAAAACTCTTCTTTTGATTTTGCTTGTTATTGCTATAAGTCATATTCACATGGTCAAGTCAATCTAGTCCAACATGAAATTTATTAAGTTCCTTTTATGGGCTCTAAGGTATTGGTGACTTAAAGACAAAAATAAGAAGGTCTTGCCTTCACAAAGCTTCCATTCCCCAGAGGTATACAACAGATGTATAAATAAGCAAATACAAAATATACACAAAATAATTTATAGAAATGAGGGTACTTGTTAGTTGGGAGTTAGTTGGGAGACACTTTGCAATCCCAAATTAATAGCTTAATTCAAACAAAATGTTAACTTTGCTTTTTTTTTTTTTAAAGAGGGCAGTTGGGGTTAAGTGACTTCCCCAAGGTCACACGGCAAGTTTTTGTGTTAAGTGTCTGAGGTCTCAGGTACTCCTGACTCCAAGGCCAGCGCTCTATTCACTGCACCACCTAGCCACCCCAAAATGTTAACTTTGAACCAATTATTCTTTTCCTCACATTTACAGAATAATGCAGTAAAGTCAACTTTTATCCAAAGGTACAAGGTTACTCAAGATGATTAAAACCCACCAACTTATTCTGCTAATAAATGGAGTGACAGGTAATTTTCTACTCTATTAACAGCTGGCAATATAACTTTGAGGTGAGTCAGAAACAGAGGCAAGAAACTATTCAAAAACACTAAACTTTCTTTGGTGAGGCATATTTCTGTGGGGATACAGGTGGCCTAACAAGTAGAAGGGAAAATAAGCAGAGCCAGAATCTCTGGTCAAACACTCAGTTATGAATACCTCCCTGAGGCCAAGATAGTAAAGAAAGTATTCCGGTTGGTTATACCAGAGATATTTTGGTATAATCTCTAAAAAGTTGGCAGAACAATAAAGCTAAAGTACACATCCCAGTACCTAAATCAATAACAAAGGTCAATGATTAGAACTCATAATGGACCTTATAGATGGAAATCCATTGCAAAAGGTTCTGATAGGTTAAAAAAAAAGCATTATATAAATGTGAGTTATCATTCATTTTCCTTATTCCATCTCTATGTGAATAAAGAATCCACAAAGAGGGTGCATAATACAACATGCTGCTTAAGAATAACCATCTTTCAAAAAGTACTTTTAAATCTATATATAAGCAAAGAAGATTCAAAATAATATCTTAATACTTGGTACGGTTCTAGACTATCTAAGGATCTTCTATACACGGCAGACAATGCTTTCTGAATGAATTTACTTTTTATATTTTTTTGTCACTATTACAATCTTTTCAGCAATTCTAATTTTAAACTTCCTTTGATGAGAACACTTTTATTACTCTTTATTATCATAAATATTTTTATAAAATATGGCATTGAGTGAGCATTTCTTGTGAAAGGAATTTCGGCTGGCTTCAGTCTTACCTTAGATAACTAGTTAAATGTACCTTTTAATATCTTTTGTCAGATTATAAAGTTATTTTTAGATTATAAAGTTACTTTTAGATTACATATATATATATTTAGATTATAAAGTTACTTTTACTAAGTCAGCTAGCTTAGAACATTTTCACAATGACATATGGTGCCCCTCTTTTTAAAAATTTATTTTACATACTTTACATAATCCAAAAAAGAAAACTGGAGACCCTTAGAATTTGACAGAAATTTTATTTTCCTGGTTTTACAAAAAAGAGTTAGTGATTTATTCACTGTTCTACAAGAGACTGCATTTGTTTCGATTTCTCATGCGTTTGAGAGGCAACATGGCATAGCAGACAGAGAAACCTGGCCTTGAGGCCAAGATACCTTGATTTAAGTTCAACTTTGACATAAATTGACTAAATAACCACAGACAAGTCACTTGACAAATTCCAGAAACTCTGTAATACAGACTATAATTTGTAGCCAAAGTGGCCACTACAACTGGTAGGAGTCCCCTCTTCCAAGGAAACGACGGGCCCAGTCTCTATCCCTAACCCTCCTATGCATTTAGTACTGAACATACTTTCTAGGAGCTTCCTCACCAAATTGAGTGTTAATTCTATATAGCATCACAGCCCTATAATTTCTGGAAAATAAACCAGTCACTGAGATCAAGTTAAATAGATATGTGCTATTTTAACTACTTCAAAGAAATAACACATATGACAAAATATAATTCACTGGTTAACTTTTTATTTTGATTATCAAATTTATTTCAGCATCCTTCTTTCCCTTCTTCCTGTCTTAGATGGACAACCACTCAAGCCTGTCCTCTACAGCATAACAATCAAAAGGGTTTTTTTTGTTTTCTTGCTTTTTGGAGGGGGGAAGGCAGGGCAATTGGAGTTAAGTGACTTGCCCAATAGTCACATGATTAGTAAGTGTTAAGTGTCTGATGCCAGATTTGAATTCAGGTGCTCCTGCCTGACTCCAGGGCCAGTGCTCTATTCACTGAGCCACCTAGCCACTCCAATTTAAAGTTTTTCAAAAGTCTTTCACAAATTTCTTGGTTTATTAAAATCTCCTTAAATTAACCAAAGGAATAACAGCGACTGTTGTTAATTCCCTTTTTGTGACTTATTAATGCTCTGTATCACTTTAAAAAATTAAGCTTGGGGGGGGCGGAGCCAAGATGGCGGCGTAGAAGCAGCAAAGC
>CM053595.1:44655072-44672602 GCA_028646575.1 Pseudocheirus occidentalis | reverse complement strand
AGAGAGCAGAGCAGGGGAGGGGCTTTACAGTGGGATTGCTGTTATAGGGTTGGGGCAGGAGCAAGACGGGGAGAAAATGTGTAATTCAAAAAATGTAATGAAAATGAATAATGTAAACAAGTAAACAAATAAAAACTCAATTTAAAAAAAAAAGAAAGAAGCCCAAAAAGTAAAAATTGTATGAATTAACAGTAGAGAACAGTAATCCTTAAGGTGCATATTCTTAACGTTTCCTTTATAGGCAGTCATGTGCTACCAGGATACACAGACCAATACATGTGTATACCAGTCTTCAGACCTAGATCATCTCATGTCTTCCCAGATCACTTCTCCATAATATGCTTTGAGATCAGCACAGGAATTCCACTGTTGAAGAAATTGTGCCAGCAGAATCTCTAGCTCTCCTCTAATCACCCACCATTACAATAACCATTGTATTTCAATAAGCAGCAGACATAGTGTCTACCTATGAGCAGAAGGGAGAGAATGGAGGGGGGGGGATAGAATATGACAAATTTAAAAAACCTGAACACCACAATCCTGGAAATAATACAGAAAACTACCCAGAATTTCTGAACATAAGAAACAAAGCATCAATTGAAAAAATCCACAGGTTGGCTCCAAAAACAAAACCTGCACTTAGAACTCCAAGACATATGGTGGTTAAATTTAATAATTCCAATAACAAGTTTTAAAAGTTTCCAGGAGAAAGATGTTTAACTATAAAGAAAAGGTAATCCAAATAACACAAAACTATTTTGCAACCAATAGAAACTGTGGGAGGGAATGGAATAATATACGAAGTCTCAAAAGTCTTAGTGTATTTTAAAACTTTTACTAGTGTTAGTAGCTTAAATCCGCACTAACACTTTGGTAATACCCTGTATAACCCCCAAAGCAAAGGACCTCAAAATGCAACCCCAAAAATATCAGACACTGCAACCCGGAGGGTAATCATCAATGAAAATAAGGACATTCAATTCAGGAGGGGCTTCTGAAGATTCCTGCAAAAAAAATAATAACTCACACATGAATAGATTAATTACATTAAGCAAAGACATTTCCATCCTTAGCACTATATATAAACCTAAGTTTTTTAGTTTCAGGAAATCAAGATCTCTCCTTGAAATTAAGTCTTCCATTCAAGGAAGTCTGATTAAATATTTGATTCAAGTGAGACCAAGAACTTCATGGTATGATATTCTGAAGTATGAAACCAAGGACTTCACAGTATGACACTGTTAATAATTATTTCTTCTTATCTATAACACAATGGATGCCTTCTTGCTATATTCTGCCACAGCTGCAAGGGAGGACAACGGTGCTTGAGGGTAGAGGTTTAGTCACGTGTGTGTGTGTGGGGGGGGTATTGAAGGGACGATTATAATCAAGAGTCCATCAGAAAAGAATAGTTAAGTATTGAGAACCCAATTAAAATTAGATAGCATATATTTCTAGTAGACCATCTGAACCAATGGTGCAACTTCCTTCAGTAATATTCTGACTAATTAAAATAGGAACAGAAAAAGGGGATGGCAGGGAGAACCCAAGGGTGGGGCATGATGAGTTTCCCAGTAAGAGGAAAAGGGATTCAAATGCAGATGACTGTTTCTATTTTAAATCTATCTAGGATATAGTATTCAGATCTAAGGAGGCAATATTTCCCTTGTATTCTGTCCTGGTCAGATAACATCTGGAGAACTTTATTTAGTTCTTGGTACCATTTTGTGGTAAGATGATTTATTTAATCAATGGATCCACAGATCAATCAATCTGGTGAATTTGGCCAATGGACTTGATTAAATGAAAGGGCACAGACCTTTGTCTGGGAGTACTGGAAGGACACCTTGCTAAAAGGACCCACAGAACTCTCAAACTGAGACCTGGGAAAAACCTTTCTCTAGAAAAGCTAAGGTCGCCCGCTGCATCTTGGGCCATAGCATCCTGGAAAGTTATCTTAACTTTTGTCTTGCCATTGGACTTTGATGACTCTGGAAGAGACTAAGACTGATGGCTTTAGGCAATGCTGCCTCACTAGAATCTAATTCACTCATAACTCAAAACATCACCCTCTTTAAGTCATTGGTCTTCTTTTGAGAGTGAAGGATGAACAACAACATGAACTTCCAGACCAGAGAATCACAGAATAGAACTTAATGGGTATAACACCAATGAACCCAGCACAGTATAATAAGCACTCTATTTATTCAAAACTGAACTTTATTCAAGAAACTAAAGCATAACATTAATAAGAATATAACAACATTACCAGAGTGGCCATATGGCCTTAAACAGACACAAAAGGATATAACATAACATAACCCCCCACCTTATACATTCTTTGGGGGAGTGAACAACCAGCTCCTCCTCACTCAGGAACTGTTCCAAAATATTTGTTTATACAATCAGGGAATCCCAGGCCAGGGTCTTCCCTTAACATAGCACATCCCCAGGGGTAGCAGAGAACACAACACCCTCTACCCCTAGGTCACAGTAGGTTACAATTCCCTCAATCCAAACAAAGTGTCCAAGTAAAGTCTTTGTGGGGGTGTGTCTTCTCCCCATGCTGCTGTTGCAGGCTCCCACCTGGCACTCTCAGGTGTACACATGCTCTAGTGAGCCAAAGAGTCCAAGTTCTAACACTGCTCCAGCCCACACTTCCAAGTCCTGAGGGGCAGCTGGGTGACAGTCAGCAGGGTGGTTACCCGGAGGACATAGTACTTCCCTCCTCTCACCATAGACAACTCTACCTCTTGGGTCCCAAGCCATCCCAGGGGGACATAGCAGGATAGCACTCTCACTGATCCTGCCTTGATGCAAAGTTGTTATCTCAAGCCAGGGCTGTGTCTAGAGCTCCAGGGTTCTTCTTCCTGCAGGTCCAGGGGCTGACTACTCCCAGCTCCTGCTGGGTCCTGATGCAGGCAGCTCTCTGCTCCTATTCCATGTTTCACCTCATAGGGGAAGGGACTGCTCCATTCCAAGCTCTCCCTGCTTGGGTCTAGGCACAGCAGGTTCCAGCGGCCCCTGCCCTCAGCTTCTATCTCTGGCCCACACCACCCCAACTCTGGGGCAACTTGTCCTCCCCCAGATTTACATGGGGAGGGGCCACTCTGGGAACAACAAAATAATACAATAATTGTAAAGAAATAGCCAACTATCCTGTCCCACTAAAACCCACTCTTTCTTCAAAGGGATTAAACAATCTTACTTTCTATCAGTCCAGTGTTCCAGTGTTCTCACAAGGGTTGGTATCAGAGGTCTCCTCTCTCTACAAACATCATCTACTTATTCAGGGGAAAGCACCTAAAAAAGCACCAGCACCCTAAAAGTGGAGAAACTATATCAAGAGAGCAGCAACATCTGGGTTCATATTTATAGCTGGAGGGGGGGGCTTGGTAACAGCTAAATGTCCTTCCATGAGCAAGCCCCTCAAGGCAATATCTTACCTCAGTATATGTGCGTGCATGCATGCGTGTGTGTGTGTGTGTGTGTGTGTGTGTGTGTGTGTACACTTTTGACTAATAGGCTCAGAGCCAGAAGGTACCAAAGCCTACATGGCTCAGGACCTGATTGTTACTGTGAATTACCAGGGTTCAAAGGAGATTGATCCTTCAGATGTTTACAACTTAATAGAAGCCTGGGAAAATGAATTCCAAGAAAAAAAAAATTCCACCTTGCTTGTGTTCACAATGCGGTAGGTTGTAAAGTGTGGGGAAATGGGGAGAGAATAAGTTATATGTTTGCCCAGATCTGTACCTCAGATCCCTAATGCCTTTTGCTTTTTCTAAGCACAGGCCAGAAACTAGAGTTCCTGAGAAAGGACTTTCCCTGCCCAAGCAGCTAAGGCATTGCTAGAACTCCTGAAGAATCATATTATAGCTAGACATAGACTTGCCTATCAATAGGGATCCTGAGAGTAGACTTCGCTGGCCTTGTGAATTCAAGAGTTTGGGTATCGGTCTTAAAGAGGGACATTTCATCAATAGTATGCTTCTTGAGGAAGGAATAGGATTGCCTATATGGTCTCTGAAGCTATGAGACTGGAGTCATGTCATGGGTTAGGGGAGGAAAGGGAAGAGATCTGGACCTTGTTAACCAGTCTGCCTGCTATTACTATGAATTGCTCAGACAGTGTATTTTGGAAATAAGAAGGAATGCTAATCCAGCTGTCCCCAAACGGTGCTTACTTTATGGTCTGTTTGCCTGCTTTTTATGTTTCTATAGCAACATATATACTCACTCATGGATTACATACATATACACACACAATTCACAGAATTATATATTATATATTATGTATGAGATTCATAAGATTTTATATGTATGCATGTATATATGCATACACATATATACATGTGTGTATATACATACATATATATGCATATATAATCCATGAGTTCTTTGAGTGTTATGTAATTTCTGTAGGGGTGAAATCAATTTGCTTTTGAAATGGGATATTTACTTCAAAGATATAACAAGAATAAAAGTACAAATTATTTCCCCTTAATATACTCTCTCTGCATTGGCCATGTCAAAAACAAGTTTCATTCTGTGCTCCAAGTCCTTCACCACTATCAGGAGGTGGGTAGCATGTTTCATCATGAATCCTCTGGAATCATAATTGGTCACTGTGCTAATCAGAGTCCCTAAGTCTTTCAAAGTTGTTTGTCTTTACAATGTTATTGTTACAGTATAAATTGTTCTGTTTCTATTCACTTCATTCTGTATCATCAATTCATGCAAATCTTCTCAGGTTTCTCTGAAACCAAATCTTTCATCATTTCTTAAGGAACAATAGTATTACATTGCAGTCATATTCCATAATTTTAAAAGCCATTTCTCAATTTATGGGTACCCCCCTAAGCCAGTGGTTCTCAACCTGTGGGGTCATGACCCCTTTGGGGTCAAACAACCCTTTCACAGGGGTTACAGGGGTCGCCTAAGACCATCGGAAAACACATATTGGCCATGGTCTTAGTAACTGAGACACTGCACTCCTCTATCTGTCTCCAGGCGGGTCCACCCATATGCAGACACGCCCACATACAACTATTAAAGGGTCACTGCATTAGGAAGACTGCATTAGATGCTGCCCTAAGCTTTGAGTTCTTTGCCACTACAAAAAAGAACTGCTATAAACAGTTTTGTACATATGGTTCCTTTTCTTCTTTCTTTGATCTCTTCGGTATAAATCTAGTAGTAGTATCCAGGGGGCAGAGGCAAGATGGCAGAGTGACAGAAAGTAATTTAGTAAGCTCCTTTCCACAAACTGCTTCTGAGATATAAAAAATGTACCAGATTGAATTCTGATGAGGAAATACAGAAAAAATCACAGTGAGTCCTTTGTCCAGTCAGGGTCGGCGTAGAGAGACAGACAGACCTTTGTAGACACTAGGGACAATATCAGGAAAGGGAAAAATGGTGAGTGGAACATTCCACTGCCCAGGGAGATGCTGTGCATTAGGGTAAGAAAAAGTCTTAGACCCATACTGGGGCACCTACAGATCTATGCTGGGGCACCGTGACACTGTGACAGGACAGGTGCCAAGTGGCAGCTTTTTCATCCTCTACCCACTCCAGGGTTGCAGATCTTGGGGAAAGTGAGAGGGTGACCTATATACAACAGCATGTAGGGAGGCCCTGGATGGTATACAGAGAAAGGAGGAAGTTCAGAAGCTAGTAGCAACAGCAGCAGCAGTGAGCTGCAGTTCTAATATGTCTAGGCAGTTTTCTCTTATGATTTTTTGAAATGTATCAGGGGTTTTTTTTGTTGGTGGTGTTATTGCTGTCATGGTTTTCAGGTTATCCAATGATTCTAAAATAATTTCTTCATCTGTTTACCAGGTCATTTGTTTTGCAAGTGATGCTTCATATTTTCTTCTATTTTTCAGCCTTTTGACCTTGTTTTAATATTTCTTGTCTCATGGGATCTTTAAGTTCTGTTTGATCCATTATAATTTTCTTTATTTTTGCCTTTTTTTTTTTAGGACAATTGGGGTTAAGTAACTTGCCCAAGGTCATATGGCTAGAAGTGTTAAGTGTCTGAGGCCAGATTTGAACTCAGGTCCTCCTGACTCCAAGGCTGGTGCTCTATTCACTGTGCCACCTAGCCGCCCCTCCATTATAATTTTCAAAGACTCTTTTAGTTGAGAAAATTTTGTATCTTTTGTACTAAGCTGTTAATCCTCTCTCCAAAACTCTCATTTCTTTTACAGTTCTTCCCTCTGTCACTTTAATTCCATTTATAAAATCCTTTTAAATTCTTAAAATTTTTGCTTCTCTTCTAGGAATTCTATTTAACTTTGAGGTCAAACTATGTTTTTCTTTGAAACTTTGGAAATATTTTTGGAGGCATTCTCTTCTTGGTTCTTTCTTCTTTTGCTTATAAGTTTTTGTTGTTGTTGTTGTTGCTTACTCATTCTTTCAGACTTATTCCCTAAATTGTGACTGTTAGGGCCCAGCTCTGAACAACTCTAGAAGGAATGTCATGTTTGTTTAGTCTTGATTTGTATTTTCTGGGGACCTGCCATTGCTTTCTCTAAAAATTAAGTGCTACATTCTTAAAAGATCCCAGAACTGTATCAGGCTGGGACCTATAAGCTTTCAGTGCACTCAAACTGGTCAGATCTAGGGTGAAGCCTGATTGTTTCCTTCCTGGTCTGGGCCTTGCAAGCTTCTAACCCTGGTTTTGGTCTAGGTAACACAACTACATATAGGCTTGTCTTGGTTGAAGTTGTTACAGATCGCTGCTAACCTAACCACAGTTAGCTAGCTGAAATGTTCTGTGGGTTCAAAGCAAAAGAATTGCAAGCTTCCTCCTGGTTTGAACCCCATGACCTGTTTATTCAGTTGCAGACCTCAGACTGGGCAGGAGACTGATTTTGCAACTACATTCTGTGTCAGAGACACACAATTGCTACTTGATTCTGTCCCTGCTCCTTGCCTAGTACACTGAGCACATTAGACCCTTGACCCTCAGCCCTGGTCAACAGTCCCACATCTGGCATTCCTAGGTGTAGGTCAGTACAGGCTAGATTTGCTATCCAGCTCTGGAGTCATAGTGACAGAGTTGCCATTTTGTTTCTATTCCAGCTCCCCGCAGGGTCAGACCCTGTTGGATACTAGACTGTCCCTTGCCCTAATACACAGCTGCAGGTCTCAGCTCAGTTCCCAGAGTAGAAGGCTCTGTGTAGTGTCTTTCTCGACAGACCCCATCCCCAGGGCTCACAGATCTCTGTCTATATTCCTCTGCTTCTGACGGGGTTGAAAAATGACTCACTGTAGTTTTTACTTGGCTTTCATCATGACTCAATCTGGTGCTTTTTCTAGATCTTCCTTCTAGATCTAGGCTATGCTACTTCCTCTTACTCCACCATTTTTGTTGGTCTTTCAACATGGCCAATGTGGGAATATTCATAAGAATTGATCGAGAGTGAAATAAATAGAAGTGAACGAACAATATACAACATGACTACAGCAATGGAAATGAAAAGATCAATAAAGGGAAGTTGAACTTTGAGTAAGTGAAAAATCATTGAAAGTTCTGAAGAAGAGATAAAGCACTATATCTAACCTCCCAAGAGGTAGGGGACTACTAGAACAGGATACTGTATACAATGCAGACAGAGTTGTTTTTGCTCAGTTCTGTTTTCTTTGTATGTTCCTCTTACGTTGGAATTATTTTGTTCTTGTCATTTGTATTTCCGGGGTCTAGCACAGTGCCTGGTAAACAGCAGGCAATTAATGCTTACTGACTGAATATTACGAGGGTTCAATCTGGAGCGGGTAGGGATTGTGATGTAAAAGAAAAACGCATGAATAAAACATATATATATATTTTAAAAATAAAAATGAATCTAAATCTGAGCTAATGATCCTGGGATACAAAGTACTACTGATAGTGATAGTAAAACTGAGAAGATGTTTCTTTTGGGGGATTTTTTTCTACCAACATGGCAGAGATGTGTTCTTTCTATTCTTCAACATAAAGCCTCCATGGAAAAATTGCCAAATCAGAGAATCTATGGATCAGTGAATGTTTGTAAAATTGATGAGATTTTTTTTTCTTTTCCTGGTAACAAATCCTTTGTGCTCAATAAAAAAGAAAGCACTTATCACTTGGATTGTATACTATCTGTTAAATCAATAGGAATGAAAGTTTGTTGTGATCTCTGCAAGTTCCAGAGTGCAATTAAGGACAAAGCAAATTCTTGCAGGGAAAAATCAGCATAGAGCTTTTTCTTCAGGGATGTGATCTCTGTTTTCTAAGAAGAATTCAGAGTTGAGAATGAGCAAATCAAAGGCTTTGTTACATAGCTCTCAATTCTCAGTGCTCTCATAAAAACTCACATAATTTAAGATTATATTTAGGCTTTCTTGAAATGCAAATGAAAGTTTGCTGCAATCTCTGCAAGGTGTTCATGATCACAATTCAGGGTGCTAAACATTCTTCAGAAAAATTAAATCTTCTTCTTTTGAGGAGTCTCTCTATTACAAAATGAATGCCCAGATTCTAAGCTGCAGGTCACAAAACACAGGCTCTTCTATTTAAAATTTTCATCTGGAAACATTTTTGGTGTCTCAAAAAGCAAAAACTAATCCAAGAGGTGTGTGCACGCGCACACACACACAAACACACACAGACACAACACTATCCCTTTTTGATAAAATAATGAGGATATAGTTTAAAATGGTTCCTTAGTGAAGTTTTAGAAATCCAAGTATAATAGTGAAAATTTAAAAATGTCATAACTAGAAGATATGTAGGATAGAGTTGAAGAGAAATAGCCAAGGGTATAAATGAGTCAATAACAACATCACCAAAATTGGTTAATCAACAGGCACTTATTGATCTCTTATTATGTCAAGTTTTGCACTAAGAATATAATGAAAAATACCAAGCAGTCTCTGCCCTCAAGGACCATATATAAGAAAGTGGAAGACAACATTCACATGTAAAGAGAGCAATCTCACAGAACATGCACTCAATTGCCCTTCTTTATTCTAGCCTGCTACAGGCACTGACTTTAGCACTTGAGGATAATCTTACAGAATGTATCTCAGTGCTTAAGGATAAAGGCTCTTTGAAAAGATAAAGTGATCCCTTCAATGGTTACTGAGCTGGAGGAGCAGACAACTCAACGAACCTTTACATTAGTGAGATACCTTTTGGTTCATGCTTCTTACTTTGACCCTCCTGCGTCAGGGTGAGTAGTGTTCTTTGTCAATAAACTCCTTCTGGCCAATGGATCATAGACTCAAAGGTAAGCTCGTATGTGGGCCCCTGGCTGCTTTTTCAGCCTTGTGCTAGCTTTCCTGAGTAAGTGACCAAACACTATTCTTGAGGAGGACGTGCCTGTGCTTGGAGGTGATCATATCACTTCAAGAAGTCCAAGGTTTCTGAGCTAAATGAGTGGGGGTGACTAAAAGCAAGAGGAGCTTCTGCTCTGGGGAAGACCATCACCAACAAGAGGCAGCACCATTCCCTTTCTTGGCTTAATAGAAGACATACTTCACGAAAGAACATACAGAGCTGAAGAGAAATAGAAAATACCCTGCAAATAATAATAAATAAAAAATAAATAATTAAAATAAATAAATAATAAAAAATAATCCAGCAAAGTGCTTCATAGTTATACAGGTTTAAGTATCAGACTCCCAGCAGATTGTACCAGTAGTGATACATTAAGTTACTGCATCCTTTAAGTCATTCTGTCATGTTTGATGTGAGACTTTTGCATCCAGGCTGTCCTGGGTCTCTTTCTCTAGATTTCTTGGCAGTGTGTGGTTACCAGTGAAGTATTTGAACTGTCCCAACACATTATCTT
Organism: Pseudocheirus occidentalis; assembly: GCA_028646575.1. Classification (NCBI taxonomy): domain Eukaryota; kingdom Metazoa; phylum Chordata; class Mammalia; order Diprotodontia; family Pseudocheiridae; genus Pseudocheirus; species Pseudocheirus occidentalis. The sequence continues at coordinate 44,662,775 of CM053595.1, read as the reverse complement.
TCATGTTTGCCACATTATTGTCCCTACTCCTCTCCCAGCATGTCTTAGGTATCTTCTATGCTGTTTTTTGCCTGCAAATTTGTTTTCAATAATTCTTTTGTATGTAGGGAAAAATATCTGTCTCATACCTTATTTATATTGCATATTGCGCATCTTTTTACTTTAGGGAGAGCTAGGTGTAAGACAAAAATCTTAAGTTTAAATAATTTGTCCCTAGGGTTCTGGAGTTGGGAGGGGAAACAAGTCAAAAAGTATGAAAATGGAGCCCAGCCTCATTAGAAACCAGGCTCCCCCAGGATTGAATTAGGTCAGCTTGCCTGGATCAAGAGCAGACTGGCCCCTTAGGGAGGTAGAATGGATGCAATGCTTCAGCTCTCTGAGCCCATGAGTATTTCTCAATGTTAGATACACATATAAGTAAACGTACGACATACATAAAGCAGACAAAATAAAACCTTAGATAGGAAGGCCTTAGCAGCTGAAAGGTCAGAAAAGGTCTGGAGCAGGTGGCATTTGAACCAGTTCTTTAAGGATTCCAAGAGCCAGAGCTACAGAGGAAGAGTACCCTAGGCATGAGGGACAGCAGACAGAAAGAAGACGGAGCATAATGCAAGAAGAGCAAGCAAATCAATATGGCTGGACCACAAAGTATGTGGAAGACAGTAATATGTAAAAAGAATGAAGAGGCAGGAAAGGAAGCCTATGACGAGTCATAGATGTCAAAAAGAGGACCTCATATTTAATTCTAGCGTAACAGGGAAACACTGGATTTTATTGAGGGGTATCATGGGGTGGGGCAGGGAGATCCAAGTTATAAGAAAATCATTTTGGCAGCCATATGGAACAAGAATTGGAATAGAGACTCAAAGGAGGTTAGCCAAATGGGATGTTTTTGGAATAGTCTAAGTGAGAAGTAATGACATGATAATGGACTGAGCTAGGATGGAGGCTGTATCAGTGGAGAGAGGGGGATGTTTGGCAGAGATACATGGAACACAGAAAGGGGCAGGATTTGGTACTTTACTTACTATATGGTTGCAAAGGAGAGTATAGATATAGATATAGATATATAGATATATATCTCCTTTGTGTGTGTATATATGTATGCATATATATTTAAGTATAAATGCTTATTCCTTTCTCTTATTCAGTTCTAAATGAATTTTAGGTTCAGACAAGAGTCAGATCTGTGAAAAATCAAGCTCCTTACAAAAACAGAAAAATTTAGCATTTGTAAAAGGAATTACTTCACTGTGATATCTCACTGATACAGGTACTGTCTCCAATGGTGCCATACTTTCTGACCTTTTATTACCTGGCAGAACACAGACCTGGAGCTGGAAAAAGAACCAGGAGGCCAATCTAAACAATCCTCTCATTTTACATAAGATGAAGGAGAAGACCAGGGAGATTGTAACTTGCCTAAGTTCAGGTGCAGAATATGAGCCCAGGTCTTCTTACTATAGAATAATAATTGTCTGCTGTGGTAAAGAGAGTCAAGGACAGCTAGGTGGTAAAGTGGCTTGAGTTCTGTGTCTAAAGTTAGGAAGACTCATCTTCCTGAATTAAAATGTAACCTCCTACTTAACTTGCTGAGTGACCCTGGTTATGTCATTTAACCCTGGTTATATCACTTAACCTTGTTTGCTCAGTCTCCTCATATGTAAAAATAGAAAACCACTCTAGTATCTCTGTCAAGAAAACCCCAAATGGGTTCGGGAAGTCAGACCCGACTAAAAATGACTGAACAACAACAAAAGAAAGTCAAGAGAAAACCATGAGTCAAAGTTGATCTAACATCCTCGGTGTCTTTCTCTAGGTTACCAGTAAAGCCACTGAACTGTCCGACACACTAACTTTCACTCTTGCCCAACTCCTTCCCCAGCCTCTTTGATTTGTCCTATGCTGTTTTATAATCTTCACATTTATTTGTTTACAATAAACTACAACCCATCATGTTGATTTCATTCCTTGCATGATTTGCAAGCATATGGTATCAAAAGAATATTGATGTTTAAAATACAGGCATGAGTTAAAAGCTCAGACTTATTGATGCGAATGAAAATGCAACCTTAACTCTCTTAAATTTAAGGGGGGAAAAAAAAGATTCGCCTGTCTATCCACACAGGAAAAACCAAATGGATGAGGAATGCCTATTGTCCGCACTATGGTATACATTTAGATAGTCAGGCTATCGAACTTGGTCAGTCAGTACCACAGCACTCCCGACGGACCATAAAGTAGGCTCAGAATGGATTAGCAGGAAGAAAGCAGGCTGCAAAAAAGAATTACGCTAAAACCACTTATCAACCTCAGGCGAGCCGGCAACATTCCTTAATATCTTCTTCTCCCCTTGACCACTGGGAAATAAGAGCACCTATTGATTTTTTCTTAAAACACACAAACTGCATACGGAGACAAACTCTAACTTAGCTCGGCACATGCCCTTAGTTCAGAAAAGGTATTACTTTGCATTACCGGCAGTGGGGCGGGCGGGGAAGAAGGGGAAGCTTCGTTTATTTATCCCAGTTTCTAGGGAGAAATCAATCTTCTTATTCCTCCACCATTGCTTTGTTTCCCAGATACACTTCATCCCGGAAAGAGGAAAGGAGAAATGCAAGAGTCTTGCAACTGCTCTCCAGAGGAGGGGCCTGAGACCCTTACCTCCGACCGACCCCTTTCCCTCTTCTAGCGTTCTCTTGGCCTTTCCGCCTTCCACTCATTCCCGTTTTCCTTCTGCTCTGGCTGCCAATCAGAGCGCTGACCTCCCGAGGCCACGCCCCCTCCCTTCTCCAGAGATACCGCCAGAGTTGGGTTGGGGGCGGGGCGGGGCAGGTGCAGGGCGGGCGCGAGTCGGGCGGGGTGAAGGGCTGACTGACAGACGGACGGGCGGCCTGACAGACTGGCGCGCGGGCGGGCAGGCGGACGGGCCGGCGGGCTGGGCTAGGCGGGGCCGATGGGGCCGGCCGATCGGGGCCGACTCTGGGCAGCTCGACTCGCGGGGCCGCCTTCAGGCTGCGTGTGAGGGAGGTGCGAGTCTGGCAGCGGGGGCGGGGGCTCGGGCTCCGGCCAGGCATGGGTCGGGGCGCCGGCGGCGGGCGCGCGGGCCTGTTGGGGGCCTGGGCCGGAGAGGCGGGGGCTGAAGCCGGGGGGTGGGGGCTGGGGGGCGGCTGAGGCGAGGAAGGGGCCGAGCCAAGGCGGTGGGTGGAGCGGAGCAGGGGCGCGGCGCGGCGCGTTGGGGGGGGCGGAGGAGGCCGAGCACGAGCACGCCTGCCTGGACCTCGGCGGCGGCGGCTGCAGCGGCAGCGGCGACCGAGGAGGAGGAGGAGGAGGAGGAGAAGGAGGAGGAGGAGGAGGAGGAGGAGGAGGAGGAGGAGGCAGGCGGGCAGGCAGGCGGGCGGACGAGGCCGCCCCCATGGGCGGGTGTGTGGGCGCCCAGCACGACTCTTCGGGCAGCCTCAACGAGAACTCGGAGGGCACCGGAGGTAGGTGAGCGGCAGGGGGCAGCCTAGTCCCCCCATTGTTCCCTGGACAGGCCCCGGGGGAGGGGGGCCGGCGGTCTGCCCTGCCCGTCCCGGGCCACCAACCCTTTCCCCTCCCCCCCAGCCCGCTTGAAGCCCCCTTTGTCATCTCCCCCACGTCACCCCTTCCTCCTCCCCCAGCTCCAGCAAATGGATAGGGCAGGGCAGGCACCCCCCAGGTTCGGCTGGGGGGCTCTCCGACTCCCTCCGTTACAGACTGCGGGTCCGGGATCTTCCAGCATGGGTGGGTTTTCTTCCCCAGATTGTGGCTTCTTCCAGTCCTGAGGTGGGGAGTCTGTAGTTTCAGGCTCCTGGTTCCCTAAACCCCTCACCCGCCTCTCCGACACGACCTCTCCCCTTCCAAAAAAAAAAAAATCTCTCTATCTCTACTCGCTTTCAGGACTTAACTGCCTTCTGGTCCCTGTTTTCTTCATTCCCTTGTTTAGGGACGATTTACTCTCTAGCCCATTTAATTATTCAGGAACAGGATTGAGGCACGCGGGCAGGAGAAAATGGATTGAGAATGGGGGGGGGGTGTTGGAGCTTATAGCTTTTATCTCCGAGTAGCCCCCGCCACCCCTCTCTGCACCCTCGTTTTACGGAGTTGACTGGTCTCAGTTTTCGGGAGTTTCAGATGACAGCTGCTCTAGAGTGGTTCCAATTTGTCCACTGGAACGTGCAACTTTCTTGAGTTCGGTTTGAGAGTCTCGAGGATTTTAAAAGGGGTGTGGGGATGAGAAATGAACTAGTAAAACTTTTTTTTTTTTCCTCTTCTGACTGTATTGAGGGGAGTAGTGTGGCTTCCCGGTGTGCTAATCGGCTTATTTCCAGCCTTTCGTGTTTAGCACCAATCTGCTGTATACAGTATGGTTTACCTTCTTATTTCATCTGTACTTTTTGGGTTGTGTTTTCTTATTTTTAGCACAAAGTATGATTATTGAATTTAATTGTTAAATATTCGTTTGCCGGTTAGATTAATTGCAGGTCTGTGTTTCAGTGTGAAAAATGCAATTTTATTTTTATTAGGTAAGTGGTTTTTAAATAGAGTATACAGGAAAGGCAGTGTGGTGTTGAGGATAGGGTGCTGGCCATAGTAGGGGCTTAATAAATGTTTATTGACTGATTGGGCAAGACCACCCCATGTCTTTTCGGACATTAGGCAGTTAATTCACTTAAACACTTTGCCCTCTAGGCTACTGAGATTATAAATTGCAAAAAAGTTATTGACTTGCAATAACTCCTTAACTGGGAGACCCCTATACCAGTGAAATCCTGTACATTTTGTTTAATTAACATTTATTAAATACTTATTTTGTGCAGGGCTTTTTGTGCTAAGTCACTTAGGTCCTGTACTTCTTCATACTCTGTTCATCACATTAGCCCAGTTTTTGTAGGTTTGTAGAAATTAGCTGTTTGAATTTTATGGACTGCAGTTTTGGTGTTTGGTTTGATTTGTTCGAATGGTGGCTGCCTAGAACAGTGGAGTACCCTTTGAAAAGGTAGTTGCTGAAGTGGATTTTTAGTTAGAGGGTTAACATAAAATATATCTAGACCTCTTGCTTGACCTCTAGCATTACTCTCTGAGCCTGGCAACCTTTTATGTCTTAAGAATATTTTGTTTGCTGAATTACGTGATCTTTAACCTCATCACTTCATTTAAAATTTCTGGGCACAGGGGAGTAAACTAAGTCACGGGCAAATATTTTGAGAGCCCATTGAAGAAAACTTTAGTGAATTAGTTGAAGAAAAAAAACTCAGCTAGTAGTTGCTTAGTGACATAGTGTTATTTGGTGGTAAATTAACAAATAGATGCACAATAAAAATAGCAACTAAGAAGGTGAAAGGAAGCACTGGTGTGAATCAGTACTAAGATATTATATAGTGAGTGTTGTCTGTCAGACTAGAGCACGTTACCAGTGCCTGCTACTTTTTCAGGTTTTAGTGTACTTTCCTGGCCATCTTTTATTCACAGGTACTGGTCCAAACAAATTTCTTGGTTTAATTATCATTTGTTGTTGTTCAGTTATTTCCAACTCTTTGGGACCCTGTTTTGTTTTTTTGAATTTTTGGGGGGGGGCAAAGATACTGGTATGGTTATTTCCTTCTCCAGCTCATTTTACAGATGAGGAAACTGAGGCAAACAGGTTTAAGTGACTTGTGCAGGGTCACAGGGCTAGTAAGTGTCTGAAGCTGGATTTGAACTCAGGAAGATAATCTTCCTGATTCCAGGATCAGTACTCTATCACACTTCCAATTCCTCTCCACATATGCAGCTACTATCCTGATACAGGCCATTATCACCTCCTGTCAAGACTATTGCAATAGCCTGTTTGTTAGTCTTTCAGCCTCTAGATCTCTCAACACCAGTCCATCCTCCATTCAGTTGACAAAGGAATCTCCCTGAAGCTCTGATCTGACCCTGTCATTCCATCCGCAGCCACCTCCACCCCCCCACCCCCTGCCCCACCTCAGTAAACTCTGGTGGCTCCCTGTTACTTCCAAGATTAAATATAAAGCTCTGTGTTTGGCTTTTAAAGCCCTTCACAATCTGACTAGTTCCTAACTTTCCAATCTTATTCCCTTTCGTGTGCTTTGCAATCTAGCATCACTAACCTTCCTTGCACATGTTTCCATTTAATGTTCACGTTCTTCCCCTCTGACTCTTGGCTTCCTTCAAAACACGACTTAGAAACCTACTTTCTTCATGAGGCTATTCCTGGTCAGGCCCCACAACTGGTGTCTTCTCTCTGAGACTATCTTTCATAACTATGTCTATATATCTTGTATGTACATATTTATTTACATGTTGTTTCCATCAGCATGTGAGCTAAGTCAGGAGGGATTTTAAAAATCAGTATTCAATGAGATATTTCTATATGGTGTTAATGACATTGATTTCAAGCTGCAAAGATGTACATTTTCCATTCACAGTATACCCATAACTGTTTCACTTAATCCATCTTAAATATCAGCCAGCACTGGTAAAAATGGTTCAGTATCTTTTTTCAAAGGTACTGGACAAATCTCCTGGGGGAAAAATGGATCTAAGCTGCTTTATATAGTATATAAAAATGTCTATTGAGAAATATTTCAGTTAGTCAATAACATTTATTGAGCTCTTGCTGTGTTGCAGGCCTATGCTAAGAGCTGAGAATACAAGAAGAGGCAAAATACAATCCCTGCCCATAAGGCGCTCATAATCTAGTGGAGGAGACAACAACAAAAATATTTATAAACAAGCTGTATGCAGGATAAATTGTTGTTCAGTCATTTTAGTTGTGTCTGACTCTAGATGATGCCATTTGGGTTTTTCTTGGTAAAGATACTGCAGTGGTTTGCCATTTCATTTTGCAGAGGAGGAAACTGAGGCAGATAGGGTTAAGGGACTTGCTCAGGGTCATACAGCTAATAAATGTCTGAGGCTAGAATTGAGATCTTTCTGACTTCAGGCCAGATGCTCTATCTACTGAGCCACCTAGTTGCCTACAAGATAAATACATAATTTTTTTTTTTTTGGAGGGCAATTGGGGTTAAATAAGTTGCCCAAGGTTACACGGCTAGTTTTGGTGTTGTGTCTGAGGCCGGATTTGAACTCAGGTCCTCCTGACTCCAGGGCCGGTGCTCTATTCACTGCACCACCTAGCTGCCCCAGATAAATACATAATTAAAAGAAAGAAGTCACTAGAGTTAAGAGGGATTGGGAAAAGAGTTCCTGTAGAATAGCAGTTCTCATTGTGTGGGTTGCAACTCCTTTGGAGGTTGAATGACCCTTTCACAGGGGTCTCTCTCCTAAGACTATCTGAAAACACATATTTCCGATGGTCTTAGGAACTGAGACATAGAGCTCCTCTGTCCGTCTCTAGGGGGGGGTCTGCCCACATGCAGATGCTCCCACATGAGTATTAAAGGGTTGTGGCATTAGGAAGGTTGAGAACCACTGCTCTACTGGATCCTCATCCAGATTATAAACTCTAAGTGTAGGTGTCCCATAGGGTTCTCTCCTAGACCCTCTTCTGTTCTCCTTGTACACTACTTCACTTGGTGAGCTCATCAGCTGCCTTAGATTTAACCCTTTGCACTCCGCTGTCCCCTCTCAGGGGACATCGGAATTCTAGCATATCACTCGGATGTCCCCTCTCAAGCACTAAAACAGTTGCATACAGAAAGAATAATACTATGCTT
>CM053595.1:44638485-44654572 GCA_028646575.1 Pseudocheirus occidentalis | reverse complement strand
CTTGTTGGAAGGTTCCAGTTTGAGGGCAGCTCTCAGTATGGGGATGGCCTCAGCATACTCACCTTGCTGCGCCAGCACCTTGCCCTTCCGGAACAGGGCTTTGATGTTATCTGGCTGGTGGCTGAGTGCCAAGCTGCAGGAGTTCAAGGCTGCACCGTAGTGGTCCAGCTTGAGCTGTGAGGCAGCCAGGTTGTTCAGACATTTCACTTTCAGCTCCAACAATTCTGCCTCCTCCTCTGGGCTCACATCAACTTTGGAGCTGGCACTGATGACCTTGAGTGCCAAGTCATAAGAGTTGGCAGCCAGGACAAAGTCAGCCCTCTGGTAGTGGGCATTCCCACACTCCCGCTGTGGTCAGCTAGGGCAACTCACTCTCATCCACTCAGCAGCTCCAGGTCAGGCCCATCCACAGCTGTCTGCAGAGCCACCTCGAGGTGAAGGGTTGAGTTGGGAGGGATGGCAGGACTCCTGCCGTGAGATCCATAGCAGTATTTGGCATCTGCAATGATCAGGGCTGTTTCACCCACATTCATGAGCTGCACACTCAGATCCAAAGCCTGGAGGAAGTCACAGTCTCCCAGGGTGAAGGTGAGGCTGGGCTACTCTTCCACTTGTTATCCTCCATCCTCCAGGGAGATCTTCAACTGCACTGTCACATCCTGGCCCTTGATGGGCCGCTCAGTCCCAGGTGGGGCAGCCACTAGGATTTTCTTTCTAAGCAGCCCATTACCCAAGATATCCATCCACTCCTCCTGGAGGGGGCCTGAATTCCCCATCTCTTCAGACGAGGCAGGCTGAGGCTCAGTGGGTCTCTCATTTGGGGCTGCTCCCAGATCCTCCAAGGAGGGCAGTTCACTCAGGTCATCATCATCATCCTCCTCTTCGTCTTCAGTTCCATCCAGGACTTCAAAATCCTCACCTGCATCCAGCTGGACAGTCCCAGAAGGTGGGGGGGAAGCAGGGCCTGGGTCTGCAGTGGGGGGTGCAGCTTTGGATGCCATGGTTCTTGAGTGGTGCGAGGTCCCAGCCGGGTTCCCCCGGGGACACGTGGCACCAGCTCGGGACCCCCGGGGTCCTGCGAGCCCCCCACAACCCAGCAGCAGCTGCTGCTGCCAGGCCTTGAGAATCAGCTCTGTTTGACATTTCTTACAGTACAGTATTATTCCGTTACATTCAGGGACAACTTGTTTATCACCATTCCCCAATTGATATGTCAAATGAGGACTTTTAAGGTGGGAGGAGACTTGGGCATGTTTGTAAGTAGTAGGGAACAAACCATTTACTAGGGAGATAATATAGATTAAAAAGAAAAGGGACGATTATGGGGGCAATTTGCTGAAGGACATGGAAAATAGTGCATAGAGGGTACAAAAAGAGAGGTTGTTTCAAGAAATAAGACCTATAGGCAATGAGGTATAGAAATCCATTTTGCCCTACAAGAAAATAAAGAGGAAGGGGAGAAGGGGATGAGAGGGAGAGAAGAGAGGGCAGAATGGAGAAGGGGTAATCAGTATACTTGCCATCTTGGGGTGGGGAGTAGAGGAGAGATGGGGAGAAAATTTGGAACTCAAAATCATGTGGGAATGAATGTTGAAAACCAACAAATAAATAAATAATTAAAGAAAGGTTTTTCTTAATGAGAAGAGTCACCTTTTCAACAGGGATTACAATGAAAAAAGAAAGAATTGGGGCTGATGTCAAAGGGTTTTGAAGATGTAAAGGAGAGCAGAAACTTACAGAAAATGAAATTAATTATATTAAGCAAATTAGTGAACTTAACTAGTGATATAAACTGTTATGAACTACTTTGTGAAACCTCTTTTCCTCACTTCCATGTTTTAGCTAAGGTGCCTTGGAAATACCTTTGTTCCTTATCCCTACTCCTTCAATCCTCCCCTAGAGTATAGGTCAACAAACTATCATTCATGGGAGCCCTTGACTACTGTACCATGTTCTAGCTGTTACAGAGAAGCTTAATCAAACCAAAGGAGGTAGTATTTCACAACTACATACCAGTGACAACTGGATTTTATTTAGTCAACTTAATTTAATATAAATATAGTTTCACCTGCATGTTCTTTTCTACATTAACTTATGCTATAATTGACCATTTTAAGCTATAAACTCATATCCATTTTTCGCTGTTATGACAAGCAAAGTATTACAATTTTTAAACAACTGAAGTACCATTAAAAGAGGAGAACAAAAACAAATGAAAAGCTCAACAGCCCAAAGACTTAATGCATAACAACTAGTACAGAAGGCAAAAGGAAATATATTCTGCCCATTTTATGTAAACAACAAAATAACTAAATTTATTAAATGAAAATGTGAATAAAAGTCTCCTTTAGAAAAAATACCAGCAACTAGTTACCATGTATGAATTGTCCGCTATATTCAGAGCACTGAACTAGGAAGGAAGGGAAAATATAAAACAAAAGGAAGAAAATAGGATAGTATCATCAATTTTTTAAAAGAAAACGAAAGCAAAGCCACACACACTGACATGACACAGAAAAAAAAAGAGTCAGGAGAAGGGAATGTGTTAAAGGAAGAGTCCAGGGGTGCTAGAAAGCTAGAGGGGTGTTGGAGGAGGGCATAAAAGGGAACAGATTGTGGGAGGGGCCTTACAGGGGGATCAATGTTCTGGGCTGGGGGGTGGGGCAAAAAGGGGAGAAAATTTCTAACTCAAAGCCTTGTGGAAATGAATGATGTAACCAAGAAAATAAATTAAAATTAAAAAAAAAAAAAAAAAGGAAGAGTCCAGAGCCCCAACTTTGTGGGAAATACAATGACAGAATATTAGAATTCTAAAGCGATAACAAATTATTTAATTCAATTCCTTCCTTCTACAGAACAGGAAACTGAGAACCAGATAGGTAGAGCTATTAATCTAATATTCCAAAGTCATTTTCAGTAGCAAAGCTGAGATTATAATTTCGGACTTTAGACTTCTAGTAGAAGGGTTCTCTAATGTAAAAGAGAATGCAGACTCTGAATAAGACTAGGAAGCAGTTTTAAGAGAAGTATGGTGGCGCAGTGAATAGAGCACCGGCCCCGGAGTCAGGAGTACCTGAGTTCAAATCCGACCTCAGACACTTAACACACGCACAAAAAAAAAAAAACCTAGCCGTGTGACCTTGGGCAAGTCACTTAACCCCAACTGCCCTCCAAAAAAAAGAAAAAAAAAGAGAAGTATGGTGAAATTTCATAAAGACTGGATAAGTGAACCACATCCCCTATAACACCAAAAAATCCTAAGAAAATATACTCTATTTTACATTACTCTATTAGGTCAAGAGACGAAAAAGAAATTGAAGGAATCAGTATGGGCAATGAGGTCATAAAACTATCTCTTTTTGTGTATATGACTTGGAAAATCCTAGAGATTCAACAACAAAAAAAAAAAAAGGTAACAGAAACAATAATCTTAGAAGTAGCAGGATATAAAAATAAATCCACCTAAATCATCAGCATTTGTATATGTTACCAACAAAACCCTACAAGAAGAGATAGTAAGACATACCCCATTTAAAATAACCATAGAGGGGCGGCTAGGTGGCACAGTGAGTATAGCACTGGCCCTGCAGTGAGGAGGACTGTGTTCAAATCCGGTCTCAGACACTTGACACATTTACTAGCAATGTGACTTTGGGCAAGTCACTTAACCCCAATTGCCCTAAAAATAAATAAGCAAAAATTAAAAATAAAAAAATAAAACAACAGACAGTATGAAATACCTATGAGTATACTTGCCAAGGCAAACCCAGAAACTACATGAACATAATCAGAAAAAACACTTTTTATACAAATAAAGTCAGATTTAAATAACTGTAGAAATATTTATTAATTATTCAATGGTGGACAGAGCCAATATAACAAAAATGGCAGTTCAACCTCACCTAATGTACTAATTCAATGTCATCCCAATTACCAAAAAATTACTTTTATGAGCTAGAAAGGGAGGAGGCAAGATGGAGGAGAAAAAAACCTGAGACTCCCCAAAAACCCTCCAAAAAAACTTTAAAGACCATAAAACAAATTCTGGAGCAGCAAAACCCACAAAATGAGAATGAAGCAATTTTCTAGCATAAGACAATTTACAAAGTCCACAAGAAAAGTCTGTTGCACCAGGGTGAGAGTGCAGCACAGTCCAGCATAAGCTGTGCCTCAACAAACCAGTGTAGGCTTTAGGAGCAACTGAATCAGTGGAACAGTAGCACTTTCTGGATCTCTCAGCCCACACGTTTGGTAAGGGGGTCAGACTAGTCAGAAGGGGTAGGATTCTGTTGCATTGCTCATACTTGGATCTGGGTTGCAATTCTGGGTCTTAGTTCCAGGGTAGAAAAAGAGTGCTCGTGTTCACTCACAGACCAGAGCACAAGCCAGGAGAATAGAAAACACATCTATCACTAGATTATACCACCTTGGAAGAACTGAAAACTTATAGGTTCCCAGAAATATCTCTAAAAACAGCTGCACAAAAAACTTTAAGCTCAGGACAGCGCCTCCTCTACTCTGGAAAGAGTCCTCCTTTAGAAGAGTTAAAAGTCAAGAAATAGACCAGGAAAATGAATAAACAGCAGGAAAAGAATATACTGACCATAGAAAGGTACTATGGTAAAAGGGAATTGCTACATTAAAAGCCTCATGGAAAAATATTATATTTTCTATTCAGAAGAGCTCAAAAAGGATTTTAAAATAAGAGAAATCTAAGTAAAACTGAGAAGAGAAATGAGAGTTGTCATAAGAAAATCTTGAAAAAATAGTCAACACCTTGGTAAAGAAGGAACCAAAAAATAATGAAGAAAATAACATTATTAGGGAATTTAAAAGGAGTATACATAGACACAAGGCATAAGTGTAAATTGAATATAGTTATAATGAAAAACTTACTATTATTTTAAAATTAATTATCAAAAAAATTTCATTTTAAAAACAGAATAGGCCAAATGGTAAGAGGCACAAAAATCCACTAAAGAATGCCTTGAAAAGCAAACTAGACAAATGGAAAAAAGAGGTACAAAAGTTCATTGAAAATATACTTCCTTAAAAATTAGAACTGGGCAAGCCAAAGCTAATGACTTTATCAGACATCAAGAAACAATAAAACAAAATCAAAAGAATAAAAAAATAGAAAATGTAAAACATCTCACTGGAAAAACAACTGAGCTAGAAAATAGATCTATAAGAGATAATTTGAGATTTATTGGACTACCTGAAAGTTATGATAAAAAAAAAAAAGCTAGACATCATGTTTCAAGAAACTACCATGAAAAACTTCCCTGATATTCTAGAATCAAATTGGATAAAAATAGAGACAGAAAGAATACACTGATCACCTCTTGAAAGATCCCAAAATGAAAAATTACAGGAATAGTATAGCCAAATTCCAGAACTTACAGATCATGGAGTCAAAAAAGGCAAGCAGTCAAAAATAAACAATTCAAATATTGTGGAACTGCAGTCAGGATAACATAAGATTTAGCAGTTTCTATAAATAAAGGATCAGAGGGCTTAGAACATGATATTCTGGAAGGCAAAAGAGGTTAGATAGCAACCAGGAATCATCTACTCAACAAAATATGTATAATCCTTCAGGAGAAAAAAACAGACATTCAACTAAATAGAAGATTTTCAAGCATTCCTGATGAAAAGACCAGAGCTGAATAGAAAATCTGACTTCCAGAGACAAGACTTAAGAGAAGCATAAAAAGGTAAACAGGAAAGAGAAATTATATGGAATTCAATAATGTTAAACTGTTTACATTCCTACATAGGAAAAATTATACTTGTAACTCCTAAAACCTTTCTCATTATTAGGGCAATTTAAAAAAGTATATATAGAGGGCATGGATATGAATTGAATGTAATGGGATAATTATCTAAATAAAATAAAATGCATTAAATAAATAAAAAGGTAAAATTAAGGGGTGAGAAAGGAATACATTAGGAGAAAGGTAAAGGAGAGGCAAAATAGGGTAAAATATGTGACATAAAGCACAAAAGAGTTTTTGCAGTGGAGGGGAAGATGGGTGATGAGTGGTAGGGGAAGTGGATGAACAATATTCTCATTAGAATCAGCTCCAAAAAGAAATAACATACACACTTAGTTGAGTATAGAAATCTATCTTATCTTACAGAAAAACAGGAGGGGAAGGCGATAAGAGAAAAGTGGGGGGGGTGCTGATAGAAGAGAGGAAAGGAGGTACTTTGGGGGAGGTAAAAAGTTAAAAGCAAAACACTTGAATATGGACAGGGTAAAGGAGGGAGGCAGGGAGGGAGGAAGGGATTAAGAGAGAGAGAAAAATGGGGAAAATAGGATGGAAGAAAATACATAGTGATCATAACTGAAAATTTACAGCAAGTTTCTCTGATAAAGACCCCATTTCTAAAATATATAAAGAACAGAGGCAAGTTTATAGAAATAAGAGCCATTCCTCAACTGTTAAGTGATCAAAGGACATAAACAGGTAATTTCGGTAAAGAAATCAAGGCTATATGAAAATTTATGGATAAAATGTGATAAATCATTACTGATTAGAGAAAGGCAAATTAAAAAACAGCTTTGAGCTATCATTTCATACCGATCAGATTGTCTAAAATGATAGAAGGGGAAAATGACAAATGTTGGAGGAGATACAGAAAAATTGGGACACTAATCTGTGCACTCATCTAACCGTTTTGGAGAGCAATCTGGAATTATGCCCAAACATTTATCAAACTGTTTATACCCTTTGACCCTGCAATACTACTATTAGATCTGTTTCCCAAGGTGATCAGGGAAAAAGGAAAATAACCTATATGTCCTAAAACATTAAATTAAATAAAACAAATATTTACAGCAGTTATCTTTGCAGTGGCAAAGAACTGGAAACTGAGGGAATGCCCATCAAGTGGGAAACGGTTAATCAAGTTGGGGCATATAATTGTGATACAATACTACTGTGTGCTGCAAGAAATTATGAACAGCTTGATTTCAGAAAAACATGGAATGAGTTAAAATAATGAAGAGTAAAATGAGCAGAACCAAGAAAACACAGTATATGGTAACAGCAATACTGTTCAAAGGATAACCAGATGACTAAGTTATTCTGAGTATTATAAATACTTAAGTAAACCCAAAGAATCAATGAAGGAAGATGCTATCCACCTCCAGGGAAAGAACTGATAAACAGAAGTACGCACAGTATGGGTTTGTTTGCTTTTTGGAGGAGGGAAGGCAAGGCAGTTGGGGTTAAGTGACTTGCCCAAGATCACACAGCTAGTAGAATGTGTCAAGTGTCTGAGGCTGGATTTGAACTCACTCAGGTCCTTCTGACTCTAGGGCCAGTGCTCTATTCACTGCACCACCTACCTGCCCCACCATGAGTGTTTATCTGTGTGAAACGGTGGCCTTCTCTAGTGAGCACTGGGTGGGGAAGGAGGGAAGGAGACAGAATGGAATTTAAAATGTAACGAAACATTTTAATTTAAAAAGGGGAGAGGAAATAATAGAAGCTAGCGAAAAATTTTTCTGAGTCAGGTAGTTTAGTAATAATATAAGGAGCAGAAGATTTATAGTCAGACAAGCTCATGTCCTAGTTCTGACATAACTTAAGGCCAAGCAACAACCTCTTAACCTGTTTCTTCATTTTCAAAATGAAGAACAATTGTTACTACCTCACAGGGCTGTGTAAGCAAGCAAAGAAGTAGTTAACACCTTGTTTCAGATATTTAGGTGACATTTTGCTTCAGTTCTTGCCCCTGACTGTATCAAGTCTTTGTTAAGGAGCAGAACTTGTGAATCACACAACCTGTCAACCCTTGAACTTCTTAACTCCTGTTGCTGATGCAACAGAAAGGGGAGGAGCTAATAAGCGTATATAAGAGAAGGCTCAGGCTGGAGAGAATAGAACTGAGAACTGAGAAAAACTGAGAAGACAGCAGAACTGAGAAGAGAGAAGAACTGAGAAGAAAACTCTTGTGGTGGCAGAGTTAAAGAGAAAACTGGTAGTATCCTGGCACTCGTTTGTTTGTGATACTTTGTACAGAAGCCCTGGGACCTTACTGGAAGCCCTGAAAGGATTTTCTGGTTCTCTGTTTACGGAAGTTCTGGAGGAAGGATTTGGAGGTAATGGGACTGTACTGACGATTTATGTTGAGTTCTCAGACTTTGTTTGTGGGTCTGCATTGATTTCTGTGTTGATGATTTGTGTTGAACTCTCCAACCTTGTTTGTAGGTCTGTGTTAATTTCACAGGCAGTGAATGGATGATGGTGCCGGCAATGTGCATGAATGTTATTGTGGCTTTTTAAAGCTTTATCTTCCCAGAAACAGAAACTGTGAAGGACTTGAGGTGGACTGGACACTGTGAACTTCAGTGTGGAATGTGAACTGGACAAGGAGCAGAGAGCTGCCTATTTTTTGGGTAGGAGCTGGGACCATGGAAGAAGAACCATGGAAGTTTAGAGCCAGCCTCAAGTCAAGATGAAAAGACTTCTTTTTGGGTACCTAATGCTGACTAAGATCATGATTTATTGTGACCTAGTGCTGGAGAACTCTAACTTTTGTACTTTGTGTCCCTTAAGGAGGCCTGCTCCTTAAGGATGACTGAGTTAAGGACTTGTTATGATATCTTTTGCTTAAAACTATGCTGCCACTTTGGTGAAAACTATGGGGCTACTTTAGTGATAACTTGCTATGTCATAACACTGTGAATGCTGTACTTTGATTTCTGTGAATGCTTTGCTTTAATTTAGAGCTGAATAAACAGAGTTCACTATACTATGTAATTAGAACCTTGAAGCTGTTCACAGTAGTGGCTTACAGGCTGTAAGGAGGAAAGTATTTTTTAAGTAGAAAAGTACTATAAAAAAGGGAGCTATTAGCACTCAAAAAGACATTAAGTAGGTGAAGAAAATTAAGTTCTCATTGCTGGATTTAGTTAGGTTTCTATTCTTCACCCAGAGAGTACTACAAATCCAACAACACTCTAACTTGGATTATTACTACTTGAGCTTTTTTTTTTTCCCGCAGCATTTTTCAGAAAAATTTTCCTCATCTCTATACATTAAAGAGATCAAGGGTTTTATTGCCCCAGTAAGAAAAGAAGAGTAATTTCCCACTGCTGTTAAAATTATTGACCTTTGCAGTCCCCCTAGCTCCAGCATCCTTTTTTTTCCTCGTGAGAAATACTGGAAAGAATGTTGGGAAGTGACAAGAACAAGCAGATGCAAATTCAACCTCAGAAGCAACACTACTCTCTTAACTCCTATGCCAAGTGGGACTGAAAATACCATTAGGCACAAATATAATGAAGAATGGGGAAGCTAATAGACTGTGAGCATATGCAATGTGTTAGAATTTAGAACTGGAGAACTTTCAGAATTAATCAGTTCTTTAAAATTTATTAAGCTCCTACTATATGCCAAAAACTATGCAAGGCAATTGGACCGTAGAGAGAAATGAAACAATTTCTGACCTCAAGAACCTTAAATTCTATGAGAGGAGATGATGAATATGTTAATGAGTACAATCTATACAAAATTAATACAAAGTAAGGGAGGAATGGGAGATAACTAACATCTTAAGCAATATGGAAAGGTCTCGTGCAGAAGGTAAAACTTGAACTGAGCTCCGAAGAAAACTAACCATTTCAAGAGGTAGAAGTGAGAAAGAAAAGCATTCCAAGGACTGGGGACAACCAGGGCAAAAGCACAAAACTGGGAAATGAGAGGGCAATCCAGTCAAACCACACAGTGCATGAAATGGAGACTGGAGTTTAATGAATAGGAAGTAACATGTTCAGATAATGTTTTAGGAATATAACTTTATGATCTACTTAGGGAACCCTAGAAAGTCACTAAAATACTAACTAAAATAATTAATAACATCATAATAGCAGGATATAAAATAAACTTGTATAAAGAATCAACTTTTCTGTATATTGCCAACAAAATACAGCTGGGAGAGAAATTTCACTCAAAATAACTATAAAATATAGAAAATATTTGGTAATATACATCTACCAAGACACACACAGGAAAACTCTGTGACTTCAGCTACAAAACACTCTTTACAGAAACAAAGGCAAATCTAAATAATTAGGGATATTAATTGCTCAAAGTTGTGCCATACCAATATAATAATTAAAATGGCAGTATTACTTAAACTAATTAACTCATGCAGCAATTATTTTTTGCCATTCCAAACTACTACAGAGCTACTTTACAGAGCTAGGGAAAAAATTTCATTTGGATGATCAAAAGATGAAGAATATCAAGGAAAATAACGAAAATGGGTGAAAATGAAGTGAGTCTAGCAATATCAGATACCAAATCACATAAATGGGAACTGGCACATATGCAGAATACACTGACATGCTCAGCTGATATAAATTCACCACATGGAAAAGGCAGGAGAATCTGGTGCTGGGAGAGTCAAAGTCTTATACAAAGTAAAATCATGCAACTCAATATTCAATAATTGGATGTTTCTTTTTCCTTAGGCATCTGACATCATATTCAAGATACAGAAATATACTATTTCTGAAAAATCAAAGCCCAACAGAATTTTCCAAATCTTTGGATTACAACATTTTACATAATGCACAAATATAAAAATATATACATATGCACATAAATGAATACACACACAAACATTATAATTTCCTGTGTGTTTTCAAAGGATTAAGCATCTCAGTTAACCTCACTGAAGGAAAAATAAACTTAGCTTGATTGACTATACACCAAAGTAACTGAGACATAACATGAACAGATATTGTTTTTTTGGCCAACATACATGCATTGTACACTTTAGTAAAGTTTTCAAAAATTTATGAGTTTTGCACTATCAATCAAACACAAAAAGCTTGCTCATTTGTCCCTTAATCCAAAGCAGGAAGTTAAGTAGAGATGGTGGGAAAAAGCAAGTACAGTAGGTCTACCAAATTTAGACAAACCATTCAAGTGATTTATTAGTAATAAAAAATTTGAGAATCAAAGAAATGACAAATCTGTCAACATGACAAATTAATGGGAAAATATAACTTAGTCTAAAAGCTATCTGATTTTAGATTACAACATAGAAAGAAAATGGTTTGGCCATAACTCAGAGGACATGAACACAACTAATGTTAGCTCACTCACAAAATTACTGGTAATATCCAAAGTCATGCTAGTTATAAATAGTCATTCATTAACTATATTCCAGGTTTAAAACAGGTTTCATTGATATCTTTTATTTTTGCATCTTCTACATTTTCCCCAGCATACCACCTCTTTTCACCTCTTCTCCCAGAGAAGCATCCCTTATAATAAATAATTTAATTATACTTCTTTTTGAAAGGTGCTACCAAAGCTTTTCATTTACAGAGCTTCATAAGTTAGATGAGTTTAAAAATAATAAAAAAATTTGCTTTTTGCATCTAGGCAAAAAGCAATAATAAACATTTGAATAAGGATATCAAAATACTAAGGTAGGGCAGCTAGGTGGTACAATGAAGCACTGGTCCTGGACACAGGAGGACCTGAGTTCAAATCTGACCTCAGATGCTTGACACATTTACTAGCTGGGTGACTTCGGGCAAGTCATTTAACCCCAACTGTCCTCCAAAAAAGCAACAACAACAACAAAAAATAGTCAAAGGTAACAAGATTCCTGTTGTTTTAACTGATATTTCTATTTTCCTTCAGTCTCCTAATCATGGTTAATAAGGGAATTACAATTAGAGATCAAACATATCTTTAGAAAATGTGGCTCCATTTATGTTTGTCATACAAACTACCTTGAAACAGAAAGCACTACTCTCTATTAAATCTCTACAACTTTCTCTCTATAATTGCTCTAATTAACTTAAGGAAGAATTTAAATGAAAACTGACAAGAAACAGCAGAGATGCTCAATTTTCCTTTTTCTGTTTTCTTTGCCAAGTAAAATGAAATGACAGAAAAGTGGCTAATTGGGAATTGATGCTCAAAGGAAGGAGACAGTAAGAACCCTTGATGATTTCATGTCACCTAGGCTGGAAAACCACATCCCGTAGGTACAGAATGGATTGGCAAATATCATTGCTAAGCCACTGGCAATAATATTTGAAAGACTACAGAAAACAGTAGAGCTACACCATGGAACTGGAGATAAATATTGTCCAGATATCTTAAAAGTGAAAAGAAGAATCTTCAAATTACAGATTAACTTGAATTCTTGTAAAAAATTTATTTTTGCTTTTTTTTTTTTGATGGGCAATTGGGGTTATGTGATTTGCCCAAGGTCACATGGCTAGTTTTTTTGTGTACTAAGTGTCTGAGGCCAGATCTGAACTCAAGTCCTCCTGACTCCAGAGTCGGTGCTCTATTCACTGCACCACCTAGCCGCCCCTCGTAAAAACTTTAGAATGTGGTTTTTTTCTGGTAACCTTATTTTTTTTTTTGGCTTTTTTTTTTAATAGTACAGAACAATAACAGGAGCTAAAGTTAACCACTCTGAGTCATAATGAACAATTATTCCCAGACTAGTATAACTACTAATAACAGAATTTCAGGATGTAAAAGGGACCTTAGAAGGTCATATAGGTCAATCCATACCTTGAAAAGAGTCCCCTCTACAGCATATCTAATCTTTGCTCAAACCTGCTATTTTCTTTTTTTTTAATTAGTACATATTTTATTTGTTTTCTTGTTTACATCATTAATTTTCATGAGATTTTTGAATTACAAATTTTCTCCCCATCTTTCCCCTACTCCAACCCTAAAACAGCAATCCCATTGTAAAGTCCCTCCCCTGATCAGCTCTCTTACTTTCTGGTAGGGCAGAAACTAATTCCTAGTTGCTGGTATTACAGAGCTTTGAATTCTAGATTCTTTCCGTTCCTCCCCTGCCACCCACCCTCACTGGAAGGACAATCAATTCAATACAGGCTGCGGATGTGTGATTATACAGGACATTTTCATAGTGGACATGTGACAGTGATCATATGTCCCTCCTTTCTATCTCTCCCCTCCTTGTTCTGTTCTCTACCCTGTCCCTGTCCTGAAGTGTGTGTTTCCAGCATCCCTTCCCCAGACCCTGTCCTCCCCTCCGTCATCCCCCCCTCTCTTCCCCTTTTGGTTTCAGGCTCGGCTGGCCTCGGTTCCCATCCTGCCACGGTGAGCCCCTCTTGCTGAGCTGCCTTCAGCAAGAGATGTGTTTTCTGTATTTTTTTTGAGTTTAAGAGTCCTAGAATTTGTTTAGGGTCATATTTTATGGATATTTTGGGTGGCTGTGTGAGAGCTGCAGAATCTTGCTGCTTCTATGCCACCATCTTGGAAAAACCTGCTAAATATAATGATACCAAGAAAGTGGTGAAGCAAGCATCAGAGGGACCCTTGAAGGACATCTTGGGCTACACAGGGGACCAGGTTGTATCCTGTGACTTTTAACAGCAACACCCACTCTTCTACTTTTGATGCTGGTGCTGGCACTGCCCTCAATGACCATTCTGTCAAGATCATTTCCTGGTGTGATAATGAGTATGGTTATAGCAACCATGTAGTAGACCTCATGGTCTACATGGCCTCTAAGGAGTAAAGTAGAAAGTGGAAAGCCAAAGACCTTCATCCCCAGTCAAAAAAAGGAGATCCACCAATGAGGAGCCTACATTCCTAACTAGGGATCCAGTACCCCATTCACATACTTGTCCTAAAGCACCCCTGTAGTAGGGTGGAAAAGCCTAGAGTCTTCTACTGTGTACCTTCAATAAAGTCACACACACACACACAAAAAGCTAACTGAATTTTTTCTTTTAAATACCATTTCACTGGTCATCAGCACTTTCCTCCATGGAGTGGACTGGAAAAATAAAAGGCAAAGCAATCAGTTTTTCTATCTGCAATGGTTTAAAATTTCATGGAGGAAGATATCATCACTATTAGCTAAAAGGACTAAGACTTATTAGTGGATTCCAGTTATCCATCCATCTTTGTCTACCATTAGTACAATCTGGTTGTATATGTAGTTGATGAAATTGACATTTTTACTGATTACCCAAAATAAATTGCAATTCATCATTAACAAGTATATGTGGATGTAAAAAAACATATCTACATTACCATTACATTGTTCAATATCGATATATGAAAGTTCCAGGATCAACTTCTTTTTAAATGTGCATTTTAAAAATAACTAGCAGACAGTTCTCTCAATTTAACTAAAAGCCACCAATTAGTCATATAATGCACCTAAAGAAAAAAAAGCCCCTTAAAGGTTCTCTTCCAACAAAGTGATCCCAATGCATACCTAAAAATCATACATGATCCTTTGATATAAGGGAGAGCTTTACAGAATGACTTCTTAGCAATTAATTAATATCAGGTTGGTCATAAAATAGGGACACATATAGATGGTCAGATGGTCAAAAATGTTTGTCTTTGTCATGGAGAGAATCCAGATAGTTCAAACAGAACAAAAAAATTTCTTATAGATAGTGAAGTCATTTAAGTGCTGGCTTGCCCATGACAATGAACCCCCTTAAATCCTGCAGATTTCCCTAAATGAGATACATAATAACTCAAAAGGGGTTGGCACAATTATTCAGACAAGAAAAAAAACAAGTAAATGAATGTCTATTTCTCTATGCAGTTTGACAGGCAACCAATAGAGTTGGTCTATCAGTGCATATACTTATCTTGAATAGGCACTGGATGTGGACAGTGGACCCAAATTGAACAGCAAGAAAAGAATGGACTGGACTGTCTTTGGGAAACTGCACAGTGCTTTTAATGACCATACTAAGGTCCTCTCTGAAACAAAAATCCATCTTTGTAATAACAATATTCTTCCAATAATGCTGCATGGCTGCAAGTCATGGAATACCACAGTGTCTAATGAATTCAAAGTCAAGGACAACCAAAGGACAACAAACAGATGAATGGCAGGTATGAAAAAGCTTCAATATGTCACTGATAAAGAATTATATTTCACCAATCAAGAAGTTTGCTATTTCTAATATTATTCAATACTTGTTATCTAAAGTAGATTCCTCTGTAGGAATGAGTATGCCACTAATTCTCAAGAAAAATCAAGAGATCCAGCAGAAGGCTTCTGAATTTGAGTGGAGCAGGCAGAATCCAGCAGAATCCCCATGGCTAAGTTTTTGGAAAACACGAACAAGAGTCACATAGGATGAGATGAAAGATGATTTATGATCTGGACCTGAAAAGGTTACCTGCATACGGGTATTCTTTTAAGAGGCCTACAGATTCAAGAATAGTTGATGGCGGAGGAGCCAAGATGGCAGCGTAGAAGCAGCAAGGATCAGCAGCTCCTGCACGGCCACCTTAAATACACATAAAATCAATAAATTTTACGGCTCCGAAATCCATGGAACTGCAGAAAACACGTCCCCGCTGAAGGCAGTTCGGCAGGAGGAACCCATCGCAGCAGGTCTGGAGCCAAGGCCAGCAAACCCGGCCTGACCCCAGGGCAGTGGGGAGAAGCCGCAGCCGCAGCCAGGGCCATTCTAGCGCTAAAGACTAAAAAGTGAATCTGAACGAATTCAAGAGCGACAGAACCCACAGAACCCACAGAGAGACTGAGCGAGGCAGGTTCCCAGCCCAGGAAAGTGCCTACTTAGGTTGGGGTAAGAAGAATGATGATCTCAAGGAAGCCGCACCAGGGTGGAGTAGAGAGCAGAGAAGAGTGGACTGAGAGAAAAGCTCCAGCCAGGCATCCAGCAGACTCACCCAACCTGAGAGATTTCCAGCCAGCTCACCAGAGGACAGAGAATCATCTAACGGGGAGGAAAAATCTCGGGGCCCATAGCAGCAGCAGCAAGTTCTGTACGGGCAATCTGGATGTTTAAACTTAAACACCCATACTGCCAGAAGCCAAGATGGAGGAATAAAGTTTATTGGCTCCTCTAAATCCCTCTCAGACCAAGAAAAGTCTGGAATTAAATGTTCTAATCAAAGTAAAAACTTGAATCAGGGGAAGTGGCCCCAGGCAGGGGCAGGGTTGAGGAGGGCAGGTAGAAGACAATAATAAGGAATCTAAGCCCAGTAGGGTGGAACCAGTAAGCCCTACCAAGAAAAGCCAATTTAGCACCACTTGCCCAATCAACAAACAACAG
>CM053595.1:44572043-44637985 GCA_028646575.1 Pseudocheirus occidentalis | reverse complement strand
AAAAAAATTTTTTTTTGGAGGGGGGAAGGCAGGGCAATTGGGGTTAAGCGACTTGCCCAAGGTCACAGTAACTACTAAGGCTCAAGTATCTGAGGTCATCTTTGAACTCGGGTCCTCCCGATTCTCGGGCTGGTGTTCTACTTAGCTGTGCCACCTGGCCGCCCCTTGGTGGTTCTTTTTTAACCAAGGTCAGGTGCAGAAAAATCTCTTGATTTCCAGGTATCTGAAGAGAGGCCGGTCTGAATTAAAGATTGTCTAAAGAGATAGTCCAGGGGTTTTTAGGATTAATTTTAAAGCCTTATATAAATTTTTTGGTCAAGGATAAGCTACACGTAACAACAGCTACACGTAACAATTTGCCATTAGCAGATTGTATTTCCTTTTAAATACTAACCATACAAAAATAAGTGTTTTTCCTTTTTAATATCCACTATTGCTTTGTACTAAATATTTGACTTTGCTATTCACTAGTCAGTTCCTTATAAAGATTTTGCCTCTACGGTAGAACTACATAACCTTAAGTGACTTAAGATATCTGCTTATCTCTCTTGACTTTTGTGTTAGTACAAGAGTTAAAAAGGCAAGGGGCACAAGATGCTTTAAAGGGAGAGCCTGGTTTGCTAATCAGTTGGCTACAAGTCAGCAGTGCGATTTGACCTATTGTTATATATCTCTCCTTCCTACTATTTCTTAACTGATAAGGCAGAACAAGCATTTATCTCTCCTGTGGTTTAGAAAATCAAGTCAGTGAAGCAATTGTGTTGTCAAGAAAGTGATTTACTAACATTTTGCGTGATCGCCCTTGTGTCTCAACAGATTTGGGATAAGACCAGTTTGGAATGTTTGAAAATACTAACAGGACATACAGGTTCAGTCCTTTGTCTGCAGTATGACGAGAGGGTTATTGTAACTGGCTCCTCAGACTCCACAGTGAGGTGAGCACAGTAAGGCCACAGAGCCAAACCAATCTCATGTCTGAAAAGCTGCCTTGCTTCCTTCCCTTTCCTTTTTGGGACTCTCTTCCCCTGGTCTTTTTGTCTGTCAGTCACCCTGCTGCTTTCCTTCTGTGCACCTTTGTAGGACTCTTTCTTTCTCTTGACTCTACCAAGAATCTGACCTGGTCTTTTTTGTGCCTCCAGCTCTTATCTGCTACTGCCTGATAACTTCTGTAACTCTTTCCCTTTCAGTGAAACTGAGGTCCAGCCTGTGGCCCAGACCCCTGGGTTCAGGGAGGCAGTTACAGCAAGAGATGGTCTGAGGCGACCCTGGATTTTTTTGGGGGGGTGGAGGGGAGGAGAGGCTTTTATTTTATTTTATTTTTTGGTCTTTAGTAATTTGTTTACTTTTAGTTTATAAGATTCAGTTCCACAATCCCTTGAGTTTCAGATTTTCACCCCATCTCCTAATCCTTGCCCCATGGCAGCTTGCAATCAAGTATAGGATCTGCAAATACTCTTACATTAGATAGACATTAGTCAGGTTGTAAAGAAGGATTGTAACCAAAGGAATGAACAATGGGAAAGAGGAAACAAAAGCCAACAAGAAAAAGAGACAAAGCAGGTAGTTTGCTCCAGTCTGCATTTAAACTCTGTTCTTTCTAGATCTTTCTCTAAATGTAGACATCTCCTTCCATGATGAGTCCTTTGGAGTTGTCTTATAACCTTGCATTTCTGAGAGGAGTTCAGTCTATCAAAGTTGGTTGTCATATGTACATTGGAACATACTGGATTTACAATCATAAAAACCTGGGTTTGAGTCTTAGGTCTGTCACATTTGTGTGGCCTTAGGAAAGTTACTTTCTTTACTTAATTTCCTCTTCTTTAAAATGCCTGTGTGATTTTGGGATTCCTTTCAGATTTAAAAATAATCATATGAGTACTCCCCTCCAACTTGATCTGAGCAGAAAGAAAGATGATTGAGAGGCATACAAGTAGGCTGCCAAGCATTGGGGTGCCAGGAGTGTTGGGGGGGGGATAAGATGTTGGGAATAAAATGGCATAAGGGACATCTGGATTTCACAAAGTAAATTGTAACTTTGAGAAAGCCCAGTCAGATGAAAAACAGCTTTATGGTTTAACTTTGTGTCTGAAGCAGTTACCTGCTTCCCACCTATCTCTCTTCCATTATTCTAATCTCAACACTTTTGTAGAATTGTGGCAAACAGGAAAGTTGCTTTTAATATCACTTGTTTTAAACTTGAGTTTCAGGGTGCCCAGACAAATCTGAGTCACCAGCAAGCAACCCCCCCACCTATGTATGATGTCAAATTCGGTTGCTGTTATTTGTTGATTTTATTCAATATTTTTTCCCCCTTAAAAAGGGAGGTAGAGGTATTTTCAGAAATGGGGGTAGTAAGGATTTAGGGAAATTAATGTGATATCAAAACAACAGATATCAATACAATTTGAACACCTATGTGTATGTATGTTTGCTGATATTGAGGTCCATAGCATGAAGAAAAATCATTTTTCACAAGTTCTACTTAGCATCATACTTTTCTCTCCCTTTAGAGTTTGGGATGTGAACACAGGAGAAGTTCTGAATACATTGATCCACCACAATGAGGCAGTCCTTCACCTGCGTTTCAGCAATGGCCTAATGGTGACTTGTTCAAAGGACAGGTCCATTGCTGTGTGGGACATGGCATCACCCACTGACATCACGCTTCGACGTGTATTGGTTGGTCACCGAGCAGCGGTTAATGTGGTTGACTTTGATGACAAGTACATTGTCTCTGCTTCTGGTGACAGGACCATTAAAGTAAGTTTAAGGGGAAAAAACATCTTGATTTATCTTCATACATTTATTGTTCAGGAACTCAAGACGGGAACTTGGTTTTTGTACCAAGGTGGAATTTGCAGTACACAGAGAAAACTTCTTTCCTTATCCTCAGAGTGCCCCCTTCTGGTCATTTTGCCCTCAGTGCTCCTTAGAGTCACAGACAAGAGGGTCGAAAAAGTGACATGAGTAACTTTTCAGCATTTGTTGAAAACGTGTCCTGTTGGTGGGGTATTGTGTGTGCGTGTGTGCATGTATACACAAAAAGATGTATAGATACACATGGATATATAATAT
The DNA here is from genome assembly GCA_028646575.1 of Pseudocheirus occidentalis. NCBI lineage: Eukaryota > Metazoa > Chordata > Mammalia > Diprotodontia > Pseudocheiridae > Pseudocheirus > Pseudocheirus occidentalis. The sequence continues at coordinate 44,634,910 of CM053595.1, read as the reverse complement.
AGATATACATAAGAAAGTAGAGGAATCTAACAGGATTGTAAACACTTATCTGAGTAAAAGGTGGAATGTGGAACAAGCAAAGTGGCCTTGGACAGCTTGGTTACTTTATGGCCCTGTCATTTCTCTTTAACTTAAGTACTTTATTGTGTGAATGTCTTATGCAAATGATTTCATAAATTACAGACTATTCTACATAAATAGGGTTATGAGTCATTGAGAAGAAAAGGCAGCAATAGTGACAGGAAAGAAAAGACTGGGTGGGGCCCAAATGTAAAAATGGAACCACATAAGTCTGTGGTCAGTTAGCCTTGGAGGAAAGACACAAGAATCCGTGGCTGGAGGGATCCTTGCCTTCAGGCAAATGAGTGTCATCTAAGCCCTCCTGGATGATCTCTGGGGATGGAGATTGGATTTCCAGGTCAGTGTTTTATCCTGTCAGGCAAAAAAAAAAAAAAAAATCTACATCTAACATGTCCTCCAGGCTTCCAGTTTTTTAGGTTTTTACATTACTTTTTTTATAACCAAAAATTCTTTGAACCTGTAATTTTTAAAAAAGTACTATGGAAATATTTTTGTTCAGTTATTAAAATTTTATAATTTATTCTGCAGGTCTGGAGCACAAGTACCTGTGAATTTGTGCGTACTCTGAATGGGCACAAGCGTGGCATTGCCTGCCTTCAGTATAGGGATCGCCTAGTTGTAAGTGGGTCCTCAGACAATACCATCAGGTGAGTGGAAATGATTCTTTACCATGTTCATAGTTTTACACGAATAATGGTAGACTGAGATGTATACCCCAAATACTTTAAGATTTGCAGGGAAAATTAAGGTTGTGTTTAGATTTTTAAAGACTTTTTTTAGTCTCCCATGTACCTTTTTGATTTATAACAGATTCTAAAATTCAGTGGACTTTGACTACAAGTTGAGTCTTGGAATGATGCTTTTCATTGTGGACGCGATGCTTGGTATAGTTGGCAGTGGATAAATGTTAGAAATCATCATTTTGGCAGAGAAACTGCTGCGCATATTAAGAATGCTAAGAATGTTTGTTTGAAGATGTAGTACGGACGTGATTCTGGACTAGTAGTGTCACACGGTTGTTCTAGAGATCACTCTTAGAGCCATGCTCCATATTCTTGGTCCATATTCATGTTCCATGTTCATATTTTTTCCCCTTTTTTGGGTGATATTTATTTGTATCGATTTGTCTTTTTTTAAAGACAGCCTAGAAAATCAGTGAGTAATATATCAGCTAGAACAATATTTAATAAAAATCCTCTTGGGGTGGCTAGGTAATGCAGTGAATAGAGCATTGGCCCTGGAGTCAGGAGGACCTGAGTTCAAATCCTGTCTCAGACACTTAACACAAAAACTAACTGTGTGACTTTGGGCAAGTCACTTAACCCCAATTGCCTCGCTTTCCCCCCTCCAAAAAGCAAAAAAAAAAAAAAAATCCTGTTTAACACCAGTATTTGCCAGGTAAGTCAGATTAAAAATAGGGGGATGGATTTATCTACTGCATTTAAATCTCCCAAGTCAATACTTAACTGATAGGCATCTTTCAATGATTGGGGAAAAAACTTGTTCTTTAGTCCAGGTCAAGTAAAAGACAGTAGTCTCAGCCTCACTTGCAGGTCTCATCAGAAATGTGGAAACCATCACCCATGTTTTATTACATTAACATCTGATTTTTACCGAGCCCCCGTGGAGCCTTTGGGGAATGGGCTGTCTCTTCTCTTCCCCCCAATTTAGATGCCAGTGTTTTGTATCCCATAAGGAAAGGAGAAAGGGCAGGAGTAGGAGCTATTTTCACTTTATGACACATCAGTACATGGATTGGCATTAGGGATCCTTGATCTACCCCCCTGTGCAGGCTTTTCCCTTCCCACCCAGAATTTGCCGGGAATATATTTGACCACATATTCTTACCAGCAACCAAGAAAAAGAATGAGAATTGCAAGGAATCAAGTGCAATACACATTCTCGTAATTAAAACATATATTCCACAAACAGTGCTTTCTGTGTCATGCATTGTGATCATGTAATTTGAGATGACAGTGAGGCAGAGCATTCTAGTACACCATGAGCCATCCGCCTGACAGTGCTCTATTTCTTGTTTAAGGCTGTGGGATATTGAGTGTGGTGCATGTTTGAGGGTGTTAGAAGGACATGAAGAATTAGTCCGGTGCATCAGATTTGATAACAAGAGGATTGTGAGCGGAGCCTATGATGGGTATGTGTTTAAAACAAATGACTGTATTGTTAAAATTATATCAGTGGTAACTTTATAACTATGAGAAATACAGGGACTAGAACTTCCTGGCTAGTAATTTTTCTTCCTTATACTCCAATAACCTTTCTTTGTCCAGAAGGCCTGTGGGTGGCAGAATAACATCATTAGAGCCTGTAGAGCCCAATTAGACGTAGCTATCCATTGACTTATAACATCACTATTGCTACTAAATGTTATCTCTGTAGTCCATCCTCTCAGGAGTAAACTGTAGGGTGGCAAAGGGAAAAAGACCATGATGCTTCCTTCAGTAAAATGCTAAAATAAATAAGGAGGACCCCTGTCTTCAATGAGCTTAATTTGGTGAGTGGTGGGAGAGAGAAGAGCAGGATGGAGAACTGAGACATGCATCCAAAGTAAAATGTATTAAATTTACATATAATGCAAAATGCACGTTTACCTTCAGCCTTGAAAATTAGAAAGCAAACACTGTAACCTCTACTTTTTTAAGCAGAAAGAATGAGCACTGAACCCAGATCAGGTTTTCTATTTCCTTTCATTTTATTGTGTTTCTTTTCCATTCAGTAAAATCTGATTTCACATTATTTTTATGTTATAGAAAAATTAAGGTTTGGGATTTGCAAGCTGCTCTTGATCCTCGGGCACCAGCAAGCACATTATGTTTGCGTACATTGGTGGTATGTATTTTTTCTATTTATATATATTGAGACCATATGGAGAAACATGTCTGTTTGCAGGTGAACTTACATCGCAAGTTAAAATTCTTGACTCTTTCGTGCCATAAAAAGTACCTTCAAATGAATTTGTTTTGTTAACCCGAATTAGAGAGAACTTGATATCTCTGTTCTACTAAGCCTTTTTCCAAAAGTATATTGACCCTGGAGCTGGAACTGAATAACGGTAAATGCTTCTTTAAACTTGGGTCAGTCTTCTGGCCATTTAAAAGTAGGAATGCCTACTTCTAAAAAGAAAGGTTTCCAGAACACCTAAAAATGTAGGCACAAATATAAAGCTATGGAATAGATTGAAGAAATGTGCTCTTGGAATGAAGAACAGAGTATTCAAATGATGGCTTCTGCAGTAAAGTTCAGAGGCCATTTAATGCAAAAGTTCTTACCCAAGTTTGTGTCATGGGTCCATTGGCAGTCAAACGAAGCCTAGGGATCCCTTCTCAGAATCATATTTTTAAGTGAATATCATAAAACCTTCAGGATTATAAAGGAAACCGTTTATATTGAAATAAACATATGAATCCTTCATGGACCTCCACTGACCTCCAGGGTAAGAAAGCTGTCATCTAGAATGTTATCCTCATCTTACAGATTGGGAAACCCAGTCCTGAAAAGGGGAAACGACTTAACCACAGAATCCCATACCCAGAAGGAATCTTGTCTTCATTCTAGTCCAATCCTCACCAAATCCTGAATCCTATCTGTGGGATCCTTTTCACCAAGGCTGGGCTTGAAGAGCTCCCACTGACAGAGAAGTCATTGTTCCCATAGACAGCCCATTTGGCTGTGCTCTAGGAAGTCTACCAGGGAACCAGTAAGAACAGTAGTGATGTATCCTCGTGCTAAAAGCCACAGCATGGAGAATTGCGGAAAGTTTAGATCTTACTTCATTATGAATCTGTTTGGTTTTACAGGAACATTCTGGACGGGTGTTTCGGCTGCAATTTGATGAATTTCAGATCATCAGTAGCTCCCACGATGACACTATTCTGATTTGGGATTTCCTAAATGTGCCCCCCAGTGCCCAGAACGAGACTCGTTCTCCCTCTAGAACATACACTTACATCTCCAGATAACAGTCTGCACTTTTACCCACATCAGGTATACTTTTCTGTTTATTTGCTGTTTGCCATTTGCTATTTGATTGTAGTGATGATTCAGATGTGATGTTAAACAAGTTGCATCTTTGTTATTAGGTTATCTTCTCTAAATGCTTCTAGTCACTGTTAGAGGATTCAGGAAAGTAGGAGACCAAAGCCCTTTTGATTCTTCTTTGAGTCTCCCTTGTGTCTTTCTTTCCTATCCTTTTGACTGAAGGTATTTATAAAGCCTGTGCATTGTGCTGGGTTTATAAACACAGAAACAAGTCAGCCCTATCCTCAAGGAATTTTTATTCCAATCATGGGATACTATGGATTGATGGATGGATGGATAATCTGAGTATTCATCTGGAAAGTCATAAAGATTTTAAGTGGAGTCACAGGGATTCATTCATATTGCAACTATCATTCATCTATGGGTAGATAGATAGATAGATAGATAGATAGATAGATAGATAGATAGATAGATAGATAGATAGATATGTATTGTATATATTTCATCTGAAAAGTCATAAAGATTTTGAGTGGGGTCATAGAGATTCATTCAAATTGCCACTCTCTTTCCAAAAGCGATGCTGATATTGCCCTGATTGAGGAAGTGGTGGAAAGAAGGGGTGCAGGGAAAGGGAGTATGTATGGATTGGAAAGTGGTCAGGGTAAAAGTGTGTGCTTAGGGTTCTGGCAGGCTAGATATGGTAAGTATTCACCAAGAAAAACTGGCCCAAGGGGGTGAGTTCCCAAAGACCTCTGGGGCACAATCTCTGAAATTCCCTTTGGAGAGTGTGGGAGCAACAGCCACAAATTATTCTTCCTCATGCCTCGTTTAAAAAGAAGGGAAAAAAAAACCCAGTGCTAAAAGATAACCATGCAGAGGATAATTCTCTGCCCCTTGTCAAGACCAAACTACTGGCAGGTTTCTTTGAGTCCACATTTTGTCATCAGAGCCAAACACTGTCTGTTTTCCAGATTTTAGCTTTATGACACTCTGCTTCATGGAGACTGATCAGAATCTGTGCATTTTTAATGGGAATTATTCTTTCTTTACAATCATTACATTCAATATTTTTTTTTGTTTTTTGTTTTTTGAGGGCAGTTGGGGTTAAGGTCACACGGCTAGTTTTTGTGTTAAGTGTCTGAGGCCGGATTTGAACTCAGGTACTCCTGACTCCAGGGCTGGTGCTCTATTCACTGCGCCACCTAGCCACCCCCATCTCATTCAATATTTACTGAATAGGACTCTATACTTAGTGTGGAGACTCATAAAGGAGTCTTCACTGACATTAGGAAGCCTAACTTTAAATGGGGTCAGATGAACCTCACGAATGTCAAAGAACTTAACAGTCGAATCAGATAGTCATGGGTATGCAGACACAAATGTTAAGAATCCTTGTGAAGAGGGCAAGTACACTTTCTGCAGTTTCTGATATCTCTATCTATCTATCTATCTATCTATCTATCTATCTATCTATCTATCTATCTATTATATATATTCTGAAAGTTCTCAACTTGGGAAAGCACAAAGTTCAAGTAAATTTAAGACTTGAAAAAAATTTTTTTTCTGTTTCTTTTTAAGTACCTTCCTCTAATAAAATGAAACAAATTCAATATATTTTTGAATAGCTTTGTGGTTTATCCCAAACAGGATTCCTTTAGTTGAGGTGTGGTCATCACTTGTGTGTGTGTGTGTGTGTGTGTGTGTGTGTGTGTGTGTGTGTGTGTGTGAGAGAGAGAGAGAGAGAGAGATAGAGACAGAGAGAGAGAGTTTTTACCCATTTAAGAAGTCTTAAAAAGAGCTCTGTAAAGATCACTCCCTACAGTGTTTCATTATGACGATAAACTGTAAATCATTGGAAAATGTTATCTGCTCTTTCAGGTGGTGGGTCCCAAAGACCTAATACAAGCAATGAACCTCTTTTACAAGGTTCCAAATGTGTTTGCTTCTTCAAAGCAAATTGCTTTTGACAGTCCTGGCAGTCAGCTACAAGGATTTTATTGCCTTTTTTTGAATTCTTTTCATTTATTGTAACATGACAAAAATTGTTACCATATGATATGCTAAGATCTAAGTGCTACAAGAAAACCCACTCTTAAAGATGCTTTTGCTATTAAACAAGTGAAAGTCTCCTAGCTAAAATTTAGTTAGGCAGGTCCTTTGCTCAGGAAATGTAGGAAATGTAGGAATTAAGTTTATTCACAGATTCTTTGTTAATGCTCATTTATTCCCCTCATTTATCTTCCAGAGAAAATACTCCTGATTTACTATCTTTATCTCTCAATTTTATGTCATTTTTATTAAAAAATGTTAACATGGTTTTTCTTCATTACTACATATTTTTAGTACATTCTGAAGACAGCCTGCCAGACCAACATATACAAAGAAAGGTGGTTTAATGGATAGTGGTGTTAACTATTTGCCCCTTTTAAATTGTAAAATGCTACTGAAATACCACATACTTTAAATTTGTGTTTCACATGGCTTCCGAACAAAGGAACACATAAAATTTGCTTTCATTTGGAATGCCTGAGGATTAGCATGTCTGTATTACTTGTATGTATTATGTTTTACTGAGACAAATGTAGGACAAAAGAAATAAGTTGCATTCATTATCAGTTGAAAAGAATGAGAATACAGTTAAATGTGTCCAAGGATCTTAGGGTATGTCAAAGTCACCATTATGAAAGTTGATCATTATCATATAATAAATTGTAATTCTCATTACTTGGGCTTTATGGTTGTCTGGATTCTGAAAATTCGAAGCTTAATGTAGTTTTTGGTTTTGGAAAAGACCAACATAATGATGTAATTCCCTAATACATCTTTATTAAGATAATGATGTGCCCATTTCCCCTAGCACTTTAGGGTTTACAAAACATTTCCCTCACAACAACTCTGGGAAGTAGGTAGTAACATTCTCATCCCCATTTACAGAAGAGGTCGTCACTCTCAGAGCAGTTTAAGTGAATTATCCAAGATTTTGTCATCTCGTAAATGTCAGAGCCCAAACTCAAATCCAGATCTCCAGTATCACTATACTTTGTCATTCCTCTTCTTCTCTTCCTTCTCCACCCCCCCCCCCCCAACACACACCCACACCCACACCCACCAAACACCAGAACAAGATCAGATAGAACCAAACACCACATCACCTAGTGGTGACTAGGAGAATTTTAGGATTTTAAAGAGATCGTTGTGGGTCAGAGTCTTCAAGGCTAGTTTTGCCAAGGAGATAAGAATGAGATCAGTAAAAGTGATTAATAAAGATTTGATGAGTTGGTGTCAGTTTAATTTTTTGAAAAATCATAGACTCATTCTTCTAAAAGAAAGGGTAGCATATACATTGAAGGGATTACAGCTTTCTATGAAATTTAGATACACGTTTAGATATTTGGAAGGCGCATTCCGATACATTAAAAAATTTTGATGGGGGAATTTTAGCGCTAGAAGAAACATGAGAGATCATGTGCTGTGACCCTCTCCTTCTACATGTAGGGGAGCTGTCCAAGGTTACTCAGTGACCCAAGGCCAGAACTGGGCCTCCTTCCTCCCAGGCTAATGCTTTCCCCATACACTGTATTGCTTCTTCCAGTGGAATTTCTTGAAAATACAATAAATTCTTGGTATGTTCCGTTCTGTTAGCAGAAAATACCATGCAGTTGGCATTTCTATACTTCTGCAATGGCACTAGTACTTATAACAATGCTTCCTCTCAATTATAGCTGTCCCAGAATGGAACTGACTGCTTCAAGAAATAGAGGTTTTCCTACCGCTGGAGACTGGATAAATAGCCACCTTCAGGGAGGTTGTCGATCGTTTCTAGTCAGGTTTAGGTTGGACTTGCTAGCTGACCTCTGAGGTCTCCCTTCTAACTCAGGCTTTGTGATTCTTTGTGGTCTTGAAATGCTTCTGAATCATTAAAGAAAGATTAAAAGCTATAGTTCTATTGTAGGCATATTTTATCCACATTCGAAATAAATAGCCAGCCTTTATGTAGTGCTTTGAGGTTATATCATCTGATCCTAGCCTGAGAGGTAGCTGCTATCATTATCCCCTTTTACAGATGAGAAAACTGAAACAGGATAGGTAAATGACCCACTCAGGGTCACAGGGCTGTTGATAGTCAGAGGCAGGATTTGAACTCGGGTCTTCCTGACTTCCAAGTCTAGTACCCTGTATACATCCTGTGCTGTTATTCCTGTTTTCCCAGAATATTTTATCAGTCAGATCATGCTGAAAAGAAATGGTTTGTATTTTGTTGTTGGTGGTGGTGGGTTAGTGCAAAGGTAAATGTCAAGGCATATAATACTCCCATTTTTCCTTCTTTTCAGGGTTCCATAGTCTTGAACTACTGGCTGCACAGCTATCCCATGCCCACGGGTGTCATTCACAGCTGAGTCTGAAGTTGGAATTGGTTCTAGATGCTGTGTAGATGCAGAGCAGCACAAGTCTAAATTCTCATTTTTCTTGCGATCTCTGACTCCTGACTGTTTACTTGGAGGCATTTATGACAGTCGCATTGACTTCAAGTAGATAAGACAAAAGCCTGTCCTTCCCTGCCATGAAAAAAACCTAATGCTTCAACTGTACATTTTTCATATAAACTGAATTTACAATCTGTTTTACAGAAGTAAATGAAAATTCAAGTAAAGACTTGGCCTAATTTATATTGCTTTGCACTTTGGTCTGACTTTAAAGAACATCAAATTCTCCGATGAGATAGATTTGGGTGCCAAACACATGCCCAGAATGTACATTGTTCCTTTCAGAAGTCGGCACCCTCCTTCTTACTGTACGAGTCATTCTGCATCGAGAACTTGTTTTATAAGGAGTGTGTTGAACGTGTGGGAATATTTCTGGATCTTTTAATAATATTTTGGATTTTACTTTGTTTCTGCTCCACTCGTTTCTTTTAATTTAAAGAATTGTAAACCAGATGATATTATCTGCCAACTGGTAATATGGCACTGGCTTTTCTTTTATTAACACCTTCTTTTCCCCCTTTCCTCTGTTTTACTGATATTTGATAGAGTCATACCTTTACATGAGTGCTTGCCTCCTAATTTAAAATACTGTATCAGCATGTAGATAGGATGTACATAACAGTTTAACCTCAAGGTGTATGGATCAGGACCTCCTGATCCCGAGACACTAATGCATACTGTATTAGCACTTAGCCACGGGAGATTCTCAATGACTGGCACCCAGGGGTTCATGTGGATTATCTAGAATCCTCCGTGCAGTATTCATAAGATTTTTTTTTATGGGAACTATGTTTTAAAAGTGTAATTTCTAAGCTTAAAAAAATTAAAATGTTTTGTTTCTGTTCTGCAGTATGTATAATAGATGTACCTTAAAATTTTTGGTTTGTTTGTTTCTTAATGGTATTTTGAAGTACTTACAAGTTAGCTTTTTTTGGTAGCATTTACTTGGCTCCACAAATTGAACAATGTCCTAAGTCTAAATCCAAATGTATTTATATTTTTAATTTTGCTCTATCTGAATTGAAGTAGTTGCTCTGTCAAGAGAGGAGACTCTGTTGGCTCCTATGTCTCTGTCTGGGGCTAGACTCCGTCTAGTTTTTAGGCCCTAGTCTAGCCCCAGGCCAGTGCTTGGTGTGTGTGCTGGTCTGTGTGGTTCCTTTGTAGTCTTGTTATGGGACATCTCCTTTGTCAAAAGGCCTCTTTTGGGCGCCTCCATCTTGGGTTGCAGGGTTTCCTTGTCTTTTATTTTCAGTCTCATGTATTTAGTGGCATGCTTCTGTGGGAAGGGATTACTCACAAATGTCATTTCTCCTGATTTGCTTCATATAACTGCAGCTTTCAACAAATGATTTTGTTTTGTTACCCTTAGCTTCCAAATGCACTCAAACTCAAGTATGTATGAACGACATTGTCACACCGACTGTCTTTATTGGCGCTGAAGGATCAGCTGCCACTTCTTTTTTTTCATGTACAATGTTATGTTTTCTTTGTCCTTTGACATTTGTTTTAATCCAGGAATGTCCATGGTATTTAAAGGACCAATAAATTAATATTAAAATGCAGTGAACAAGCATGGCTAACAGTGGCATCCTCTTGTGGATCAAACCTCTTCCCAGTGAAAGCACACACAGATACTACCAAAGGGCAGATTGCTTTGCTATATTTTATCCTTTGCATTGAGAAAAGTGTTGGGATCAATGTGTGGTTTGTTTTTCTTTTTTTTTTTTTTCCCTTCAGTTAAAGCTTTCTCACATGTGTTACAAATGATTTCTTTCTTTGAGATGATGGAACCTCAAAGTGCAGAAGTAAGGTCACAGGTTTGTAAGCTTGGCGGTAATTTGTGGAAGTGGCTTACTTTTTTAACCCTTTTCACCTTATAGCTTTAATATAAAACCGGCCAAGAAAAGATGTTCTTGCAGCCCAGAAGAAAATGGCAAACTGTTTCTCCAAGAGCAGTGTCCTTTTTTATGCATGTGTAAAATGGAAGTTCCTCATTTTCCTTGGGAGATCACGGTATTTGAACGTGCACACAACTTCTGGATTGTGCTTATTAAACCATAGTAGTGAACTTTATCTTTGGCACCCAAGGAATCGGACTTCGGGGATTCATAGTAGCCATTCCTGGCTGCACTCTGGGTTTTGGTTTTGCTAACCATAATTGAGCAATTGTACATTACTGCTATATTAATGTTTCAAAGCACTGGGATAGTCTACTTCTAACTTGTAATTAATTATGTTTGCCAATTATCTGTTTGAAATAAGTTTGTGTCTGAACAGCTTATTGAAACTGTTAAATTGTACAGATACTGTTCATGACCTAAAGCTTTGTACTGTGGAATGTGCTTAATAAAAAAAGAAAAAGTTTGACTTTTGTCCAGAAAATTGCTAACTAATATCATCCAAAAAAAAAAAGTATAGGCATTCTGCATTATGGCTAATTTGGCTTCATGCATTTATTACTTAAGATACTAATTTGAAGTTAATAATCTTAATAAAATATTCCTTCTCTACTACTCTGTTAAGGAATTTGTTTAAAAAAAAAACCCTGTAATATGTTATCAATAATTCAGTGACATGCAACTGAGGCTTATGGATTTTTTAAAAAACATCTGCATTGTGAAATGAGGTGAAGGGTCAAGTGCTTTCAACATAGTAGGAGAGCTGTGCCTCTGATGATGCAATTGAAAAGTATTAACTAGAAAGCTGACTTGAACCTTGTGGGTTGTGGGGTTAGGCTATCCCATACCTCTTCTTGGCAAGGCTACCTTCCTCCATATGCAAGATTGCTTCCCCAGAATATTGAGCTTTATAGTTATGGGATGAAATATGAAACGGGCACCTTTAAGTGCTCTTTGTGTTATTTCGATTTCAGTGAAAATTAAACTTTGATCTCCTCACTATGCAAGTTCCATGAAGGCAGGTATGGAACAGCCAGCTGGAGCCCATTCGGCTTTTGTGCATCAACAATAAGATCTTGTCGCTCATGGTAATGAATCATCAGGGTTTTATTTGAATCATCCTCTCAGACAAGGGTTCTTAAAGGTTTCTTTATGTCATGGCCCCCTCTGGCAATCTGGTGTTTGCAGAATCATGCTATATAAAGAAAGGAAGGAAGAGCTAAATTTCAGTTCAAAGTTTGTGGGGAAATAATGTATTTTTTCCCCAAAATTAATCCCTCTGTATGGATCCCAGATTAATAACACTTGCTGTAAGACAGAAAGAACACAGGTAGATTTTAGACCCCAAACTTGGTAGTTATAAATTTCTTGATTAGTCAGTTATGCACTTTTTTTTTTTTTGCTTTTTTTTTGGAGGGCAATTGGGGTTAAGTGACTTGCCCAAAGTCACACAGCTAGTTTTTGTGTCAAGTGTCTGAGGCTGGATTTGAACTCACGTCTTCCTGACTTCAGGGTCAGTGATCTATTCACTGTGCCACCTAGCCGCCCTGAGTTATGCACATTTAATTTGCTGATGTTCAGTTGTGTCCAACTCATCATGACCCCATTTTGTGGTTTTCTTGGCAGAGATACTGGAGAGGTTTGCCATTTCCTTCTCTAGCTCATTTTACAGGTGAGGAAATTGAGGTAAACAGGGTTAATTTAAGTGACTTGCCCAGGATCACACAGCCAGTAAATGTCTAAGGTCACATTTGATTTCAAATCCTCATGACTCCAGAGGCAGTACTCTATTCACTACCGTGTAGCTTCCGTATATTAAAACCCTAGATAACTGGAGAACAGTTTTAAGAGGAGCCAGATTTTCTAAGTAGCTAAAAGCTGGTTAGCATTCTAAATGTAATCACTATGAATGGAAATCTTTATGAAGTATATCACTTCCCTGCCTTTTTAACTTGTGCAGTCTGAACAATCTAACTTTTTACTTTTTTTTTTTTTTTTGGAGGTGGGGAATGTAGAGTGATTAGGGTTAAGTGACTTGCCCAAGGTCACGTGGCTAGGTTTGTGTGTGTGTGTGTGTGTGTGTGTGTGTGTGTGTGTGTGTGTGTGTGTGAAGTTGTCTTGAGGTCGAATTTGAACTCTGGTCCTTCTGACTCCAGGGCTGGTGCTCTATTCACTGCGCCATCTATGTAGCCGCTCCCAGTCTAAGCTTTTAAATGGTTCTTTGAGGTATCATATGGCATTTCTTATTTTGCTGTGCTGGCAAACAATAATGCCTTCAGGCCCTGTCGAAGCATGTAAGACTATGTACCCATGTACTAGGGTTCCCCAGTTTGATCTTTATTCTTTTTTCATCACCATCTTTATTGTCATGATTTTGGGAGGGCCGTGCCCTACTTACAACCAAGAGTGGATCTGTTACAACCCTTCTTCTAATTTCTTGTAACCAGCCAAAATTATGTGGAAGTTAAGTGTCAATTAGCTCTGGGAGGGGACCTAAGGACCTCTCCTTTGAGTAACAGACTTTGAGATATTGCACAGAACCCAGAAACTTTTTTGGGCTGCAGAGGTGCATTGCGCTTGCTTCATTCTAAACTGGTCGGCAAATAATAATTCTTTATAACTGAACTGTTGCTAAATTCAGAGCAATAAACTTACCTTTGAAAGAGAGTCTAGATGAGGATTAGATGGCCTTAAATATAAAGAAAATTCTGCAAAAATGAGAATTATGTGAGCTTTAAAGAAAAATGTCCCAAAGACACCACATAGAGAGGCAAGCACAGTAAACTAGGAGTCACATCTGGGTTCTGGTAGTGGTGGACTGACTGGTCTTTCCACCAATTCAGTCTAACAAGCATTTATTAGGTACCTCCTATGTGCCCAGGTAATGTGCTTAAGGCAGTGAGGATACAGAGAACTAAACGGTCCTTGCCGTGAAGGCACACAGAATCTCCAGAGAAAAACTACACAAAATAATTTCAGGGGGATATTAGCAACTCAGAATTCCTGTGGGAAGTGACCGGAGCTGAGCCTTGAAGTGAGCAAGGAATTCTAGGTTATGAGGGTGAGAAAGGAATATATTTCAGGCATGGAGAATGACTTGTGCAATGAGATGGGAAACAGAATAGAGAATGGTAAGCACAATTTTGGCTGAAGCCAAGAGTATGTGAAGGTGAGTAAAGCTCAGAGGGTAGGCTAATGTTAGATTCTAGAGGAGTCACACGGAAGGTTTTTTTTTTTTTTTATTGGGATAAAGAGAGTCACTAGAGTTTCTCAAGCAGTGAAGTTTACTGTGCTTTAGGTCTATTACTTTTGGCATCTGTGTGAAGGGTATATTAGAGAGGAAGAACTGGAGATAGAATAATTGTAATTGTTCTGGTGAGAGTGAGTTAAAAGTGAATGGATGTGAGATATGTTGTGAAGGCAAGACCACAGAACCTGGCAACTGATTAGGTTTAAGAGGTGAGGAGGAGGGAAGAAGGACCGTGGATGATCAGAAGGGTAGTTTGCTCTCAACAGAAAGAAGTTTGAAAGAAAGGATGATTTGGGGAAAATGGGGAGATATAGGGACTGGAGATTTATAGGAAGATAGGAATTATCTGTGTAGAAGTGATATGATCCATGAGAGTTGAGATAACTGGGAATGTATAAGGAAGAGATCTGGGGTAACCCTAATGTGAGTAGGCTTAAACTTAGGACCCTTTCTAACAAAACTGAAAATGAGTAATCAGGAGAACCAGCAAAGAGCATAGTCATGAAAATCAAGGAAGGGTTTTGAGAAGAGATGATCAACAGTCTCAATTGTCACATAGAGGCCCAAAAGAATAAGAACTAAAAAAAGGCCCTGAGGTTTGAGATACCATTGGAATTCCAGTTTTAGGCAAAAGTTAAGATTGACAGCCTAATGTTGGGCTTGAGCTTGAGAAATGAGAATGAGGTGAGAAAATGAAGACAGCAAAGTGTAGACAGGAGAGGTATAGAATGGTATCTTCAGAAGATGGTAGGAACAAGCGATAGCTTTTTAAAGATAGGGAAGAGATCTCAGCATGTTTGTAAGTAGGAAAGAAAGAACCAATGGACAAAGCAAGATTGAAAATTAGGAAGAAGGAAAAGATGATTAAAAGGACAAGCTCTCTGAGAAGACCGGATCATGAGCCAATGACACAGATAAGAGATGTCAGTATTTGCAAGGAGAATAGCTTCTTTCTCTGAGACTGGAGCAAATGAAGAGTGAAGGGAGGATAGGGATGATAGATGATTCGGAGTGTAAAGTTGGGAGAGACAGGAAACTTGGGACATATGGTCTCATCTTTTTCAGTGAAGTCTTTGGCTAAGTCCTCTGGCAAGAGGAAGAGGAGGGTGGAGTGGCAGAAATTTCTCGAGGAAAAAAGGTTTGGAACACTGAGGGGAGTGGGATAGTCAATCCATGAATAAAAGTATTGGCATGCAGCAGTGAGGGCCCAGTTGAAATTGGAGAGCATGTAGTTCCATCTACATTCAGAAACGTGAGTAGGAGAGGCAAGGAGAGTGTTAGTGGTAGTAAAACAAAGTTGTGGCCTTGGTACATGATGAATGGTGACAGGATGAAGGTTTCAAGGATAGAGGGACAATGTAACATTGACCTGGTTCACTCACTATTGGGCAAGACTGGAAAATGAAAAAAGTGAGAACAGGGGCAGGGGTGAAATGTCTAGAGGTTTAGATAGAATACACTTATTAAGGATGACCTGATCACGGCACAGGGAGAAATGGATGGCCAGGTAGTTAGGATGACATAGTTGAATGTCAGAATTATGGAGAGTGGAAGTAGAATATTTGTAGGTGATAATGAACTAAAAGGCATTCTCTGTGCAATTGTTGCAGAATGAAGGTGTAGATCATGGAAACAGGGAAGAATGGAGGAAGTACAGTTGAGGAGGAAAAGAAGACTGAACCAGGTACAAAGTTCCTTGAGAAAAATGACCAGGTGTCTAGTAGAAACAAAACAAACAAAACAAAACAAACCCAAAAAAACCAGCTTGCAGGATCTGATAGAATGAGCTGTCTTGATAGAGTAAATGTATCAAGGTGGGCATAAGTAGAGAGAGTAAGTCATCTCAGAGTCAAGAAGACCTGCATTCAGTTACTGGCTTAGACACACACTGCCTTCAGCTAAGGGCTGCTGGGCAAGTCACTTCTCTCAACTTCAGTTTCTCATAGGGGGATTGTAAGGATCTAATAGGATTAGACAGGTAGAGAGGGAGGTAGATAGGTTACAGAGGGGTCAATCTAGAAAGGTAAAGACAAAATGCTATTACATTGGGCAATTAAGAGATTTTTAAGAGAGCAGTTTTGGTTAAATAGTGAGGTTGCCATACGGTTTAGAAACAAGTGAGATCAGACGAAGAAACATTGATTATAGATGGTTTTCTCAAAGGTTTTAGCCAAGGTGAGGAGATAGAGGATGACAGTGATGATAACTGACAAGTGAATTTAAAAATGAATAAGAGTCATGGAGCTCTCATCAGGGAGAAAGCCAGTAGATAGGAAGATATTGATGATTAAGTAGAAAACAGGGATGAAAACGGGATAATCTGATGTAGATGGGAGGGGATGAGATTGAGTTGCAGGGTTTGCCTTGACTAAGATGAAGGCCCATTTCTTCATGTGATACAGGGGGGAAGGAGACAGTAGGTGAAAATAGCTTAGTGATGTGAGATGAAGAAGAGAGAGCTCTCAGCAGATAGCCTTAATTTTTTTCAGTGAAATACGAGGCAAGGTCATCAACTGAGAGTGTAGGAAGAGGGATGAAAAGGTTTGCTATAGTTTTTGTAGTAAATAGGCTAGCTAGGAAGTGTGAAAAATTGCCTTGCCAGACTAAGGCCTTAGTTGTGACTATGTAAAAAAATTGTAGTGGATTGAGTTATCATAGTTTCTTCTTTTTTTTTTCTTTAGCTCTATTCAGCAACATGAGAATTGGAGCAAAGGGGGCAACTACGGATAGAGCACTGACCCTGGAGTCAGGAGGACCTGTGTTCAAATCCAACCTCAGACACTTAGTAGCTGTGTGACTCTGGGCAACTTAATTCTGTTTGCCTCAGTTTCCTCATCTGTAAAATGAGCTAGAGAAGGAAATGGCAAAACACTCCAGTATCACAGAGTTGAACATGACCATAGCTCTCTCCTTCCCTCTTTCTTTCAAAAAAAAAAAATTGGACTGCGAGAGTTTATAGTTACAACACTAGCTTGGAAATTGAGAAGTCATGATTGATGATAGGACAGAGGGGCAAGGCACTTGAATGTATAGACTGATATAGAGATGAACTGGTTTACCAAAGGGTCAAGATAGGGACGGGAGGAGAGTGCAGCAAGGGCAGGGATAATGGCCTAGAAAAGGCCTTAAGAGGCAGAGATACTACTAGATGGATGGAGAAAATTAGGGTTAGTAAGACATGGGAAAGGATGGAATGTTAGAAGATTATGATCAGCCAAAGGAATTTTAGAGTTTGTGAACGTGGAAGTGGAATATGTGTGGACGATGGTAAACATAAAGGTAAAGTGTAAAGGGTAAGAAGAAGTAGAGGAATAGGTCATGGGAATTCAGTAGCTTGAATATCTGGGAAGTCTTAGTCACCATAGCAGAAGAAATAGAGAGGACCCTAGGAATCACTGAAAATGAAAGCAATGATGGGGGAAAATAAGGTCCTAAAGGGAAAAGGTTTTACATTTGTTGAGCCTGCAGGAGAAAAGGTCTAAGTACTATTTTACTTCCTCAGATTCATGAGGGAACAAATAAGACAGTCTAAAATAGCTTGAATTTTGTGTTGAGTAAAATGTAACGGGCAATTCTAGAAAGGTGTTGACTACTTTAAAAAATGTTCCCTGGAAAAGAAATACCTCAAACTTTAAGCTATTCTTTTTGGACATAACAAAAGAGCATTTTAGCCATTGAAGGTGGTAAGTCAATGATGAGAGCTCATGAGATGGTCCCTGGAGATTTTCATGCAAGATTAGACAACCAACCTTATCCACTCTGATTGATTTAGGTATTTTTTTGCCCCGATATAGAGGACTTAAAATGTTTCTAGGTCTTTTCTGCTTTGAAAGTTCTATACTTTTATTAACTTAGTAATGAAATATTAATAATTTAATAAAATTAAAGCTGATCCTGGCTCTGAAAAGGGGAAGATGTTTCATTTGTTAGCTAGGCAAGGTCACTTGAAAGATTACTGGCTTGAGAGTCATAGATGATGGGTTCAAATTTTCGTTCTTCTACAGTGTGTCCCTGGGCAAGTCTCTATTGGTCTTTGTTTCCCCATCTGTAAGATAAAAGGTTCAACTAGCTGACTTTTAAGGTTCCTTCCAGCTCAAAATCTATGATCTTGAGACCTATTTCAGAGGATGGGGGTGGGAGGGGTTTTAGGGGTGATGTCTAATTTGTTTTCCATGTCTCTATGTTAGGGCAATTTATAATCTTTTGGAGGACTTCCTTATGGGGGGGGGGTGTCTATGGGGATCATACTCTTGAAATACTGTATTATTCCTTTTGTTTTCATCTTAGTATTGCTCAATTAAAAAACTGGGGCAGGGGGGATAACACATCTCTTTCCATTGGCTGACCCTGTTAATTTTGCTCCAGAAACTTCAGTGGTTCCCCCTTGTTCTATGCAATAAACTCCTTTGGCATTTAAAATGCTTATAGTTGCGATGCTATACAAACTATAGTTTGACTCACACCTGTCTTTCCCAACTGATTTCATGCCATTTCCTACTCCTATACTCTTCCATCCAAACTGGCCTCCTTGCTGTCTCCCACATCTCTTTGCCTTTGCATAGACTAACATGCCTTCCCTTCCAAGCAACAACAATGCTCTCCTTCCTTCTCCCTCTTGGAATCTGTAGCTCCCTTCAAAGTGTAGCTTTGCTACCTTGTATACACAGCCTTCCCCAATTTCTCCACTTGTTACTGTGCCAACCCCTGCCCCCATTCATTCCCTCTCTGCCTCTTTCTGTCTACACACACACACACACACACACACACACACTGTGTATATATGTATTTGTGTGTATATGTGTGTGTGTGTGTGTATTAGTATTCACACCTCATCAATATCCTCTGCCCCTGTGACCTCTCATAATGGAGTAGACTGGAGAACTCCTCCCCAAGCTGCCATTTAAAGAGATCCCCCAGGTGAGCCGTCTCTTCAATTTCTACCTGGCTGTACTCCTGAGGACTTTAGTACCTCTTCCCCACACCCCTTTTTCAGGTTTCTTTTGTGTTGTCTTTCCTCAATAGATTTTAAGCTCCTTGAGGGCAGGGTTTGACTTAAAAAATTAAAATATATATATATTTCTATTCTTAAAACATTACTTGGCACATAGTAGGCACTTAAATGTTTATTGACTGATGGATACTTACAACAACCCAGGAAGCAAAGTGTTCTTTTTATCTCCATTTTTAGGTAGAAGTGAAAGGACTTGCCTAGACTTTGCCTCTGCAAATATCTGAGGTCAAATTTGAGCTCAGGACTTTCCCACTCCAGGTCTAGCACTCTATACTTTCTGCTGCTTCCCCAGTGAGATCGTCTTTGCACAATGTATTTTTCCATTGTCCTAATTTAAGTTCCCTAAAACTTTGACTCTTAGAAGACTGTAGTCTCTAAGTTTCACCTACCCTATAGATTTGCTGGAGAATATTATGTTGGGGGAAAGAAAGATTTTTGTGCTAGGAGGCAGTATGAGATCATTTTAAAAGCACTGTACAATTTCCAAATGTGACATAACCCTTTTGTTTCTTATATTTAATTCTGAACCTGGCTTGTTCACTTGTAGTGCCTGTCCCATACTAACTCAATGAAATGGACATCTAACTTGAATATCCTGTTTTTAATCCATACTTATTTTCCTTCATGGATTCTTAAGTTGATTTCTTTTGTGTAATCGTGGATCTTATTGAGACCTTGTGATTGTTTTGGATTTTGAAACAATCAACACAATGTGAGTAACAGGCAAATATTTTTAATGGCTTTTTCCACTGTACCTTATCTAGTTAGTCAACAGGTACTTATTAAATGGCTACTATGTACTAAAAAGCAGCGGTTCTCAACCTGTGGGTTCAATTTAAATACCTCCCGCATATCAGATAGTTACATTACTATTCATAACAGCAGCAAAATTACAGTTATGAAGTAGCAAAGAAAATAATTTTATGGTTGGGAGTCAGCACAACATGAGGAACTGTATTAAAGGGTTGCGGCATTAGGAAGGTTGAGAAAAACCTAAAGCATTGTACTAAATGGTAGGGATTCAAAGAAAATTTAAAAAAACACTGTCCTTGTCCTCAAGGAGCTCCCATTCTAATGGAGAAAACAACATGTCAATAACTTGTAACAAGTCATTTCTGTCATGTCCAACTCTTGGTGACTCCAAAAACCCATTTGGGTTTTTCTTGGCAAAGATGTGAAAGAGTGAAAAGAGTGAAAAAAAAAAAACATCAGGGGCAACTAGGTTGCCTCAGTGAATCTAGAGCATGGGCCCTGGAGTCAGGAGGACCTGAGTTTGAATCCAGCTTCAGACACTTGACTCACTAGCTGTGTGACCTTGGGCAAGTCACTTAACCCCAATTACCTTGCCTTCCCCCTCCAAAAAAAAAAAGATGATATTTGAGGATTCCCCCCCCCCCCCTTTTCCTTCTCCAGCTTATTTTACAGATGGAAAGGGAGGCAGAGTTAAGTAACTTGCCTGGGGTCATGCATCTAGTAAGTGTCTGAAGCTGGATTTGAATTTGTGAAGATGAGTCTTTTGATTCCAAGATTAGTGCTCTATCTAAGTCACCACCATAGCTACATGGTAGATCTGTTTAGAGTTGAAGGGTAATCTGAAAAGGAAAAGACAGCTGGGGAGACCAGGAAAATCCATCACACTCATTTCAGTTTATGTTGCTGTGATTGAATTACCTGCTGTCTTACCTGTCAGCTACGGTATTTGCCAGTGAGAAGTGATGCTGTAAGAATGCCAGGGAGGCTAGTATGATTTCCAGAGGTACAATTGCAGAGAGCACTTAGTCTGCCTGGGTTCTTTAAGCCTTCACCTTTTGAATGTATTGGAACAGAAAGTTGAGAGAAGCAAAACTCAGCAAAACTGAGTTTCTTATCAGACATGATATGAAACCGGGACAACTGGTCATGTTCCTGACCTGGACAATTAGTCACTTTTGAAGACCTTTAGGAATGCAAATTATACATATGATAATGATGATGATGATGATGATGATGATGACAAAACAGCAAATGTTCATTAGCACTTTAAGGCTTAGAAAGTACTTTGCCTGTATTGTTACTTGATCCTCACAACAATCTTGTGAGGCGCATATTATTACACCCAATTTATAGATGTGGAAACTGAGGCAGAGAGTTAAGTGATTTGCTCAAGATTACACACACATATATAATATATAACAATATATTATTGATGTACAATATTATTCATGACTAATATATAGTAATTATATTAATATATTATACAGTGTATCAATGATATGCAGTAATGGTATTGATATTAATATATTGTATTATATAATATATACAACAATAAATAATAATTATAATGGGATTTACATAGCACTTTGTTTTGCAAAATGCTTTATATGCATCTCCTTTTATTCTCACAATAACCCTGTAAAGCAGGTGTTTTATTACCTCCATTTTATAGATGAGGAAGCTGAGGCTGACGGAGGAAGCAGCTTGCTCAGGATCACACAAATATTAAGTTTCTATGGCAGGGTTCAAGCTCATTCAAGTCTTCCTGACTTCAAATTAAGCACTCTATCCACTATGTCATTTCCATCCTATCTTTTTTCTTCTGAAAAATCTAAGCACCATAAACAATGTCCGTGTAGCCCTAGCAGTGCCAAGGTACAGGCGACCATTTCTGATTCATTTATAGCAGTCATTGACCTCTAAGTTTGGTGAAAGGGAGTGAGACCAAGTGGGTGGCTAGAACTTGCATGAGAAATGTGGATGTTAATCTGGACCTACAGGTGAGAAACTCCTCCCCATCCTCAGGGCTGTCAAGGAACTCCCTAGAGATTCCCTGTGAATAACTTCAGGCCCAAATTATATATTAGGGCAGACCCATTTTCTAAAGTTTGCTAAAACTTCCCCAAACAAAAGCTAGTAGGAGTATGTGAGTGTGATGGACCTATTCCCCTCTGCTCTCCTCTAGGTATATCTTCAGACTCCTCTTCCCAACAGGTGTATACCTTCTCTGTTCTCTGGCTGTCTGAAACCCAGTCTGATTTCCTGTTGAATACAGACATTGGGTCCCTAAGTCCCCGTGTGACTTTCTTTGTAAATGTTCTCTTTCCTGTGTGTATTGTGGTATCTCCTATCAAAGAACACTGGCCTTGAAGTCCAAAGACCTGGAATGGAGTCCCAGCTTTGACTGTGATTAAATCGATGGTGACGGGCGAGTCAGTTACCTCTGGCCTCAGTCTTCTTTATCTAGAAAGGGATAAAAAGAATGAAGGGATAGAGTTGTTGTGAGGAAAATACTTTGTAAACTGTGGGCACAAATAAGTGTGAACTATGGTAACTACAGAACTGCAAGCATTTCATGGAAGACATACGGAGAGTGACCTAGAAGTCTCAGGGACATTGTAAACTATTAAATCTGTTTGAGCTTCTAAAGCTTAAACTGGCACTAAGGCTTTTGGGACATCCTGTATATGTTCCTATTGCCTGGCTGACTGGTCCAAGATTAACATCAGAAGCTGTTGTTCATCCTTTGTTCTTTTTTTTTTTCTTTTTGGAGAGGGGAAGGCAGGGCATTTGGGGTTAAGTGACTTGCCCAAAGTCACACAGCTATTAAGTGTCAAGTGTCTGAGGTGAGATTTGAACTCAAGTCCTCCTGACTCCAGGCCCAGCACTCTGTCCACCATGCCACCTCACTAGTTGTAGCACCAACACAATATTCACAAGACTGACAATGACTAAATATGCCGGCATAGCGCTCAGTCTCAAAATATAACAGACTCTCCATGCAGAAGACAGAAGCAAAACATTTATTCAGACACCAGAAAACCAAATTTCAACATCAGAAAATAAAATCCAGCATAGTAGCAAAGAAGTTAATACACCATAATGCAGCACAAAGTTATGCCATCCTTTAGCCTTCCCACAAACAAACCCTTACAGACCCAACTGTTTCCCTGGATGCATTCTCTCTCTTCCACAATCTAACTGCTCTGACTCACAGCTTCCTGTGGGTTCTGCTCTACCCTTCAGCAAACTCCTCCAACCACAGACTTGATGTAATTACATTCAGCCTATTAAGGGGCAGGGAAAATCTTCCAATCAGGGAAAGTCTTCAAATTCCCTTAGGCTTATTAAGGGGCAGGGAAGATCTTCAAATTCCCATTCCCATTACACTGACCCACCTAGACTGAATTTTGCTCTAAAGCCCAGGGTCACATTGCAATACCAATGTGCTTTTTGGGAAACGTCAACAATCCTTGCAATTAGGTACATCTTACAATCAGTTTTAGAGACCTATGAGTTCATCAGTGCAGGTTATGACAGCCAGGTGGTGCAGGGGATACAGCCCTGTCTGAGTCCAAATCCTGCTTTAGCCAGCAGAACTGTGTGGAGCCTGGACAAGTCACTTAACCATCAGCCTCAGTTCCTCATTTGTAAAATGGGGATAACACCAGCACCTACCTCCAAGGGTTGTTCTGAGGATCAAATGAGATTAATATATGTAAAGTGCTTTGTAAACCTCAAAGAGTGACCCAAGTGCTGGCTATTTTATCATAATGACCCTGTCCTAACTTGGTCAATGATTTTCATGAATTACCATCACTGAAAAATTCATTTCCTTACCATAGCTGAGGTGGGCTATTGGTTTTGTATATGACCATCACCTAGCACTTCTGCCTGGTGCATGATAGATACTTCATAAGTAATTTTGCTTCTGGTGTGTCCTGGGGAGCAAGGACCGTTCTTTTACCTTTTTTTTATACCCTCAGTGCTTGGCACATAGCAGGCACTTAATAAATGCTCATTGGTTGATTGACTGACTGATAGTAGATAGATCACTGGACTTGGAGTCAGGAAAACATGAGTCCAAATCCTACCTCAGACACTTTCTACCTCTATGACCCTAGACAAGTCACTTGCTTTCTTGACCTCATTTTCCTCGTCTATGCAAATGAGGATAATAGTAGTATCTACCTCATAGGGTTGTTTTAGACTTAAATGAGTCAATATAAAATGCACTGGGCATTTTCTCTGGCTGTGTCCTATGCCCATAATGCTCTTTCTTTCTTCCGCGGTGACTATTGACCTCCCTGGCTTCCTATGTATAAGTCCCAACTAAAATTTCATTTTTTGCTGGAAGCCTTCCTCAACCTCTCTTAATTCTGGTGCCTTCCCTCTGTTAATAATTTCCTCTTGTATACACTATATTTACTTTGTATATGCTGTATCTATTAGACTGTAAGCTCTTTGTGGGCAGGGACTATCTTTTACTTCCTTTTATTTCCTAGGGATCTAACACAGTGCCTGGCATGTAGTGGTTGCTTAATAAATATTTATTAATTGGTTGATGATGTGTAAAGTGATTTGCAAACCTTAAAGTTGTGATGTATAAAAAGTTTGAGAGAAATAATTTCTGGCTAATTAATCATTTTATTAATCATGCTAACAGACAATTAATAAAAGGGATCGGTGAAACTTTAGAATGCCAAAGACCCCTCATGGAACCCACTCAACACTTATATGGTCTTGGAAGACTGGGTGTTCCTGAGGCTGACAATCAACTCTAATTGGTTAACAAGTAATGAGAGAATGAATATTATAATGAGAGGTGGGCCTATTTTAATGAGAGGCTGGGGCCATGACTGATTGTTTCAGTCATGGACAAAGACTATCTCAAGCCAGATCACCCCTGGCATCAGGCAATCCAGACAAAGGATCTAGCCTACCTTCACCCTAGTGGAACACAATGGGTCAGAATTCACCTCAGATAAAATTCTTTGTAAGGTTCTGTAGTTGGGTGAGGTCTCCCACATAGGGTAGAAAAGCATGTACTCCAAGGATTTGGGCAATCTCATCCATCAACAATGTCCTTCAGAGAATGAACAACCTACAGTTTTCTGAAAAAATCCTGATCCTAATTCAATAATTGATAATGAATATAAGAAACAATCATTTCTCTCAAAGTGCTATATACGTGCTAATGGTTATTATTATTCTCTTTCTTGACAGTATCTTCACCTTCAAATAACAGTGGTTTGATTCTACAGGTATGCTAGCCAGACTGTTCCTTTGATTTCTATTCAGAACCACAATTTCATTGGGACTAAAACCCCTCTGGGCTTGGTCTAGGTTTCCATCTGGCCTGGCTGAAAGCCTGGAGAGCCACAATGTGACCTCCAGAGGTTCCCTTTTAGCCTTTGGAATTCCAGATCAGTGATTGCCCACAATTCTCAAAAAGGTCCAGATGAGGAGACCCCCTCAGAATGATGTTGTTCTTCACTGGACAATTGATAAATCTTTGTAGTAAGAGATACTGACCAAGGAAGATGTGGCAAATGGTCCCTTAACAGCCTACCTATACTTAATAGAGCTGGCCTCTCTCTTATAAAGCCTTTTTCCCTCTAGACATGTTCATGGAGCACTTGAGTTCCCAATTGTGACAAAACAATGTTTTTCTCACTAATCACTTTGCAGACACATAATCCTGCTTCACACTCTTCTCCCCACCCCAAGACATCATCTTTCCATATAATGGCAAGAGCTCCTGCAGCAATTACCAACAGGCGGCCCTGAGAATCACTTCCCTCGTCATGGCCCCTGCCAAGAATCTCACAACTTGGCTCTTCCGTGGGTGTTTTCCCTCCAATCCATCTGCATAAACAGAAGTGGGCCAGGTCTGTACCTCAGGAATGAGAAGATAAAAAGGGCAATCATTTATTTTTCCACCAAAGTTGAAGCATTTTATAGAATTTGCTAAAAGTTTTTGTTTCAGGAAATTTCATCATGTCTCCAGGAAGAAAAAGGGAAAAAAAAGTTAATTGGCCTCAGATTTTCTACCTCCCTTTTCATTTTGGTAACATGAGGCGGCCTAGGTCATTGTCAGGTCAGTGTAGTTAGGGCTGCTTTAGTGCACCTCTGTGAATACCTCATTTCTGTAATAGTTTTTCCTTTAAAAACAGCCCTGGCTCTGTTGCTATTGAAGCCAACTTCCTTGGCAGACTTTTGGACATCTCATTAGCATATAGACTATTTTTCAAAACAGATCCCCAAGCAGGTCCCTTATGGAGAAGATTCTTCAAAACTGAACAAAATGGTTGCAAACTACATTGGTGAGAAGATCACCTTTAACAGAAGGCTAACTTCTTTAGTCTAGACTAGAGTACACACACAAGACGAGGTGGGGGTACAATGAAAGTTTTTAAAAACTTAGTCTCTTGGCTGTATTTTAATCAGTATATTAATGCCCTAAACAGAGCAATTGAAATCTCTTCTAGATTGGCCAATGGGCACACATACCCACCCTGGTGTAGACCTAGGCCTGTTTCCTTGCATTCCATGGAGGTGTTACCTTAATCCTTGATCAAGCCCTTGGCCAAAGTAGAAATAGGCCACTTCAATAAGCCAGGCATCAGTCTGCTGGGGAGCACAGTGTTCCCAACCAGTTTACCAATC
Organism: Pseudocheirus occidentalis; assembly: GCA_028646575.1. Classification (NCBI taxonomy): domain Eukaryota; kingdom Metazoa; phylum Chordata; class Mammalia; order Diprotodontia; family Pseudocheiridae; genus Pseudocheirus; species Pseudocheirus occidentalis. The sequence continues at coordinate 44,608,768 of CM053595.1, read as the reverse complement.
CTGATTCTGTCTGTAGCCTCTTTACTGCTTCATCTGTGCTCTATCTCAAAAGTATCTGTTCTGTTTCCTCAATATAAGGCTAATCTAAAAAATGAATTCACATACTGTATTCAATTAAAGGGATAATAAGTTACATGGGAAATATTTCAAATTTCTGTGACAGGATAGCTCTCCTTGATGCTTCATGGTTGTATGCAGGTGACCTTGAGCTCTCAAAGGCTATGACAATGAAACAGAAACGCTGAGAGGTCATACCAAGCCAGAAGGGCTTAGGGTGCAAGTCTAGCAATAATTGTGTCTGTCATTTGAGGATGAATCTAGTTAAGACTGGAGAAAGGCTCATTGCTATGCTTCAGGGAATTGATTTTTTTTTCAGTCACTGACATAAATGCAACAATCGATCAACTAACAAGCATTTTTTAAGCCTTGACTATGTGGTAGCACTGTGGATACAAAGACAAAGACATGGTCCCTACTAAATGATTGCTCCTCAGTCACAGAAGGTGTTTGGAACGACCACACTTAAGAAAGCATGTTAGGGGTAGCTAGGTAGTGCACTGGCCCTGAAGTCAGGAGGACCTGAGTTCAAATCTGGTCTCAGACATTTAACACTTACTAGCCATGTGACCTTGGGCAAGTTGCCTAATCCCAATTGCCCTCCAAAAAGCACACACACACACAAAAGCATATGTTAACTCTACCTGTGTATATTTCTTTTTAGCACATTCCACAAACCTCATCCATCAAACCCAAGAATCACAGAATATTAGTGAAAAGGAGACAGAGTTCTAGTCCAGCTTCTTCATTTATATAGAGGCCCAGAAAAGGATCCTAAGTCTTAGCAGTGAAATAAAATGAAGTACGTGTGGATTCCATAAGACCAAGCCACCCAGAAGTACCATCTAGACCCTATGATAAGGTGGTTTATCTTATAGTTCTACAACATGATCCTGAAGTACCAATTTAGAGCAGTTCTAGTGTGTGATTATGTAATATTATTGACTCAAGGTTGTTTGGTTTTTTTTTTTTTTTAGCTCTCTGTACACCAAAAGTCATAAATGGATTACAGGGGTGGTGTGGATAAAGCATCCCATCTGTTCTACTAAACCCATAGAATCACTGACCTCTCACCCAAACTTGAAACTTCATCATGGTGGACTTTTGCTTCCTGTCTCCTCCCTTTCAATTGCTAGCCAATAGCCTTGTCCTCAACATTTATATACAAAATATGCTTACCATTTTCTCCTTTACATTTCCACTGCTAGCACTTCAGTTCACATCTTCAATACTTCTCACAATGAACACTGCAATAAACCTCCAAATAACCTTCCTACCTCTATCCCTCTCCACTCCAAAGCATTCCGAAGACTGCTATTCAGTTAATGTTAGAATACATTTCTACTTGCATCACTGCTTTGACCTAAAACTTTCTACAGCCCCCCATCACATCATCAGTGTGGTTCCAAGTCCTTTACCCAGCATCCTCTAAGAGGCACCTATGTCATTTTTCCAGGCTGAACTGCTTGTATGACTCTTCTTTGTATACAACACCCTCTGGTCAAACCAAACTTCCCATTGTTCTCCAAACATATATATATATATAGTGTATTCTGCTGCAGGGCTTTTGTTCAGAGTGTTTCCACTGCCTGAGTTCTTTTCCTTCCTTTTCTATCTAATTTCTACACATAGGAACGACAGTTGTGAAATCCTTCTCAATCCTTCTCTAATCCCAGCTGATATGATGTCTTCTTCCTCTGAACTCCCATGGTGTTTTGAACATCCCTTCTTGCACTTTGGAATGCTACAGGCATTTGGGTTATTCCTCTCTGTATCTTATTTGCCTCATTAAATCAAACTCCTTGAGATCAGGGCCATGTTTTCCTGTTTTGTATGTTCTCAGCACCTTGTTAATTTTGTATTCAGTGTTCTTTATGCTAGACCGCGTTGATCCTTTCCCAAAGGAGTCTATACAAGTGAAGTTGTGGTGGGATAGTATTTGTAAAGCACTCAGTGGAGTGCCTGGCATAAATGTTAACGACTATTGTTATGACATAATACACAAAACAGATGCTGATAGAATAAAAAGCTAAATTGTGTAGTTCAGATAATATGTCCACAATGAGTTCAGATAATATGTCCACAATGAGTTCAGAAAAGGGAGAAGCGGCGTATTGTTGTTCCATTAAATATATAGTTCATAGATATGGATATTGTTTTTGCTAGTACAGATTATTGCCCATTTATGCCTTCTCAGCCTATGTTACTGTTATTCATGGTCTCCCATATTTCTTCCAAAGGCAAGCAATCTATCTGAAGAGTGGGGGACCTTCCTCTATCTAGGTTGATGTCTCCTGCGTGGGTACTAAAGCATCATTTGGGCCATCAATTTGTAATCCCTTATTGTTGCAACATGGCTGACAAATCTTTTCCAATCATACGTACTTGATGGTTTTTTACATTCCACTTGGGCACATCTCAGGTAATATACTGCCTGCTACTTAGATCTCCCATCCATTTCTCCATTGCCCTTCAGGGCAGTCACTATTTTGATACTTCATACCTATGGTGTTTCATGATTTGCTACTATTTGATATCACTGAGGCAATCTTTCAGGGGATCTCAGGATAAAACATAAACTGCTCTATTTGTCATTTAAGGCTTTTCCCAATCTGCTCCATTTCTTCTTCCAAGATTTATTTCCCATTTCTCCTCCTCATGTACTCCACATTTCAGCTAACTTACCTAGTTGTCCCTCATTCATACAATATCGTTTTAAACCAGGTTGACTTGGGCCAGAGTGGTGGTTCAGGTTGGGACTTAGACTAACATGAGACACTTAGAGACCATCTAAAATTGAACAAAAAGTAGTTTGCCTAACAAGAACGGAAAAGACATTCAGCAAAGATACAACATTTGTTCAAGCGCCTACAGTACGTCTCATGTCTGCGTTTTCCACAGTAGCATGCCCTGTCAAAAAGGTGCGTTGTCTTTGGTGGCAGTAGCAGGGAGTCTGTCAAACTTGAGAAGCCCTGACTCCTCTTGCAAAGGACTTTTTTTTCTCAGGCAGCCAAAAACTATGCCAATAATTGAGACCTTAGGCAAGAATTGACTCTTGAGGATAGTTTCATTGGGCAGGTAGGTGGTGCATAGCATAGAGCACTAAACTTGGAATCAGGAAGAATCTAGCCTTCTAGCTACATGACCCTGGGGAAAGTCACTTTACCCTGTTTGCCTCAGTCTCCTCATCTGTAAAATGAACTGGAGAAGGAAATGGCAAACCACTCCAGTCTGCCCAGAAAAGCCCAAATGGGGTCACGAAGATTCAGACATGACTGAACAATAGCAACAAAATAGTTTCACTGCCTTTTTAGGGAAAAATTAGCCTGACCTATGTGGCAGGAACTTTAGATTTTGAAGAACTAGCCTAGCCTACATAGAGTAGAAGCTGCTCCTGCCACATTACTTCACGTCACTGTTCTCAGGATCCAAAACACTCTTCCCTCTCACTGGTGCCCTTAGAGTTTCCAGGTCCCTTTAAGACTTGGCTCAAGAACTGTCTCTTATACTCTTATATCCTCTCAGCTGTTAGACTACTACCGCCACCTCTGCCCTCATTTAAATAGCTTTTGCATATATTTTATATTCATTTTTCTATGCATATGCTATTGCTGTATAAAAGAATGCAAATTTCTTGGGTCAGAAAAAGTTTTTCATTTTTTTTCTTTCTATCTCCAGCACCTAGTCGGTGTCTAACAAATAGCAGACCATTAATAAATTATTTTTGAATCAATTTCAATCTCTCTCTGTCTCTCTCTGTCTCTCTCTGTCTCTCCCTCTCTCTCTGTCTCTCTCTGTCTCTCTCTCTCTCTGTCTCTCTCTGTCTCTGTCTCTGTCTCTCTCTGTCTCTGTCTCTCTCTGTCCCTCTCTGTCTCTCTCTTTCTGCCTCTGTCTCTGTCTCTCTGTCTCTCTCTCTCTTCCTTCTTCTCACTTCTTCTAAATGTATGCTCTGACTTTTTTGGGACTGCTAATCATTGCATATTTCATTGGTTTACCGATAGATTATCCCTGCTCTGGCCTTTCTCTCTTTTGTTTCCAGTCAGTCCTATAATCCGTCAAGTTCAATCATACCCAGTCTTCTGCCCTCAAAGCCCTTGTCCCCTTGGCATTACTGTGCCAGTCCTCAATCTAAGGTCATTCCCAGTGGTCCACTATCTCTAGTACTGGATTGCTGAACATTGCTGGAAGAAGTTGAGCAACCCCAATGACTGGGTCCATTACAGAGTCTCGTTCTTTATTCTCAACTGGATTCTCACTGCTATGTCTTTTCATTCCTGAATAAATTGTATTGTATCCCCTGTAGCAGCTGTTCCAACCTTCTTCACTCTTCAAGCAACCCCTTCAGTTGATAGTCTTGCCTCCTACTTTTTTATTTAAAATGTTTTCATTGATGTATTTTATTTTTATATTACTTAATTATAAGAAATGGGGGAGGGGAGAAATAGCTCAGCAAAACTACTGACAGTAGCCAACACATGGACTCCTCCCATTTTTGTTGTTCTTTGCTGGTGACAAAGTCTTTGTAACTCCATTTGGGGTTTTCTTGGGGAAAATACTGGAATGGTTTGCTGTTTTCTTCTCCAGTTCATATACAGATGAGGAAATTGAGGCAAATAGTCAGATATGAACTCATGAAGATGATTCTTCTTAACTCAGGCCCTCTATTCACTATGCTGCTGAGCTACCCATTTTACTACTCTGTTCCCTATAAATATCCCCAGGACTTCCCTACCCTAAAACAAAACAAAACAAAAAACCACTCTTCCTTTGGCCCTGCTATCGCCTTAAGCTAATTTCCTCTTTCCTTCCTTCCTTCCTTCCTTCCTTCCTTCCTTCCTTCCTTCCTTCCTTCCTTCCTTCCTTCCTTCCTTCCTTCCTTCCTTCCTTCCTTCCTTCCTTTTTTAACTAAGAGGCCATTCTCTGCTTCATTTCTTACCTAACCTTAATCACTGAAAGACCTTAACCTAAAAAGGCCAATGTTTCCCACTGCATCCAAGGTCATCCAGTTGTCCTGATCTGTATCTTGCCACTAGACCCAGATGACTTGAGAGGAGAAAATGAGAGTGGTGACTTTGCACAGCCCTCCCTCACTTACATCCAGTTCATTTGCGTGTCATGGCATCACCTTCCTGACATCACAGTCCTCTTCAAGAATGAAGGACAAGCAGTGATAACTGCTATCCTATGATCTGACTGCTCCTTTTAAAATAAATAATGTGAATGGGTTTGTTTGGTACTATTGGTCTTTAAACCACAATTAGTTCTTCCTACTTCTACTCTCCCTTCTGACAAAGAAAAACAAGTAAAAACATCTATCATAGAGATCTGAAATTTATAGTTTTTTAAGTAAAAAATCAGAAAAATAAATTGTACTTGGAAATTCTCAAGCTTTGAAACTGAGATAACTACAAAAAATACAAACAAATGATAAACTACAGTTTCACTAAAAAAAAAGACAAGCATTTAGCATATATTCTAATTCTTTCTTTTTTGGAAAAGATCTCTTTTGATGACAAATGAACAGACATACAACTAGAGTGAACATCTGACATTTAGACACAGTATACTTTTCTCAGTATTCTCTCACTTCTCTATCATGAGGGAAAAGGCATATATTCTTTCCTTTATATTCAATTTTATTTTATTTTTAGTTTGGAATTCTCTCTTTCCTCTACTTTTCTTCCACCCATTGAGAAGCAAAAAACAAACAAACAAACAAAAACATCACCAAAATGTATAGTTTTATGCAAAATAAATTTCTACATAAGACATATTCAAAGGGGGAAAATAAAGAAAATGAAAGAGAAGGTAAGGTTCTCTCTGCACTCTGAGTCCATCAGTTCTATATGTGAAGGTGTATAGAATACTTTATAAGTCCTTTGGAATTGTGGTTGATCAGAGTTGCTAAGTCTTTTAAAAATTGATTATCTTTATAATATTGCTGTTACTGTATACATTGTTCTCCTGGTTCTGCTCACTTCACTTGGTATCAGTTCATATGTGTCCTTCTAGGCTTTTCTGAGATCATCCCCTTCATCAATTCTTAAAGCACAATAGTATTCTATATATACACCATTTAGCCACTTTCCAATTTATGAACATCTCCTCAGTTTCCAATTCTTTGTTGCCACAGAGAGAGCTACTACAAATATTTGTGTCCATCTAGGTCTTTTTCCTGTTTCTTTGATCTCTTAGAGGTATAGACTTAGTAGCAATATCTGGGTCAAAGTACATGAAGAGTTCAATAGGTTTGGGGGCATAGTTCTAAATTGCTTTCCAGAATAGTTGGATCCCCAGATTCCACAGCTCTACCAACAGTGTAATAGTGTGCCTATTTTCCCATATCCTCTCCAGCACTTGTCATTTTCCTTTTTGTGAGATCTTAGCCACTTTGATGGGTGTGAGGTGGTACCACAGAATTGTTTTAGTTTGCATTTCTCTAATTATTAATAACCCAGAGCATTTTCACATGACCATTGACAACTTTGATTTCTTCCTCTGAAAGCTTTCCATTCATAGCCTTTCACCTTTCTTCAAAGTTTATCACTTAACAAAGTTCTTCAACTTTGGAATCAATTGCATGATATGGAAGACATTGGCAAAGGACTACCCAGTCTGGCATGCCTACATCAAAAAAGGTGCTGTGCTCTATGAGCAAAGGAGAATTGCAGTTGCTCAAAAGAAATGTGAGATGTGCAAATTTAGAAACCTCTCCACTCCATAAACATAAATGTTTATGTGCATTATTTGTGCCCAACATGTGGTAGAGCCTTCTGAGCTCCTATTAGTCTGATCAGTCACAGTCAGACACACTGTATCTTGACTCCAACATAGTGAGGTCATTTTGGTCTTCTTCAAGGATGAACAACAACCAACCAATCAACCATTTATCAATTGGTAAATAGCTCTTTTTCTTATAAATTTGACTCAGTTCCCTATATAAAGATTCTCCCCTCCCCCCAGTTTACTGCTTGTAAACTAATTTTATTTTAGTTGCATTGGTTTTGTTTGTGCAGACCCTTTTTAATTTTAGGTAATCAAAATGAACCATTTTATCTCCTCTGGAGCTCTCTATCTCTTATTTGGTTATAAACTCTTTCCCTATCCATAGATCTGACAGGTATTTTCTTCCATGCTCCCCTAATTTGCTTATTATATCACATAAATATCTAAATCATGTACCAGTTTTGAGCTTATTTTGGTCTACAATTTCTGCCAGATTGCTTTCCAGTTTTCCCAACAGTTTCTGTGAAATAGTTGAGTTCCAATAGCTATAATCTTTTTGTTAATCAAACACTAGGTTTCTGTGCTCAATTGCTACTGGAAATTACGTACTTTATCTGCTTTTTTGATTAACTTCTTTAATTATTATTCAATACCTAATTGTTTTAGTGATTAACACTTTGTAGTATAGTTTAAAATCTGGTACTGCTAGGCTCCCTCACTTCACTTAAAAAAAATCAATTCCTTTGATATTCTTTAATTTTTTTCCTCTCTAGATAAATTTTGTTCTTTAAAAAAACTCTAATAAAATAATTCTTTGGTAGTTTGATTGGTATGGCACTAAATAAATAAATCAACTTGGGTAGTATTATTATTTTTATTATATTAGCTCAGTCTACCTATGAGTTATTACTATTTCTCGTTTAGATCTGTCTTTGTGTGAAAATTGTTTTTATGATTGTGTTCCTCTAGTTCCTGTGTATGTCTTGGCAGGTAGACTCCCAAATATTTTATGTAGTCTGCAGCTATTTTATTTTATTTTATTTTTTGCTTTTTGAAGGGCAGTTGGGGTTAATTGACTTGCCCAAGGTCACACGGCTAGTTTTTGTGTTAAGTGTCTGAGGTCAGATTTGAACTCAGGTCCTCCTGACTCCAGAGCAGGTGCTCTAAAATGAGCTGGAACAGGAAATGGTGAACCACTCCAGTATCTTTGCCAAGAAAACCCCAAGTGGGATCACAAAGAATTGGACTTGACTAAAAAATGATAGAACAACAATAACAACATGAGAGGGGGAGATCATTAACAACTAGGGAGCAAGGGAAGTTTCACAGAAGAGGAAGAGACACATGAGCTGAACCTTAAAGATGAGGATTGGGAAAGGCAGAGATGATGAGAGAGTGTATTCCAGGAATATCATATGCAAATGTACAGGGCAAGAGCTGGAAGGTCTCTTAGTTTAAGAAACAGCAGAGATACTGGAGAGGTTTGCCATTTCCTTCTCCAGCTCATTTTACAGATGAGGAAACGGAGGGAAACAGAGTTAAGTGACTTTCCCAGGGTCACACAGCTAGAAAGTGTCTGAGACCAGATTTGAACTCAGTTTTAATGTGGTTAGATTTGAACTGAGGTCTTCCTGACTCCAGGTCCTACATTTTATCCACAGCACTACCAGCTGCCCCTTAGAAATCCTGTTGTTTCTGCCTTCACATTTATCACATCTATCCTTTTCTCTCTCATGTGGCCATCACTATACTACATAGACACTCTTACCTGGAATGTAGCAATAACCCTCTTGTAGGTCTCCCTGTCACCAATCTCTAATTCTTCTCCACTCAGCTACCAAAATGATTTTTTAAATCATAGGTCTGACCATGTCACTCCTGTGCTCAGTAAACTCCAGTGGCTTCCTAGTACCTCTAGAATCAAATATAATCTTCTCTGACTGGCATTAAAAACCCTTCCTAACCTGTTTCTTGCCTATATTTTTGGCCGTATTTATTACACATTGCTCTTCGTTGTGGAGAGTTTTTTTTACTGTTCCTCACACATGTCACCTGGCATTGCATTTCCCATCTTTGTACCTTTGAACAGGCTGACCCCTTGCCTGGAAAGCTCTCCTTTTTCAACTGTGCCTCTTAGAATCCCTTGTTTCTAATGGTAGCCATCTCCTGGGGAGGGGGCAATGGTGGTGGAGAGGGAAGGGAAAAAAAACATAGGATAATTTTACTCTATTTTTGAAAGGAATTGCAAGTTGTGCATAGTAGATTTGCAGTTTTATAGGAAATTAACTTTTTAAAAATTGTACTATGTTATGGAAATGCTTGTTTTTTTCTATAAATAAAAAAAAGAATCCTTTGTTTCTTTCAAGGTTCATTTCAAGCTCTACTCTTTCCACATAGAGTCTTTTTTGATCCCCCAGGTGTTAGTGTCTCTCCTCTCAATGTTACCTTGCATTTATTGCATGTACGTGCGAGTGTGTGTGTGTGTGTGCACATACATACATGTGTGTATAGTCTCTCTCAGTTTGATTGTAAGCTCCTTGAGGGCAAGAACTGTTTCACTTTTGTCTTTACAACCTCATTGTGTAGCACAATGCCTGACACAAAGTACATACTTAATAAATGCTGGTTAAGTGATTTTCCATCACTGATTGGCCTGTTAGACATTTCTGCTTCTCTGTCCTATCATCTCAAATTTGATGTGTCCAAAATGGAGCTCATCATTTTCTGCCTCACTCCCAACCCCTGGTCAACTTTCCGTCCTAAGTTTCTTGTTTCTGAAAAGAGTATTGCCATTGTTTCGGGCACCCACCCAGCTTTCTCTCCTGAGTCATTGTTCAAGCCTCTCTCCTTCAGATCCCAAATCTATTAAGTTCTTGAGTTTTGATTCTGTCTTTAGTATATTGCTTCCTCCTCCTCCTCCTCCTCCTCCTCCTCCTCCTCTTCCTCCTCCTCTTCCTCCTCCTCCTCCTCCTCCTCCTCCTCCTCCTCCTTCTTCTTCTTCTTCTTCTTCTTCTTCTTCTTCTTCTTCTTCTTCTTCTTCTTCTTCTTCTCCTCCTCCTTCTCCTCCTCCTCCTCCTCCTCCTCCTCTAATCCAACCTCCATATTCAGCTATACAGCAGCTGAAATAAGTCAGAGATCATTCTCCTTAAAAACCTTCAGCAGCTCTGCACTAATTGGAGGATAAATGACACCCTCTTCAGCCTTGTGGCTAAGAACCACCACAAAATGTCTTTCTAATCTTGCTTCATTTTGCTCCACATTATTGATTCAATGAGCTTGTCCAGCTGGAGAGTTGGCTGTTCCTTGAACTGAGAACCTTCCATCTCTTGCCTCTTGCCTTTTATCTCTTGCCCTGTACATATGACATTCCTGGACTGCGCCCTCTTCTCTCCTCTGCCTTTCCCAATCCTCATCTTTAAGATTCAGCTCATATGTCTCCCTCCTCTGTGAAACTTCCCTTGTTCCCCAGTTATTACTGTTTTTCCCTCCTCACATTGTTATTGTTGTTCCACCATTTTTCAGTTGTGTTTGACTCTTCATGACCGCCTTTGGAGTTTTCTTGGCCAAGATATTGGAGTGGTTCACCATTTTTGTCTCTAGATCATTTTATAGATGAGGAAACTGAGGCAAACAGGCTTAAGTGACTTGTTCAGGGTAACACAGCTAGTAAATGTCTGAAATCACATTTGAACTCAGGTCTTTCTGACTCCAATTCTGGCACTACATCCACTGTGCCAACTACGTGCTCATATTACTCTGTATTTATTTCCTTATGTACTGGGTGGTATTCTCTCCAATGAAGATTGCAATGCATGCATGTGTTCTTACCCTTGTCTTCCTGTAAATACCTTCATGTGGGGCCCATCTAACATTTTAGAAGCCTTCTAGTAGATGATAGCTACAAATGTAGCTTTGGGCTCATTTATCTGGTATTCTTTTATATGATGCTCTCAAGACCATCTCCAATCACGTGGAGTCTTTTTGTGCCACTTTTCATGTACAAGTCACTTTTGCTATATGCCACATCTTATTTAGGCCTACTATCTATTTCTCCATTGTCCTTTGATTTACTTATATTTTATAATTCTTCAGAGATTGTGATATTGCATAATTTGCAACCATGTGGCACTACCAGAAGATAATGGTGTTTAAAGTGAGTTTTTCTTTTAGGAAGCAGCTTGGAATCCTTGAAAGCATCATTCTATTTCCCCAATGGGAAATCACTCTCTCCCTCCTATTCAGTACTGGGCCTGGCTCATTCTCCACTTGAAATGGCCATTCAAGACTGTCCAGTTCAATCATCTCTACTAAAGCTGGGGAGGTGGCGGTAGGAGGTAGCTCTAAGTCAAGAATATGCCTATGTCTCTATCTCCAATCTAGAGGTCACAGGAGATGGGAGGCTGCGAGGTCAGAATATTTTAAAAAGTGAAAGGAGACTTTGATGAAAACATTTAACTTGTTGGGGATCAAGGAGAGTAACCTGTAAGTTATAGTAATAGTGTGTGGGCAAACTAAAGTGAGTGTTATTATGTAAAGAGAGGTGTTTGCAGACATCATGACAGAGAAAGGTGAAGAAGTAACACTGGAGAGGGAAAGCTGTGTCCACTCATGGTCCAGTGTGTTGGGTATCAGTGCAGGAAAAGGGTGAAAAGAGATATGACATGTTCACAAAAAAGCTAGTTTTTCAGTGAATACAGGAAGATGGAAGGAATCTGAGTGGATGGTATCTAGGATAATAAGATCACCAATTTAGAACTGGGAGCTGAAAAGGATTTTGGAGTTCAGCTCCTTCATTTACACAAGTGGAAACATTGGGACTTTCCAGAGTCACAAAGATAGTAAGAATCAGGTCATCAGATATGATGTTTTTTTTTCTCTGTAGCACAGAAGAGCCAAGTTATCATAATATGCAAGAGAAAGAGAGAGTGAAGGAAGATGGAGAGTAGGGGAGGATTAGAGCTGAATTTACTACAGTCTGGAAGAAGGTGGAAGACGGTGGCCAACCACTCAGTGGTCTGTGAGATCCAGTCACTGCTGATACCTTACTGATTCCAGACAGCCCATGTGGTATAGATCCCCAGGCCAAGTGGTTTGACAATAAGAAGAGAGTGAAGGCTAACTGCTACCTGCTTCCCTAGGCCCATGGTGATGGTACCTTGTGGGGATGCAACATGGAACAAGGTGAAGGAGTGACCTAGTTAAGGAGGGTAGTCCAGGGAGGAAGTGGGAGTTAGAAAGTATACCCAGAGGGAAAGAATCACTACCACTTCCCCATATCCCCCATGTCAGCATAAGGTATAGCCCAGGTTACCATGCACTGGTTTTACCTCTGGGCCATGCACCCAAAAGTTTGTCATAAACTGAGCAGTAGACCTTCTTCATTTGGTTTCCCTCCCCTGGAGTATATTGTGAAATCAATCTATTTTGAGTGTCTGTGAATTTCATTGATCAGAACCTGGAGTTTTCTGGGACTTGATGACATCAGCACAATAGCATCCATGAGCAAAAACATCTGGAGTTCTTCACCCTCTTTCGAAAGTCATTCTTCCACTTGGACGTATTCCATGACAGTTGTAAACACTTTTGGTGGCCATATGTGTGTCTCCTTGTTATATGCTTTCCTTGATTGCAATAATTATAGAATACTGAAGAAAATAATTCCTGTAGTGACAACTGTCAAGTAATCTTACATAATCTTAACATATAAATGAGAAATGTATTGCTAAAGGAGATCTTTTTAAAAAATTTTATTTATTCATAAAGGAGATTTTTTTAAGAACACTTTTTTTTCTGAGTCAAATCCCTTATTTTCCTTTAAAAAAAAGTAATCAAGAAACGTTGCAAAGTTTTGCATTTTGTATACCTTTTAGTCAGTTGTGTGACCAAAGATTTAGTTTTCAGAAAAAAAATCCATCTGTGAAATCCTACCTGCTTTCTTCTCATATTTTCATCAAAAATAGCCTTAAAACATGAATAAATTGTTCTCATAAAAATTTTATAGAGGTGAAATTTTTTTGTATAGAGGTGAGAAAATGGGTACAGCCTATAACCTAGGAATTTAAGTGTTTCACAGACTGGGTTCAATCTTGGCAGCTCCTCACTAATAATATCTCCTTGACTTGGGCTCTCTCATGCAACTATGCTGAAGCTAGTGTTACAATTATGATCTTTATTGGTTTCTTAGTTAATCCTGTTTGCCTCAGTTTCCTCACCTGTAAAATTAGCTGGAAAAAAATGGTAAACCACTCCAGTATCTTTGCCAAGAAAACCCCAAATGGGGTCACAAAAAGTTGGGCATGACTCAAAAATGACAGAACACCACCACCACAAGAGGTTTTCCCAGAAAACTATTATATCATTAGCAAATAGGAATAGTTTTCTCTCCTCTATCCATCTTTATGCTTTTGATTTCTTTCTCTTGTCTTAATGCAATTGCTAGCATTTCCGGAACTATAACAAATGGTGGGGAAAGTGGACATCCTTGCTTCACTCTTAGATTTATTGGAAAATGTTTGAGTGTATCCCCTACCCACTTTGCATTTGAGATCTGCTTTGGGTTTTAGATAGCTGCTTTATATGGTATTTTAAAAAATCCCTCTCTGCCTGTACTTTGTAGAGTTTTTAGTTTAAAAGAGTGTTGTAGTTTGACAAAGATTTTTTCTGCATCTATTGAATTGATACATGGCTTAGAGTGTCTTAATTTTTGGTACAATTAATTATATTGATTGTTTTACTGAACCATCCTTGCATCCTTTGTATAAATCTCACTTGATTATAATGAATATTTCTTGGATAAATTACCATAAGATTTTGTTTAAAACTTTCAAGTCAATAATATTCATTAATGTTATTGGTCTATAGTGTCCTATGTTTCATTTTTCCCTGGTTTAAGGGATGGGACTATATTTGCCTTACAGAAAGATTCTGGTAGAGTTCTTTCTTTCTTTCTTTTTTTCTTTCTTTCTTTCTTTCTTGGAGGGCAGTTGGGGGTTAAGTGACTTACCCAAGGTCACACGGCTAGTTTTTATGTTAAGTATCTGAGGCCGGATTTGAACTCAGGTCCTCCTGACTCCAGGGCTGGTGCTCTATTCACTGCGCCACCTAGCCTCCCCCGAGTGCTTTCTTTCTTAATTTTTTAGAATAATTTGTGAAGTATGGACTATAAAAAAATTAGAATTTTCCTTTGAATACAGAAGGACCAGAATTTTCTACTTTGTTAGTTCCTTTACAACTAAATATATTTCCTTTCCTAATATTGGGTTATTTAAGATCTCTAACTGGAATTCTGAGAGTTTGTCTATTTTATATTTTTAGATGTATTACTTTATTTAATTTGTATTTTCAGTTTTGCTAGCATATAATGGTGCATAATAAGTTCTGATTATCCTTTTTAAAAAAAATTATCTGTGATTTCACCTCATTCACCTGTTATCTTTTTAAAATTTTTTAAATTTTTTGTTCCCTTCTTTTTAATCAGATTAGCTAAGAGTTTATCAAATTTATTAGTCTTTCTAAAAAAATCATTTTTCAGTTTTATTTATCATTCCTATGGGTTTTTTATTACAATTTATTTATTTCCCCTCTAATTTTTAATTTCACACATTTATACTTATTTCAAGTTTGTTTATTTATAGGTTTTTTTACTTTTTAAAATGCATATTCAGCTCATTAATCTTCTCTTCTATCATGTTAATAGATGGTTGTAAGGATACAATTTTTTTTCTTAAAGATCTATTTTAGCTGCATCTCAGAAACTCTGGTAAGCTGTTTTATCATTATTTTCTTTATGATTTGTTCTTTGACCCACTCATTTTTAATATTTCATTGTTAATTTTCCATTTGGGTCTCTATCTTTTGTTTGCTGTTTCTGAACCAATTTCTGTTTTTAATGTGATGGGGTACAGGCCCTGGAAACCACCCCCTCTCCAACTCTCTTTGAACTTTCCCACATTTAAGTCTCTGGTGTTCACCTGAGGCATCTACCCATTACAGTGATCCTCTCAATTGGTCTTTTATTGTGGCCTAATTCCAGTCTCCCAATTCTAGGTTACCTCTGGATCACCCTACTTCCCACTCTTGATCCTGTCTACTACGCCTCATTCTCCCTTAGCCATGTTTTCCAGGTCCCTGGTGCTCCTAACCCTTTTCTATTACCTCCAAGTCACCCCAAACTATTTGATTACTCCTAGATCCTTCCCACAGTCTTTCTGCATATATGATGCATCTTGTCTCCATTAAATGGCTCAGATTCCTTAAGAGTCTATTTTTAGATTTTTAGAATCATGCCCACCTTCTATTGGTGTTCTAATAAGTCTTGTCTTTGACTGATAGAAAACTTGGGTAAAATTCATTTGGGCAGGACCCACTTGTTTCTGTTTTGGGATCCCAGCACCCCTAAACCTCAACAATTGCTTTATGGTCTATAAAGGGTATATATGAACTTTTCTGCCTTTTAATACTTGTTTGCAATGGACCTAGTGCATGGTCAGTTTTTTTTAAAAGTTCCACATGGTGCTGAGAATATTCTTTTACTGTGCCATTTAGTAGATGCCACAAGTCTTTTAACTCTCATTTCTTCAGCAATTTGTTCAGTTCCATATTTCCCTTCTAGCTTTCTGAAGGAGATGTTGAAGTCTCCTTTCACTATCATGTTGCTGTCTATGTCTTCTTGTAGCTCAGTTAATGTTTCCTTTATGAATTTGGATTTTATGAATCCAAATGAATCCATGCCTTTATGAATTAAGGCAACTGGAGCATATAAGTTTATTATTGATATTGGTTTGTTGTCTATGGTTCTTTGAGCATAATGTAGTTTCCTTGTTTATCCCTTTTTATTCTTTTTAATGTTTGTTTATCCAAAACTGAAAGAGGGCTATTGAAGCTTCCTGTTACTATTGTATTACTGTCTATAACTTCTTGTAGTTCAAATGTTTCTCTTATGAATTTGGATACTAAGACATTTGGTCTTAATAAATTTATTACTGATTTTATTGTTGTTGTCTTTGATTCCTTTTAGCATAATATAGTTTCTTTTTTAAACTTCTTTTTTATTTTTTGAATGTTTATTTTAGATTTGTCAGCATAATTACAACTTATTTTCTTTAGATTCACTTGATGTGTAATAATTTTTTTCTATCTCCTCATTTTTTGCATTTCTTTTTTAAAAATGCATTTCTTATAAGAAATAGATTGTGGACTTTTGTTATCTTATACAATCTGTCATTTTTTCTTTTACTGGATTGTTTAATTCATTCACATTTAAAATCACAAGAACTGGATTTTCCTTTTCCTCCATCTGTTTTTAATATTTTTTTTCAAGTCCTGATTATTCCTACTTCCACCTTTCTACTATAAACACAGTACTATGTTCCTTCAGTTACTTTATCTTAATATTTTTTGAGGTAGCCCTGTTCTGCTAGTTCTCTTCCCTTCACTCCAGATCTGCTCCACACCTTTGTTATTCCTTTCCCTTTAGAGTTTTGTCTATTAGTTCCATTTTTTATTCCTGCTTTTCTGTTTATATAATTCTCCCTCCTCCTTTTCCCTCTTAGTTAATCAAATAGAATCCCCCCTCTTTTCTTCCCCTTCAACCAGTCCTATTCATTAAGTTTTTAGAAATTTTCATTTTAAACTTTTTCCCTAAAAAAATGGTTTTTCTTACTCTCTTCATTATCTATTCTTTTTCTGTCTTCTCTAGACTTTTATTCTCTGATTCATAACCCCCATAATTCTCTAGTCTTTCTCATCTTTCTGTGTTCCTCATACAAACAACATTTCTAAGGTATCAATTCTAGACTGTCCCCTCTAGCAGTTTCTCCCACTGCCTTGTAGAACTTACCTTGTGGATTTTCCTTTTCCATGGTGTGGTGGGTGAAAGATGAAATGATTGAGGAAACAAAAGTTCGATCTTTTAAGCATATCAATTTATTAAGCAATGCATAGCAATTACTCAGATGACTGGAGCCAAACCTCCCCAGCTTAGTCCTGGACTCCAAATACGGGGAAAGACAGACTTTTATACATTAAGAACAACCAAATAAGATAAATTAATTAAAAGGAAATAATTAGCCAGGATATAACATTAAGTAATTTGATTTCTAATTGGATGGAGGATTAGGAACTTTTCAAGTTAGGAGATGGAGAGCAAACAAGTGTAATTCACTGAATTCAGAAAAAGAGATGTCTTACTCTCTCCCCGCCACCTTTCCCCCAATTGTCTATAAATAATCAAAGGGAACATGAAAATAATAACTGACTGATCAGCATGGGGCCAGTGTTCAGATAAGACATATGGGTTGCTTGAGATGTATAACTGTAGAAAACTTATCAAACTTTGGATCTGACTAAGTCTTTTGGTCAGCATAACCTAGGTCCTTAATTAAGTGTCTCTAAATAGCAAATAGAGGTGATTGAGCTTTCCAGTGACACAGGGCTAGGTTCAAACTATATAATAAGGTTTTCCCCAAGTCCCACAACTGGATAAAGTTTTCTCATAAGACAAAAGTTAGACTAGATTCATAATTGAATAGAAAAGGAACTGAGCTATATCCAGAATTGAATCACAAGTTGGAGTCAGTGTAGTTCATTCAGTTACCTCAATGGTGTCTTATTCCCAGAACAATGAGAGGACACAGATGCATGCCAGGGCTCCTCCTTCGCCCACTCCTAGATTAGGCAGCCAATCACTAATCTATACCTTCTCCTAGTTATATCCTCCTGACCCCCTTTACCTTAAAAGCTCCTTCCTGAGTCCATATTCTCCCTCTTCACCAGGTGTAAGTTTCCCCTAGCAACTCCCCACTCCCAAGGTAGGATAATTTCGACTTTTCAAGCACCAAATCCCTCAGAGCACACACAACACAAAGCCTCCATCTCCCTTCACAGACCATCTCTCTTCACACATAGGAGAATTCATTAATGATGTCGCCTCTCACCACTAAAGTAATGCCTTCTTCATTCTTTACTTTTTCAATTCTTCCTCCCTCCTCTGCACCCACTGCCCTTTCTTTCTGAGACCACAGGGGTCACCTTCCCCTGTCTCATCTTTCCCTCATTGGTAGCCCTTGATTTGACTGCAGTACATCACATGTTCCTCTCTATCTCCTTGCTTCCCTTCCCCTCTTTTACATACTCTCTCCTCTTGTAATATAGTCTCTCTCTGCCAAAAAGATTCACCTATAGGCAGAGTATCACCAGGTTCTGTCCACCGTGCCCCAGGCCTGACGGGGAGCTTATGATGGACCCCTTAGAGGCCCTGGACTTTCCCACATGACCCAGATCCCTGGTCTTTGCCTGAGGCATTGCCCATCCCTGTCAGTAATCCTTTTAACTGCCCTTTAACTGGGGCTCTCCCACCATTTAACTCCTTCCATTATCTGGACCTGGCCCCACCCCAGGCTACTTGCCACTCCTTAATCCTGTCCAGACCTTGTGCAGTCTTTCTGTATAGAATACCAATCTTACCTTCATCAATTGGGCAGATTCTTACAATCTGGGCTGCTTGTATTGGCAATACAAATAACGAAGACTCACTAGGAATCTTGCCCACCCCACCTGATGTTTTAATAAAGTACTTGGACTGAAAGAAGTCTTGAGTGGTTGAAATCTTTCAAGGCAGACACATGCCATTCTTGCATTCTGGTTTTCCAAAGAACCCTAGACAGCCACAGGCCTACCTCTTCACTGTTACCGCCACTGAACTTCCACTTTTACTTCTGTCTCCTTGTATACATTTAGAAAGATTATAGAAAGATTACTGGTACATTACTAGTCTCTCTATTGTCACTTTCTTGTCCTTGGCTGGCGCATTTTTTACTCATTTTGCATTTCTGTTATTTGGGGGTACTCAAGAAGCAAATTATCTCCTCAGTTCTGGTTTTCTTTTTTAAATGTATTAAACACCTCTTTCTTATTGAATATCTGTCTTTTTTATTTATTTATGATTAAACTCAGATTTTCAGGGTAGGTCTCTCTGGGCTGCATCCTGATTCTGGTGCTTTTTGGAATGCATCATTCTATTCCCTTCTAAGTTTTTTGGTGGGTACAGAATAGTCTTGTGTTATTAGAATATCCTTTCCTCTGTATTTGAAGGTCTTTGTCTTGATGGTTGGGGCAGCTAGATGACCCAATGGATAGAGCACTGGACCTGGAATCAAGAAGGTCTGAGTTCAAATGTGACCTCAGACACTTGCTGAGTGACCCTGGGCAAGTCACTTAACCCTGTTTACCTCATTTTCCTCTTCTGTCAAGTGTACTGGAGAAGGAAATGGCAAACCACTCCAGTGTCTTTGCAAAGAAAATCTCAAGCAAGGTCACAAAGAGATACTTTTAAACAACAAAAAGCTTTTGATAGCTCACAGAACTTGTTATTTCTGAATTGGGTTGTTAAATTTAACCATTATGTATCCTGGAATTTGTAGCCTAGCTTTTTTCCCCCTTTTCTGGAGGTGATTTGTCCATTCTTTCAAATGATATTTTATTTTCTTCATTCAGTAGTTCTGGGCAATTCTCTTGTATTATGTGTTAATTTTTTTTTTGTTTTGTTCTATCCTCCTGGGACATTTGTGATCCTTGGGTCATCTCCATGAATGCTGTCTTCAAGATCAGTATGTTTTGCTTGCATAGTGAGCATATTTTCTGTTAATATTGTTGTTTTGCTTCTCTTCCTCTAGACTGTCCTTTCCTCCTGCACATTTGACTGCTTGGTCTATTGTGCTCTTTGTTTCTTTGGTGAACTTGCCATCACATATTTTAGCTTTTCTGTTCTGCCCATTATTTTTGCTGTTTAGGCCAGAAAATATACTTTCCTAATTTCCATCTCCTTTTTGAACCACTCTGGAAGAGTGCGTTGTGGGTCCATATTCTCCTCACTTTCCACAGGGTCCTCTTTCTCATCAGGTATTGTATCATCTTCCTTTGTTTTGCAATATTTTTCCATAGAGGCCTAAGCTTATTTACCAAATCTGGGGGCTATATTTCCTTCTGTTGATTTACCTGCTTATGGTCAAGGTCTTTTACTTTTCTTCTTATTGAGATCTTTGGTAATTCCAGTCTTTTAAAAAAATTACCTCTTGGTTTTCACTTACTGACTTTTTGACTTTGTCCCCTCTCATGGTGGTTTCTTTTGCGGGCTAGATGTCAAAGCATCTTAGCTTCCTCCCAGACTGGACAATTCATGGCTCAGTAGCCTAGGTCTTTGTCTGCGCCAACTGACTTTTGGGTGAGTAGAACTCGCACCAGCTGGATGCTGTGCTCTTTTTTCAGGCTTGGTAGAACCCTACACAGCATGTCCCCTCCCCCAGTGTTCTGTTCTAGTGACCTGTCCCACTCACTCTGTTCCTCAGTTCCTTGGCCTGCCATTGGGAGTTCAGAGCTCATTAATGCCACAGGATTGTGGCCCCCCAGCAGACCTTTTTCCTGTAGGGCAGCCACTTGCCATGCTGGCTGGCTGGTTCTATGAGCAAATTTGGGCAGCCTGGAATCAGGGTCTCCACCATACTGGAAAGAAGGAATAGGGGAATGGGATGTGCCTGGTGTTGGGTTTTGTTGAAATCCTGCATGTTGGGTCATTGGTTCTGCTAATACAACCTCCTTGCAAGAAGTGCAGGAAGAGGGGGAAGGGTGCTTGTTGAGTGCAGGATTATTGAGCTTCAATTCAGGGATTTTATTTTTAACTTTCTTTGGACTCTGGGTGTCTGAGAACATGGAGACAGTGAAATTTCTGCATAATTTCTGTCTTGGAGAGGTTTGAAAGGTCGGTTGTGGGTATTAGATTTCTTGGCCATCTTGTTACTCATGAAAGTCCCCCAATTCAATGTGTTGGCTAATTTGCATAACTCTTCCTTTGTGAATTCTTCGTTATTAAAAGGTGACTCTCTGACAGAGGGAGGGAGATTAGGGGGAGGAGAAATTGAAAAATATAGATGCTACTAAATAAAAATATCTCAATATAATTTACTTAGTTTTTTCTGAGGGGGGAAGGCACGGCAGTCAGGGTCGAGTGACTTTCTGAAGGTCACACGGCTAGTAAGTATATCAAGTGTCTGAGGCTGGATTTGAATTCAGGTCCCCCTGACTCCAGCGCCAGTGCTCTATTTACTGCTTCACCTAGCTGCCCCAGAATAATTTACTTTTAAAAAGAATCAAGAGGAAAATACTCAGAGTTAGATAGTGTTTCTGAAATAAAGTGAGGCCTCTGTTTTTAGAGAAAGATGAAATAGTAGATCTTCCTAATCTGTTTTACTTTTCAAGGCTCATACTGAATCTCTGCCTCCTCTAGGCTCTTTCTCTGATCATGCCTAGTCCCAAATGTTCTCTCCCTCCTCTGAGCTGTATAATTTATAGGAACATTAATTTAGAGCTAGAAGTGACGTCAGAAATGCAAGGTGTAGTTTAGGAAAGGAGAGATCCATGCATTCGAAAAATTGGAGAGAGTAGATTTAATATCATGTAAGGTTGCAGGTCAATTTTTCAGAAATTATAAAATACATAGCATGCAATAAGATGGGGAAAGTGGGTGGAAGCCTTGTAATAGATAGTTTTAAATGCCAGACTGAGGATTTTGTATTTTCTCCTAGAGGATACAGGGAGTCAGTCAAGATTTCCAAGTAGGGAAGTGACATGTTTAAACCTGTGTTTTAGGAATATCAATTAGTGAGTGGGCTATGGGGAGGATTTTCCCTCTTCTAAGACCTACTAGGACCTTGCTGACCCTATTGACCTGCTCTTTGATAATTGAGGGGCTTCCCTTTTTGAGAGCCCCTGAGTAAGTATGAGAGCAGGATTCTGAGGATTATGTATGTATTTGGAATTTAGGAAAATACATGTGCTTAGATGCTTTTGTCCCATAAGGACTTAACCATACATACATTTGAAATCTGCTTCTCCCCAAGACTGGCTAGACAATTTTGAGATTAGAAAGGTGTGTTTAACCTTGGATCTTACAGAGAACAAAGGAATTACAACAAATGCTTGGGTATCTTTTATAAAAGAGCGATGACTAACTCCAGAAAAATTGCCATTTGCAAATGAAACCACTTCCTATCTGCAATCCACAACATGCAGTTATGGCTTTAACAGCAGATCAAACAGCTTTGTCTCTTTGCCACATGGTTCTGCTGATGTTTTCATTTTGATTATGTTGCCCAATCCTTCGTACTTTCCACACGAAGCCCTTCTCCTATCATTTCTCCACTTCTCCACTCATCCCTTTCTTAGCCAAATTCCTAGGGAAAAAATTGGCTATCGTTGCTTTGACTTATTATTCTATTGACATACATTAACAAACATGAATTCCATGCGCAAGAACAGAAAGAGGGTTATCTATGAAACTACAAATCCATTAGATGATTTGTATTTTTTTAAAAAGCTGTAATAATATCAGCGTGTTAGTTCCAAAGCTTTCCTGCTTGTCTGTTTCCCTCTGAACTTCTGTCTGTTCTCCCCATTTAAAACAATATTTCACGACGCTCTTTTTTTCCCCTTTTCTACTCTTTTTGGGTATCGCTATCACTATCACCCTTAATTTCACCAACTCCCCTCTCTCCCAAAAAGAAATTCTCCCTTTTAATAAACACATTTAAACAACATGAACTCACACACTAGTCATATCTGAAAATGTATGCTTTACTCCATCCCTCTAGCTGGGAAGATTGGAAACATGGTTTGTCACTTTTTTTTGTAGCTAAGGTTAATCATTTTGTTGATCTGAGATCTTAAGTTTTTCAAATTTATTTTTCTTTATAATATTTTAGTCATTGTATAAATCATTCCCTGAATCTGCTCACTTTTGTTGACATCAGCTGCTCTGAGTTTTCCCAGGCTTTCTGAACACGTCTCTTTCATCATTTCTTACAGTGTAATCGTATTACATTACATAAATATACCATAATTTGTTCAGCTATTTCCCAATTGATACCCACCCTCTTGGTTTCTATTTCTTTGCCGCAAAAAATGCTATCACCATTTTTGTGTGTATGAGTCTTTCCCATCTTTCTTTTGTCTCTTTGAGCATATATGCCTAGGAGAGGTATTACTGGGCCAAAGAGTAGATAGTGATTTTTGAGGAATAGTTTCAAATCACTTTCCAAATGGCTGTATCAATTTGCAGAATCACAAACATTGAATTAGTGTACCCTGTGTTAGAGCCTGAGTATAAGAAAACAATAATAAAGATGTTGTGAACACTATGTATAGTAATTCTAGAATATTGCTGTTATTAAAATTTAATATTCTTTGTCGAAATCTTGTTGCTTAGCTGAGTAAAGCTAGGGGATCTGTGACATCATGGAAAACTGAGAAAGTTCTACTTACTTACCTCCAATTCAGCAAATGGGTGGACACTTAAAACACTGATTTAGGCAGTTTATTACAAATACCAGGAGGTTTTTGGGTAGAAATGGCCTCAATTGGGTTCCAAGAATAGAATTTGAGGTTGGTACTAAGTAACTGGGAAATGAAGGATTCACAAGGTGCAATGAACTTGTAGTTATGAACTCTATAACTCTATAAAATGTTAGTTATAAGATAGAGAGTAGAAATTCTGGCAATATTCATCAGTAATCTCATCCTATTTCCCTCTACCTGAAATATCTTCTGCCCTTTTCTAGCCAAATTCTGTATCTGGGCCATCTCCATTTGTCCTGCTCTATATCTTGCCACTGGGTCCAGATGACTCTGGAGGACAAAGTGAGGCTGGGGACCTTGCACAGCCCTCCCTCACTTAAATCCAATTCAGTTACAAGTAATGCCATCACCTTCCTGATGTCACAGTCCTCTTCCACAATGAAGGACAAACAACAACCTGTAAGTAGTACAACCTGCCCCACTGGGGACACAGCTGGCCAGTTCCAGATGGGCAACACAGCTCGCTCCTCCCCTCCTCTCCCCATAGGGCTTAATACCTGTATCTGTTGATACTCTGACCAAAGGCGCATAAATTTTGATCACTGAAACCTTGATTTGATCTTTTTGCTTTCTTCTTTTTAATATTTTAAACCTCAAGATATCTTGGAGTTTATGACTAGATTTCTTTCTTAAGGACTATGCCTTCAACCCAAGTCACTTTGGCTGTCATTCATTGGCCAACAACAGACCCAGCCCAAGCCCCACCTGGTCATTGTTTGGGCTCAGAAGGCTCAGACTGAAATGTAAATAGCAACTGTTTCTGTTTTGGCCAGAAACCCTGGTCTTTCCCTCCCAGACTGATTTTTCCCCCCATTATGTAGAAGAGTGTAATGCCAAGCAAAAGCAACTTCCAGGTTTGGATTACTAGCATAGCAAACTCCATTTATTCAGTGACAGATTAAGGCAAAACACGCACAGAAAAATAAAAATATAGCATAACTCAATAATTTAGTAAGTCCTCAATTCAATTGCAAAGGATCAAGGTCCAAGTAGCCCACCCCTGCGTGGTACATTCATTTTATTCAAGTGTTCTCTCAGCCAAAGAAAAGCCAAGTTTATTAGAAGTTCACCACAATGGGTAGAGTCTTGTGACCTTTGTATTGGACAAGCTGGCCAGAATCATCTCACCCAGAGTAAGTCTGCAGTAGATTATTCTCTGGCTTGAAATTCTACATGGTCATATCAATATTCCCTTTCTTGTTGGTGTGACCTTTAGAACTTCCTTCTACTTGCTTCTGTGTAATTTTTAAAGTCTTTCATTCCTACAAATTATTCTCATGGATCTGCTCTCTTCAATCTTCACCAGTTTGTACAAATCTTCTCAAGTTTCTCTGAAATGGTCCTTTTGTGATGGTATGGTAGTATTCCATTACATTCAAATATTATGATTTATTCAGCTATTTTACAATTGCTGGACATTTAGTTTCTTGTTTTTTGATACCACAAAAAGAACTGCTATAAACATTTTTGCACAATCAATCATTTTCCACTTTCTTTAATCACTTTGGGGGTACAGGCTAACTAGTGGTATCACTGGGTCAAAGGATACATATAATTTGCTGTACTGACCTTTGAGATATAATTACAAATTGCCTTCCAGAATGGATGGACTAAATCAGAGCTCTATCAAAAAGTCATCAATGTTCCTGTCCTGCAACAATTTAGATTAGAAAGAACAACACCATGTATAAAGCACTGTTCATCGTTTGAGGAAAAGCTAGAAATATTGTGGTCCATTAATGTGGTGAACTAGTATAGTATCATAAGAAACAAAAAAATATGAATTCAGAGATTTCATGGGAAGATGTGAAATCAAGAAGAGTGAAATAAGCAGAACAAAAGAAACTTTCTTTCTAATATGTATATACACATACAATACACATATATATCTGTGTACATACATAGACACATACATACCAAACTTGGCTTCAGAGAAGAGCTGCAACTATGTATTTCCTTCCCCTATTGCAGAGGTGTGGGATTAGGAGTTTAGAATGTTGCATATGCCACCAGATTGCTTTGGCTGAGCTGATTTTTAACTCACTTTCTCGTAAAATCTTTGTTATGAAGTATGGTTTATGGGTAGTGGAAGAGAGAAGGCCATATTTGGAACTGAAGATGATACCAACAAAAGATGAATAAAATGACTATAAAAATGAGTAAGATTAGAAAACTAGCAAGCTACCTGATGAAAAGAAAAACTTGTATAGACAGTGGAAGCAATGGCAAGTAACAGAAGATGAATATAAATTAGTGCCATGGTCCTAAAAGTTTAGTTTCAGGTATTACAATCTGTCAGTCAGTCAACAAACATTTATTAACACGTATTATATGCAAAGCACTGTGCTGAGCTCTTGGGATACCAAAAAAAAAGTAATTTTTTTTTCATGGAACCCATGATCTAATAGGAGGTGAGATTGGTAATGAGTGAGCAGAACAACCAAAATAACTTTTAACAATAAGCTGTGTTGGCAATGAGATGGATAAATGAAAAGATAGGACTACGGCTTGGAGTGAATGATGATGATGATTATCAGTTGATGGAAAGAAGGCAGAACTACTTTTGCTTCTGTTTTCTCTCTTGAGTGTAATGCCAAGCAAAGGCAACTTCCAAGGGTCGGATTACCAGCATAG
The DNA here is from genome assembly GCA_028646575.1 of Pseudocheirus occidentalis. Taxonomy (NCBI): domain Eukaryota; kingdom Metazoa; phylum Chordata; class Mammalia; order Diprotodontia; family Pseudocheiridae; genus Pseudocheirus; species Pseudocheirus occidentalis. Next base: position 44,582,947 of record CM053595.1, on the reverse strand, counting down.
CAAACTACATTTATTCAGTGACAGATTAAGGCAAAACATTCACAGAAGAGCGAAAATCAAAATGCAGTGTAATTCATTCATTTAGCAAGTAAGTTCTCAATTCAATCCAAGTACTACTACACCCATGGACAGTACATTCATTTAGTCAGTCAAAATCTCTCTTCTCAAATGGAGATTCGTTTCCAATCATAAACAAAGAACATTCATTTGGTCAGTCAAAGAGCACAAAAAGTCAAGTTTCCCAACCCTTGTAGGATCACAACTGTATTACAATACCATCCATTAATGCCAAGCACTTTCTCAAAAGGGGCAGGAGAGCACAAAAGGCCATCTACTCTTAAGCTACAACAAGGTTAAGATATCATCACAGCATTGAAAACCCAAGCAAAGGCCCTTCCTTCATCTTGACATGAAACAAGTTCTCAGCAATTTGGGGAGACAAAGCTTAACAAAGTCACAATATACATTGACAGTGTCCTCATCAAGTCATTCTCTGCCTGCAGAACAGTCCCAGAACCCCTGAAAACATCAGCAAGACCCTCTTCCAGCATTTCTGTAAACATACAACAAGAAAATCCTCCTTCAGGGTTTCTGAACCAACAGAACCTCTACAACAGCAGCACTGTCCTTTACCAGCAGACGAATATGGCAAAACAACATCAGAACAGACAGAGAAAATACCGGCACAACAGCCATGCCTCCTCAGTTCACAGCAGCTCCAGGTGGCAGTTCTCAAAAGTCCTGGGCAGCTCCAACTGGCCCTCAGCAGTCTTTCTCTCAGCAACTCTGGCCTCTTCTGCTTGGGCCTTCTCTCTGTTTGGGATTCTCTCTAAATCCACAACACCAACTCCTCCCAGTTCAGCCCTCTCTCTTCACATCAACAAGTCCATCCCACAAGTAGGATTCACAAGCTCTGGGTTTTAACACTCAACACAAAAACCAAGCCAGTACAGGGGGATGTTTAAATTCCATTACCATTACCATTACATTGAGTTAAATCAGAATGGGAAAGATAAAACAAAAATGATATACAAGGAGCTGAAACCCAAGATAATTGAGGCAATGGTAAGAGAGCAGCTTGTTACTTTCTATGATTTCAGCTCACTATATCTGAATGAGCTATGACCCAGGGTACTGAAAGAACTGGCTGATTTTCTTCCTTGCTCTGTACTGATAGACAAATATTTTACTGATATGAAGAAAAGGAAATAGGTTGAAATATTTTTTCTAATTGATATTTTTACTTTTTTTCCAATTACACAACCAAATTTTACCATTTGTTTTTTAAAAAAACATTTGAGTTCCAAATTTTCTTCCTCCCTTCATACCTGCTTTCCCTCAGTGAGAAAGCAAATAATTTGATATAGGCTATAGATGTGCAGTAATGGAAAATGTATTTTCATGTTCATCATGTTGTGAAAGAAAACACAGATTAAAAAAAAAAAAGAAAAAGTATGCTTTGATCTGCATTCAGACTCCACCAGTTCTTTCTCTGGAAATGGATAGCATTTTTTTCATCATAAGTCTTTCAGAATTGTCTTGGATCTTGAATAGCTGAGAATAACTAAATCATTCACAGTCAATCATCATGCAATATGGCTGTTATTGTACACAATTCTGGTTCTGCCTATTTCACTTTACATCACTTCACGTAAGTCTTTCCAGGTTTTTCTGAGAGTATTCTGCTCATCATTTCTTATAGCATAACAGCATTCCATCACAACCGTATACAACTTGCTCAATTCTAATTTTTAAGGAATTATTTTCTTCAGTGAGTTTTTGTACTTCCTTTTCTATTTGGCCAATTCTATTTTTTTAAGGAGTTCTTTTCTTTATTGAATTTTTGTACCTCTTTTTCCATCTGGTCAATTCTACTTTTCAAAGTATTCTTCTCTACATTGGATTTTTGTTTCTCTTTTACCATTTGGCCTATTCTGTTTTTTAAGATATTATTTTCATCAGTATTTTTTGTGCTTTCTTTACTAAGCTGTTGACTCTTTTTTTCATTATTTTCTTGCATTACCCTAGAATAGTTCCTGTGATGATCTGTATTGGGATCAGGTCTGTGAATAACTGCTGCTTTTCTAACTTGGATTAGAAATAGGGAGACCCAGTCTCAAAAAAAAAAGGAAGAAAAAAAGAAAAGAAATTTTCAAAACAAAAATAGCAATCAGCAAGAGTTAGCCACCATAGCTTCATCAAGAGCAGATCATATCTCTAAGATTCACTTCCTTTCTGATAAGATTTAAACATTTATTTATTCATTTTTAAATTAACTTTTGTTTATTTTTAGTTTACATCATTCATTTCCATGAGATTTTGAGTTACAGTTCTTCTCCTCATCTTTCCCCTACCCACCACCCCAAAACAGTGATCCCATTGTATACTCCCTCCACCAATCTGTTTTCTCCTATGTCCTTCACCATCACCCCTCTGACTTTCCGGTAGGGCAGGATGGATGTCCTTACCCCAGTGCCTGTATATCCTAATTCTCAGTTGCATGTAATTAATAATAATAATTATTATACACACACAAATATATATATATTTTTAACATTTGATTATAGAACTTTAAATTCTAGATTCTTTCCCTTCCTCCCTCATCACCCACTCCCATTGGAAAGACGAGCAATTCAATACAGGCTGTACATTTGTAGTTATGCAGAACATCTCCACAATGGACATATTGTGAAAGGCTGACTATATTTCCCTCCTTCCTATCCTGTCCCCTCCCCCCATTCTATTCTCTACTTTGTCCCTGTCCCTTTACAGAAGTGTGTGCTTCTAATACCCCTCCCCCAATAAGATTTGTATATTGATAGATTAGAGGAATGCCATTGACACACTTTGCCTGAAGTCATTCATTTATTCATTCATTCAAAAAGCTTTAATAAGGCATAGGTATTAGAGACATAAAGTAAAAAAATGAAATCATCCCTGCATTCCAGGGGAGAAGAGGGATGGCTAAATAAGAATTTAGTATCTCTGGTTTTTTTTTTCCAGTTTAGTTATTATCCCCCCATCTTACCCAAGCCATGCTCCTATGCCATCTTTGATCATCCTCTTTCCCCCAATCTTATAATGCTTCAATAAATCTGAAATTAAATTTCATCAATGTGTGTATTTTTTAAACAATACTGATTGTAAGCTCATCAAAGATGTCTACCTAATATATTGAAGGTCTTTTTTCTTTTAATTTTAGTTTAATTTCTCTTAATTAATTTAATTTAATTCTAAAAATGTGAATTTTGCAAGACATTTGACAGCCTCTGGTGTTATCTTAGTTGACGAGATGGAAAATTGTGGGCTAGAGGATACCAGTATTAGCCAAATTCAGAACTGGTTAAACATCCAGACTCAAAGAATAATCATCAACTTGCAGGGAGGTCTCCAGAGGAATATACTAGGGATCTGTCCTTGGCCTCACGCTATTTTAACATTCTTATCAATGTCTGAGAAAGCCAAGAGAACATGTTTAACTGATTTGGAGAGGATTCAAAGATGAAAGAGATAGTTGTCATGGCAGGTGACAGTCAAGTTTTGGAAAAATCTCATATTAGGCTAGAAGGCCAAATCTAATAGGAAGGAATTTAATAGGGACAAATACCAAGCTCTACTCTTGGATTCAAACAATTAATTGTACAACATCAGAGAAGCATGACTGAGGTATGGTTCAGATGAAGAACACCTTGGGGTTTTTGGTGGACTGTAAGCCAACAAATGTGACATGGCAGCCAAAAAAGTTAACACAAAGACTGCACAAAGAGAAGTAGAGTGTTTAGAATGGAGTGGATAATTCCCCTCTGACTTCCCCATCCCCATCCCCGAGTCCGACAAGATAGGGAATATTAGATTCAGTTCTGAGCAGCACATTTTGTGAAAGACTTGACAAACTGGAATATTTCCAAGCTCCTTGAAGGCAGGGACTGTTTTCGCCTTTCTTTGTTTTCTCATCACTTAGCATAGTGTTTGTCCTTGAGTAAAGCTTAATTAATGCTTGTTGATTGATTAATTGATTGATTGACTGGCTGGTGTTGAGAGTACTGGAGACTAGATCATATGAGAACAGATCAAAGAACCGGGTTTGTTTAGCCTAGAGAAATGAAGGCTTAGTGGGATGTATATGTCTTTAAAACCCTATCAAGGGGAAGAAAAACTGGATTTGTTTTGGTTTTTTTTTTTGGCCCCAAAGAGCAGAACTAGAAGTGATGGGTAGATGTTGCAGAGAAGAAGTTTTGGGTTCAAGGTAAGGAAAAATTTCCTTCCTAAAGTATGGGAGTTAGAAGAGGATAGAATATAGAATATAATAGATATATAGGATATAGAATAGAATATAGAAGATTCCTTTGTATAGAAATGGAATGAATGATCCTGGCTACTAGTAGAATCCACTTTGCTAAAGGGGGATCAGGCAGAAAATGAAAGATCTACTTATTGTAGAATTATAGAAGAGATTCTTCCTCAGATATGGACCACTCTAGAATGATGACCTAGAATGAAATTCTTTTAGCCTCTAAGATTCTATTGCTCAGTGAAATTAGGAGTCAGACAGGGGCTGGCCAGTTCAAGCACAGGAAGAGGAAAAGGTATAAGCAGGCAGACACACAGACTCATTCCTGATTCTTCTTGGTCTGAACCTGTGATTTCATTAGTGTAGAGAGCTTTAGGTAAAAAAAATCTCTCCACTGAAGCAGATTAAGAATGCATCTGTAATTTATAGTTTCCTGGGGGCAAGGAGAAGTCAAGTGATTTGTCCTAGGTCACAGAGAAAGTATATGTTAGAAGGAGGATTCCAATCCAGGTTTTCCTGTCTCCAAGGCTGACTGAATCTGCTTTGCCATTCTTGTCTTCTCAGCAATTTGAATTGAAAAAGCTAAAAGGATGAAAACTTGTCCATTGTAGTCTATTGTCTACACTATGACACGTGGTTGAATGGACAATCCATTGATTTAACTTCTCTCTGGGGCAGTCTGTGGATGGATGGACAGTGAGCTGGGCCCAGAAACAAATGAGAGGAAGAGAGAAGGTTGGCTTGATTTTGAGAAATTGTGCAGTGCTGTTAGTCGTCCCAAGCAGCAATTTGGTACAAAAACTGACTTGTTTGTTTTTGTTTTTTAAACGCAAATGTTCTCCCATTGATACTACCTCATTGTGAATCTTGGAGCACCAAAATCTTCGGCAATGGAGAGATATGTGGTAGACATAGGTAGACTGTTAGAATATGCCCAAATGGAAGCATTTAGCCCTTTCTTAGATTTATTGCTTACTTATTGTGTTGCCTAAAGCCTTTCCTTTAAGGTCCAGTTGAAATGACATACTCTAACCAGAATCCTCTGTAGCTGCCATTTTCTCAGTAACATTCAAACGAGGGATGCAGAAAATTTCTAGGAATCTTTTCTCTTATACTGCAGACCATTGTGTGTGGTACCAGAAGCCTCTCTTTGTGTGTACTCTGGTACTTTTCCTAACCCTCCAGGCATTTTTTTGTCAATAGATCTATGTGTATGTAAGAAGTTGTTTTTTTTTTAAGCAAGCAAGCAAAATATATTCCAAACACATTTTTTTGTCGCTATTGCAGATACCCAAGAGTAACTGGAAACAACCCAGAATCTTGTTCCCTCTATTATACATTTCTCTTAAGCTCACTCTTTGCTTTACTAGACTTCCAGGGTTTTCTGAGGTATTACTTTCTTTGCAATATTTGCCATGTGTGGTTTTTTTCTTGCTCCCCATCTGTAATATGCTCCATTTTCTTTCTAATCCTTGTCAGGAGAGTCATCATACAGGTTACTATGAAACATGATAACATAGTGAGGCATGACTTTTTGCAACATACATATAATTTCATTTCTGTCCAGTTCTGCTTTAATTTTTTTTTCTTTTTGCTGGCAGAAACCACAGCTTGATGGCAGAGATCCATGACATTCACATGCAGATGTTTTATGCTGGCACAGAGTCATTAACAGCAAGGAGAAGAGATTTTCCTTACACATTGATTCTAATGAATGTGTGTATATTGTGTGTATGTGTGTGTATGCGCACATGTGTGCATATGTGTATAGAGACCACAGAATCCAAACCCTCATGAAGGAAGCAACCCCCAGGACATTGGTCACTGTAAGCAGTACACTTGATAGCCATTGCAGAGGTGGTGGTTGGAGTGGAAGTGGAGACATAGATTAAGTTAGAGGAGGGGCACCATCTGGTAGCTTACTATTTAATTGTTTTTGCTGTCTTCTAAGCCAGCTGTTTGTATCTATTGAAGGAGGAGATGTTTTGTCAACACTTTCTAAGTGTAACATCTACTCACTCTCCCAGTTCCCACTTCCACTGACAATTTTGGTTTCTAATAGTTGGCAAACTATTCCTCCCCTTAGGGTTCTATCATTCAGTAACTGAGGGTCCACAGTTTTTAATCTTATGCTCACAATCCCCCATCTGGTGTGTTCCACCAAATACTAATTAATCAGTCAATACTAATTAGATTTTTTTTAAACAAGGGATATTTGCTAAAAAAGAATAACCAAGGACAAAAGTTACAAAAACAATCTCCCCAAGCTGGATGGGGGAGGGGTGTATTCTCCTCTCTGCGAACACTTGGACCTTGGGGATTTAGGGCAAGGTCAAGTTGGTGACTCCCTACTGACTTCTTAACAGACTAAGCAGCCATCTCTGTGGCTACATTGGTCTCTTCCAACCTTTCAAAGCTTATAAGGTCATAACCTTATCCACTCCATCTGTGGAAACTCAATCTCGTAAGATTAGGAAAGAGTAAACACAAAGAAACAGGTACCATGCACTCAGGGCCACACGGCAGCCAGGTGGTAGACAGGGCCTGCTGCCCTTCCCCTGTCTTTTGGCAATGGAGAGATATGTGGTACACATAGGTAGGCTGTTAGAATGTGTCCAAATGGAAGCATTTATCCCTTTCTTAGATTTATTTACCTATTGTGTTGCCTAAAGTCTTTCCTTTAAGGTCCAGTTGAAATGACACACTCTAGCTAGAATCCTCTGGAGTTGCCATTTTCTCAGTAATATCTAAACGAGGAATGCAGAAAATTTCCAGGAATCTTTTCTCTTATACTGCGGACCATTGTGTGTGGTACCAGAAGCCTCTCTTTGTGTACACTCTGGTACTTTTCCTAACCCTCAGCAGTCCTTCTCACTCAATAGATATCAAGAAAGAGTAAATGACAAAAATGGCCATATTAATCTATTTTTATGCAAATTCAGTCTTGGTTTTGTATCTGACCCCTCTAGCTCTGAAATCAGCCAGAAAACTCCTCCTTATCCCGTTGTATCATCCCCTGAAGATACTTGTGGCTGGGACAAGATTCTTCAAAGCTCCATATGCTGGACTGAAACCAGCTAGGAGATGTTGCACATGTTCTAAGGACAGAGATGTCACCAGCCAGTCCTCTATTACCTATGCTTTTGTATCCTAGAGTAAAATCCCACCACTAGGGAAGTCAGTACTAGGACCTGGGAGCTATTGGGATGGACCACACTGAGAGGTTGTTTTAACTAAGACTAGGGAGACTATCTCTATTATTCACTCCTTCTGTAACTTTGGGAAAGACATTTTATCCTCATTGGGCTTTCATTTCCTATTCTGAGGGAAAGGGACAAGAATATTTTAGGTTCTATTCTTGCTCTGAATCCTGTGATTCTATGACCATTAGAGTATGAGGAACTGATACTCTAATGATCAGGAAAAAGGAGCGGTACAGGAAAGCAATGAGACCAACCAACACTGAACATCATTACCACGTATATACGAGGAGGTTGGCATTTCATTGTCCTTCATCACTTTAAAAATCTTGAGTTGTTTTGTTTCTGTTGACATTTTTTTTCACCCCAATACCAGACTGGATCAGATTTGACCAGCACTGACTGACTAGCAGTGTGTGTGTGTGTGTGTGTGTGTGTGTGTGTGTGTGTGTGTCTGCATGTGTGTGTATAATACAGAAAAAATATATTCCCTGCCATTAAGAAGTGTATACACTATAGTTTAGGAAATAACCATGAAAAAATTAGGGGATGCATATCTAAAAAGCCTTATGTACTTGTATTAAAAAGTGCTCAGTTTTGAGGTGTGAACAATTGGGGAAAAGGATTATATATAATAAGGCTAATTGTGTTTAGTAAATGCTTGTTGAGTTGAATTGAATGGTAGAGAATGGAACAATCTAATCTTATCTCTTCTTTGAATCAGTAATTACATCTCACCAATTAGTTAAAAAGTTGAACCATGTCTTTTAAACATCATATAAGTTAACAAGTTGAAAGAATCAAATTGGTCATTGGTCAAATCAGAGTCATTGGGCAGGTATGATAATCCAAAAACCCTGAAATTTTTGTACAGTTTTGAAACCTATAGAGCCCATTTATAGCAGGTTACTTTTGCTCTGAACATAATGTGGTAGCCCTAAGTCCAAGCTCTGCTGTATCTATAAACTTCCACATATCATGATTGCATTTTTCACATGTTTTGAAGTCTCATGGCTTTGTTTTGAAGTCTTGAAGTCTAAGGGGGAAAAATCCAAGTTCACTGCCAAAGAACAAATTCCCAGCTAGCTTTTTGGTAGAGAAATAATGAGTATCAATTACCAATAAGTATCAATTCCCCTTGAAGATCTGAAGTCTTCTTTTGCTGGTCTAATGTCTCCCTGACTTGTGAGATATGTACCCAAAGAATGTGCTTGAGTGAGAACACATCCTTCTCCCAATAAACCATTGACTTTTGGCTCACTCATTGAACCAACCTTTTGTGAAGATGATAAAAACCTAGATTCCCCATATTTAGACTAGGAAGAGTGGTAGAGAACCTGGTACAGCTAGGTTTGCTAAGTCCCAGGGTCTGTGTGATCACCACTGTCCTTATTTCTTTCCTCTGCCATGGCCTGCCATGCCACTAGCACTTGAAGTTGTGGTGAAATGTCTGGTTGTATTCTTCTCTTTTTGACCCTGACCCATGTCCCCTCCACTGAGTGTTCCATTTTTGGATTTGAGTCTTCCCTTGTGTGAATTAGAACATTTTGTGACAAAGACATATTGCTTTACAAATTGCTAGCCTACCTAATTCACTTGTGACTTTCTCTCTGTCCCCCAAGCTCCATAATTGCTGCTAAAGACTAGGTTAATAGGTATAGCTCATGTAATGACTCAATGCAGAGAATATTTCCTGATTCCATTTTTTTGGGTAAGAACCTGGTAGAGAGTCTTCAAGAGCTGCTATGGTTAAAAATTTTTTTTGTCACTGTATTGTTAACCTGATGATAAAGCTCTTTAAAGTGGTCAAGGCCTGTCCTCGGACAACAAACAGTCCATGAACATACTTGGGTCCTTTCTGTTTCGGTAGGACTTGTCAGTAATTGGCCACTACTCATATAACCCTTCAAGAACTCAGGGTCACCCTCATATCCCTATAAGACACTTGATTAAGACTTTAGTGGAAGAATAATAGTAATAATAATGTTTGGTTGAAACTTTCACATTTATATTAGTGTTCTTCAGTTCTTAAGGCCCTTTCACAAAAACTAGATCCCATTTGATCATTGCCCCCATTTTACAGATTAGAAAATTGAGGCTCAAGAAATTAAGTAATTTATCCAGTTATATAAATGGGTAGAGTTGAGACTTGGATCTAGTTTCCAAGTGTTGTACTCTTGCTACTACACTAAGGTGTTTCTCCAAGGCTAAGAGAACATTCTCTTTTCTTCCTGACCTGACCAATGTACTATAAAGTACCTGTCCAGTACCAATGCTAAGTTGGAACATCAAATTCAAAGTCCTTGAAACTAATGTGAATGTCCACTGGATGTCATTATTTCTCTACCAAAAAGCTAGCTGGGAATTTGCTCTTTGGCAGTAAAATTGGATTTTTCCCCCTTAGTAAAGAAGGTCACATATGGGATTTCAGGTGTTTGGCCCCTTTTCCACTTGGCTGAAGTGCAGGGACCAAATCACACTCTTTGTTTTTCTAGGTTGGAGAAGGTTTGCATTCCCAAGACGAAGAATACTGCCTCTCTTGGATATCTGCGGCCACTGGGTCTTTTTTTAAAAATCATACTTTTGCCCCACTTTTTTATTTTTTTTTCCATTGTATTTATTTATTTTTGTTTTATTAAAATATTTCACAGTTTTTGCAAGTTTGTATATATGATCACAAGATAATAAATCTTTAAAATTTATTTTTAACATTCTTTTCTTTTTAAATTTAGAGTTCCACATTCTCTCCCTTCCTCCCATCCCTCCCCTACCCACTGAGGAGACCAACAATACAATATCAATTATACATGTGAAATCCTGAAAAACATTTTCATATTAGACATATTGCAAAAAAAAAGGGAGAAAATTATAATTCAATTTGAACCAAGTTCATCAATTCTTTCTCTGGAGGTGGCCAGTATTTTTTTCATTATGAGTTCTTTGGAATTGTCTTGGATCTTTGCATTGATCAGAGTAGCCAAGTCTTTCTCAGTTGATCATCATTATAATTTTGCTGCTACTGTGCACAATGATCTTGTTCTGTTTGCATCACTTTGCATCAGTTTATATAGATTTCACTTCATTGTTTTTTTAAAATTTTTTTATTTGTTTTCTTGTTTACATCATTCATTTCATGACATTTTTGAATTACAAATTTTCTCCCCATCTTTCCCCTGCCCCAACCCTAAAACAGCCATCCCACTGTAAAGCCCCTCCCCTTCTCTGCTCTCTTACTTTCTGGTAGGGCAGGGAGGGTCTCCCTACCCCAGCCCCTGTATATCTTAATTCCTAGTTGCAGGTATTGCAGAACTTTAAATTCTAGATTCTTTCGATTCCTCCCTTGTCCCCCACCTCCACTGGAAGGACAATCAATTCAATACAGGCTGTGGATGTGTGATTATACAAGACTTCTT
>CM053595.1:44543134-44571543 GCA_028646575.1 Pseudocheirus occidentalis | reverse complement strand
TTTTTTTTTTCCATTCACCTCCCCTGTATACAGAAAAATCTTTTCATAAGGGATATTTTAATTATTTCTTTAGAATTTCTAACTTAGGACTTGTAAATACACTGAATTATTTTGAAAGAGAATTGAAAATATTGGAAAGTAGACTAGAGCTGAGGGCAGCTAGTTGGTACAGTGGACAGAGCACTGGATCTGGAGTCAAGAGAACCTGAGTTCAAACCAAGTCTCAGGCACTTATTAGCTCTGTGACCCTGGTCAAATCATGTGACCCTGTTTGCCTCAGTTTCCTAATGTTTAAAATTAACTGGAGAAGGAAATGGCAAACTACATTTATATCTTTGCCAAGAAAACCCCGAATGGGGTCATGAAGGGTCAGACACGACTTAAATAACTGAGCAGAGCAGCAACAAAACAGAGTTGAAATAGGTTATCATTATTGCTTTAAATACTTTAACACTCCCATTATCTCATTGATATAAAGATTCCCTTCTTATATCTGTTGTGCAGATAGCAACCCATCCACACCTTCTTATCCTATAGACCCTTGTCTCCAGCCTCCCAGAACTCCTCTCTAGTTGGTCCATACAACTCTCTGGAGATTTTCCCCTGAAGCTTTTGATATTATGTGAGTACAAATACAGTATCTGCTCTTTCCATCTGTTATCCCTTGTCTCTTGCTACATGACTGTCTAAGCTAGTTTTCCAGTCATAGAGCTCCTGAAAGATATCTCATATGGCACTTGTGATATTATTGGTAGGATACTACAACCTATTGCACATTTGGTCACCTGAAAAAATTCTATGTCTTAATAGTATGGTGGAGGGAATTAGGTACCCCTTTTTCAAGAAGACAGACTATCCTTCCTGTTCCAGTCATCCAAAGCTTTCCTTGTTTAATTATAACTAGTTCTTCCTCAAGTAGCAGTAGGATGTAGATTTGGAGCCAGAAAGCCTGAAACTTTCCTATTTATTCCCTTAGTGTAACTATGGGCAAACTATTGCCCCTTTTTAGACCTTGCCTTCTCCATCTGTAAGACACAAATGTTGGACTAGGTGATCTGTACGGTACCTCCTAGTTCCATTGGTCCTTGGCACTATGATCCACCTTGTGAAGTTATTTGCACTTCATGGGTGCTTCTCTTAGTAATTCTTGTTCTCAGATGGAACAAAGTAATTTGGGATGGTTTAAGGACACCCAAACCCTCAAATTCCATTTGTAACTAGATAAGGGGAAAGGCAGAAAAGCAATGGGAAGGGAATACCTTCTTTGCAGCTTGAGTATTTTTCAATCACTTCTGAGTACTCACCTTCTTGTCTTCTCTTCTTTCTTTTTACCTTCCTCCTCTTCATTTTCTACTCTCTGTTTGATTCTTGACAGATGTAGAGAATGGGATAAAGAAAGCATCACTCAGGTGGGTAGGTACCAGATTGGGGAGTACATTAGAAATATTGCAAATCATGGGATTTAGAGTTAGAAAGGACCTTAGACTACATAGTTGAACTCCCTCATTTTATAAATGAGGAAACTAAGGTTCAGAGAGGTTATGTGATTTACTCATAGAAATATAGGTAGTAAGTGGCAGACTAGGGATTGGAACACAGGGCCTCTAATTCCAAAACCACTATTCTGGCCATTATATTACCTTCTAGTGCCTGTAGAGGTAGAGAAAAGAGATGAACTGGATTGGAGGCTTCAAAGTGAGGAGCATACCATTTCTTTTTATTCAAAACAATGTTTATAGACTTGAGAGTCAAATGGGAGATATACTTGCTAATTACTGTACAATTATTTATCTGTTACCTACTCTATTCTAGGTAATGTGGGAATATAAAATGTAAAATATGATTCCTCCTCAAGAAGCTTATAATCTAATTTTGGAGATAAGGAGTATACACACAAAGCAATAACTAAGTAGCTAATATGACATTGGGTAGATTACTTCATCCTCTGTGCCTCAGTTTACTCATCTGTAAGATGAGGAAGGTAGATAATACTATCATCAAGGCTTCTTTCAAGTCCTAATTGTTTTCTCTGCATCCAAGTTCTCCCTCTCCCAACCATTATCTGTCCTGTACCTTCCCATCAAATTATTCTTCCTAAAGTATAGTTCTTTGTATGTTGCTTTCTGAATGAAAAAAACACTAAAAGACTTTCCATTGCCTACCAAGTCATGTCTAAGGAACTTGGACTGACTGATTTTGGTCTTTTTTACTCCGCTCATCTTCTACTACTCTTCTGCAGAAAGTCTATGCTTTGACTCAAAATGGCCTGCTTGCCAATCCCTGAACATACACTTTATTTTCCAACTTCTGGCATTTGCTCGTGTTATCCAAGTATATTCATGCCCTTTTTCAGCTCTGCCTGTTGGTTCTTAGACATCCATCAAAGCCCCAGATCAAAGATTACCTCTTCCATGAAACTTTTCCTGATGTTGATGCCTCAAGATGAGCTCTCCATCTGGAACTTCCCATAGCTTTGGTTGTACTTTTATCATGACATTCCTCATATTCTTGTGCATAGCGTTATCCAGTTAATCTCTCCTTTGACCTCCACAGAGAGCAGAATGAGATATAATGGCAAACTCACTGGATTTATAATTAGAGCTTATTATTGCTGTTTGTACATTCTCCAGGCCCCACTAGTTTGCAGACTCCTTGTGAATAGGAACTGAGTCTTATCTGTCTTTGTATCTCTCCCTAGCGCCTAGCACTGTGATTGTTTAGCATATAGCAAACTTATTTAGTAAATATGTATTGAGTGAAATTGCTAAATAAATGGCAGAAATAAATCCTACAATAGAAAATGAAGGAATGCATACATCAGTGAATAGGTTAGATTGGGTAATATAATATCCCTTTGTTGCTGAGTTGTTCATTTGTGCCTGACTCTTCATGACTCCGTGGACCATAGCACACAAGACCCTTCTGTTTCCAACTATCTCTCAAATTCTGTCCATGTTCATATTTGGGTTTCCATGACACTATCTATCCATCTCATTTGCTGCCATCTCCTTTTCTGTTTGTCTTCAATATTTCCCAACATCAGGGTCTTTTCTAACGAATGCTATCCTCTCATTATGTGGTCAATGTATTTAAACTTCAAGGTTCGGTATTTCATCTTCCAGCAAAGAATCTTAATTTCTTTAATCACTGACTGATTTGAGCTCCTTGCTGTCCAAGGGATTCTCTAAAGTCTTCTCCAGCAGTATAATGCAAAAGTATCAATTCTGTGGTGCTTAGCTTTCTTTATAGTTCACCTCTCACAGCTATACATTGCTACTGCAAAAACCATAGCTTTGACTATATAGACCTTTGTCTGGAAGGTGATGTCTGTGCTTTTTAGTATGCTGCCCAGATTTGATATAATTTTCCTTCCAAGGAATAAGCATCTTTTAATTTCATGGCTGCAGTTGCCGTCTGTAGTGATCTTTGAGCCCAAGAACATAAAATCTGACACCATTGCCATTTCTTCTCCTTCTATTTGCCAGGAAGCAAGGGGACCAGTTGCCAAGATCTTAGTTTTCTTGACGTTAAGCTTTAAGCCAGCTTTTATGCTCTCCTCTTTCACCCTCATCAAAAGGCTTCTTAATTCCTCTTTACTTTCTGTCATTAGGGTGGTATCATCTGCATATCTGAGATTGTTGATATTTCTCCCAGAAACCTTAATTTTGGCATTTGATTCATCCAGCCTGGCATTTCACATGATATAGTCTGCATGTAAGTTAAATAAATGAGGTGACGTTATGCAGCCTTGTCATACTCATTTCCTAATCTTAAACCAATCAGTTGCTCCATGTTCAGTTCTAACTGTTGCTTCTTGGCCCACATACAGATTCCTCAGGAGATAAGTTAGATGATCTGGTACTCCTTTCTTTTTGAGGACTTGCCACATTTTGTTGTGATCCACACAGTTAAAGGCTTTAGTGTAGTCAATGAAGCAGAAGGAGATGTGTTTCTGGAACTCCCTTGCTTTCTTCACAATCCAGCATTTATTGGCAATTTGGTCTCCAGTTCCTCTGCCTCTTCAAAAACCAACCTTCTTTCTTGGTAATTCTCAGTTCACATATTGCTGAAGCCTAGCTTGCAGAATTTTAAACATAACCTTGCTGGCATGTGAAATGAATGCAATTGTTCTTTAATTTGAACATTCCTTGGCATTGCCCTTCTTAGGGATTGGGACATAAACTGATCTTTTCCAATCCAGTGGCCATCGTTGTGTTTTCCAAATTTGCTGGCATATTGACTGCAGCATGTTAACAGCATCATCTTTTAGGGTTTTCAGTAGCTCAGTTAGAATTCCATCATCTTTTCTTTGCTTATTGTTAGAAATTCTTCAGAAGGCCCACTTAATTTCATTCTAAAGTATGTTTGGCTTTGGATCAGTAACCATATCACCATGGTCATTGATGTTGTTAAGATCTTTCTCACATAGTTCTTTTGTGTATTCTTGTCACCTCTTCTTTTTCTCTTTTGCTTCCGTTAAATCCCTACCATTTTTGGCTATTATTTTGCCCAATTTTGCATGAAACTTTCTATTGATATTTCTAATTTTCCTGAAGAGATCTTTTGTCTTTCTCATTCTGTTTTTTCTTCTATTTCTTTGCATTGTTCATTTAAGAACAATCTTCTTATCTTTCCTTGCTATTCTCTGGGATTCTGCATTCACCTGGGTGTGTCTTTCACTTTTTCTTTTCCTTTCTGCTTTCCTTTTTTCCCTCTGTTACTCGTAAAACCTCATCAGACAGTCATTTTGCTTTCTTAATCTTTTTTCTCTTTAAAATGTTTTCTCGACAAAACTCTATTAGTCTCTGCCCTGCTTTATTTTGTACTCCAAGGCCAAACTCACTCTTTATTCCAATTATCTTTTGATTTCCTACTTTAGTATTCCAGTCCTCTGTGATGAACATGATATATTTTTTGTGTTATTTCTAGAAGATATATGTGTTTGCAGAACTGTACAACTTTGGCTTTTGCAGCATCAGTGGTTGGAGCATAGACTTGTATTACTGTGATTTTGAACAGTTTGCTTTGGATTCAAAGATCTCATTATGTCATTTTTGACATTATACCCCAGTACTGCTTTTCTTATCTTCTTACTATGAGAGTTACTCCATTTCTTGTAAGGGATTCTTTCCCACAGTAGTATATGTTACAATCACCTGAATTAAATTCACCCAATCCTGTCCATTTGAGTTCATTACATGCAGCTCACCATGCTTTACAGATCTTACAATCCGGGTTCCTAAGCAATATTGGACTTTCCTTCTATCACTGGACACATCCATAGCTGACTTTCCTTTTGGCTTTGGCTGGGTCACTTCTTTAGTACTGGAGCTACTTGTAGTTGTCCTCCACTCTTCCCCAGTAGCATATTGGACAGCTTCCCACTCAAAGGGCTCATCTTATGGTCACTTCTTTTATCATTTTAATACTGTCCACGGGATTTTCTTGGCAAAAATACTAGAGTGGTTTGCATTTCCTTCTCCAGGGGATCACGTTTTTTAGAACCCTCCACTATAACCTGTCCATCTTGGGTAACCCTCCATGGCATAGCTCATAGTTTCATTGAGCTGTATAAGCTCCTCTGCCATGACAAGGCAATGACCCAGGTTGGATAAGGTCCTTTTGAATTCATAAACTTTATGACTTCTGATAGAGTTCACCTTATGATGTCTTTTTATTCAAGGGCCCACATGATTAATGCCTGCTTGAATTTGGTCCTAGGAAAGAATTTCAATTTGCAGATAAAATTGCATTTTCTTTTTTGTTGTGAGAAAATGAAAACCATGTAATTTAATGTATTTCTCTTTTGTCCTCAGCTGCCAAAAAACTTTGAGTCGGATCATTGCCCAAGTGTTATAAACTGTTCAGTGGTTTGAAAAACAACTGTCAGGCTTTAGAACGAGGAAGATCCAATTCAGAGAGGTCTGGGAGTCTTTTCTCATTTTACAGAAGAGGACATCAAGGCCAGAGAGGGAAAGTGACTTACCTAGTGTCACACAACTAGAAAGTGGCAAAGCTGGGATTCCAGCTCAAGTCTTCTCAATCAGGACCCTTTCTTACCATTCCAGGCTTCCCTTCACAAACCCTATGATCCAGCCATATCAGTCTAATTGCTGTTCCTCACAACACTCTATCCCCTGGTTGATTTTCATGCTTGGAATGTTGTCTCTCTTTACCTCTGACTACCTGGTTCTTTTCAAAACTCAACTCAAATCCCACTTTTTTGCTAAAGACCTTTTACTGTTCCCTTCTTACCCTTTCCTCTAAGATTATTTTCCATTTATGACTGTATAAACTTTGCATGTACATAATTATTTGTGAATTACCTCTCCCACTAGACTATGAATGAGCTCCTCAAAACCAGGGACTTTGTTTTGGCTTTTAGAAAAAATCTCCATTGATTAGTATGGTTCCTGACCCTTAGTATGTGCATAACAAATTTTTGTTGATTAATGGATTAAAGTCCTTGGACCCCAGATCACTAAGCCTCATTATCTCCCTGAGAATTTACATTTGAATCTATAAGGTACATCATTCATGGGCACCTGAATGAATGTTAAAGGTCAAAGCAATGGAGTAGATAAATCAAATCAAGTCTAAAAGCATTTATTAAATGTTTACTATGTGCTGATCATTATAGTAGTCTCTGGGAATACAAACATGAGTAGAAAGGCAATCCCTGCCTTCAAGGGGCTTCCATTCTAACGAGGGAAGACAACTCCTAAAAGGAGTTAGGAAACAGAAGGGAGGAATGAAGGAAATACTTCCAGGGCAGCATGGGAGAGAAAGTATGGAGAGTTAAGAACGTAGCCTGAAAAGGAATGAAGACCTTATTGTCTTGAGTGTTTCCTCTAAAATAGAGGTTCTGGGAAGAAACAACCAATTAGAGCTGTGACTATAACCTGGAGAGGGTTGTCTTAACATGGCTTAACTCTAACAGTTTACTTAGTCAATGATGCATGAAATGAGCAGATTCAATTGAAACACAGAGCTAGCCTTGAAGCCAGGAAATTACTGTGGGGTTATTTCAGTTGTGTCCAACTCTTTGTGACCCCATTTTGGGTTTTCTTGGTAGAGATGCTGAGAGGTTTGCCATTTTCCTCTCCAGTTCATGTTACAGATAAGGAAACTCAGGTAAACAGGGTTAAATGACTTGCCCAGGGTTACACAGTCAGTGTCTGAGGTCAGATTTGAACTCAGGAAGATGAGTCTCCCTGATTCCAGTCCTAGCACTCTGTGTCTTATGGTGCCATCTAGCTATGTTATTGGAGACAGGAAGACCTGGATTCAACTCCTGCTTCTGACATATACTTCCTGTGTGACTCTGGGCAAGTCATATAACTTCCCAGTGTTATGGGCAGTTCTGTAAGACTATAGGTTATGGAGATAGTACTTAGATGCTTTCTGAGAAGGGATTTCCTATATCAGTGAAATTAGAGGTCTAGTCCTTAACCCCTCTTAATGATTACTGAATTATGGATCTAATAATCTCCTCTCCCCCTACTCCTCCAGTTTCAAGAGGTCTCTGAGATATTGTAGAAATGTTTCTTCCAGGGGTGTGAGTGAGGGTTTAATAGCTCTTTGTGTGGACTGAGGATCTTTACTTCTATTGAGCAAAATGTTGGTTTACTTCATGATAGCATATAGTCAAGTTTTGTTGTTGGTGATTCACTGATTTATCCCAATTACTGTTTCCAGGGAATGTGTATTTGAACTCAAGTCTAATTAGATAGAGAAGAAGACAATAGCTATATAGAAGTAATGGGGTTGGTTCTGAAAGGAGTAGCATGGAATAATGGAAATTATGCAAATAGGCAAAGATTTCTGCAAACCCAGTAACTTTTGGGAATGTAAGTTGTCCTTTTACCAGAGATGTGTCAGCAAGATGCATCTGGGAAAAGGACCCCCAATAATGAATAAACTTGCTCCAGGCTCTTTATTGAAGAGCCTTCTTCATTGGTATCAATTTAAAATCCAGGTACCTGATGCCAAGTTTTAGAAACTGTTCATCTTTCTTTCTTTCTTTCTTTCTTTCTTTCTTTCTTTCTTTCTTTCTTTCTTTCTTTCTTTCTTTCTTTCTTTCTTTCTTTCTTTCTTTCTTTCTTTCTTTCAGCAGGATTTGGGGAGAGGATAATGCTTGACAAAAAGAGGAATATATTTTCATGGTAGATTTTTAGGTGTTATAAGACCTAGATTGGAGAGGTAAACCTTTTGGAAATTTTTCTGTTTGCATCTTCTAGGTGGTTACTATAATGGACTGGCAATGTTGGCTCTCTAAATGCTTCTTCTCAAGATTATTCCAAGGGGCACAGATCAAAAACAAGTCAACTTGATCATCTTCTCATGTTAGGAAAAAAAGTCCAATGTTAAAAATTCAGTGGTAAACAATGGGGCTCAGTGCATTTAACTTTATGGGTGTAGTAGGCCTGGTTTTCTATGAGATTTTTAAAAAAATGCTTTTGGTCTTTTTAAAGAATAGAAAACCTTTTAAAAAAAGTTACAAACTTGTCCTTGGATAATGGCTGAGAAAAGAAAATCAATGCAGAACCAACAAATACTTGAAATCACTTCACGCGTTGGAAATCACTGATGAAAGATGAACAGAAATTGAAATAAGAGTAGCTGGACAATTACTCCCCCCAGATTACAAAGTGAGTTAGGAGTCGCCAGGCAAGAACTTAACAGAGCTTGGCTTTCTAGACTCAGCTTATTGAAATAATTATTGGAGAGAATAAATGAATGGGAAGGCCCAGAGAGGCTAAGAAGGTTTTCATTAGCCACCCAAAAGCGAAGAAAAAGAATTTGAAATGGGAATAGAAGAGAGTTTAGTTTCTAGTTTCTTTCAATCATGAAATCAATACCTTTCCATTTTCATAGTTCTTTATCCTCTGGCATCCCAGACAGTTGGCAATCCCTGAAAGAGTCACTTTGGAGTACAACAAACTTCTCTTTTCAGCTAAAACAAACTCAGCATTTCCAGTCTTCCATCTCCCCATCCATCGCCAAGGGCTTCCCCAGTGGCAACCAACCAGTATTTATGGAGGACTACTATGTGTCTAGCATGTGCGAGACAGGGAGGCCAATACAAAGACGTATAAGACATGATCAAAGCAGCAGCCTGGTTGGAGTCTAGCTCAGAATGCATGACATGTGTTTCACACGTGAAACAATTAGGGAAGGGTTCAAAACCATGGATGACATTCAAATACTAGTATGGCACAGAATCAAGGCAAGAGAGAACTGAGAAAGGAGAAATGACTGTAGGTCAAAGTAGTCCAGGAATTCTGCATGCATTAATCTCATAGGAACCCATTCAAATAAACATTAACCATCCAGTTTCACTCACTGAAGAAACTAAGAAACCCTGAAGGATTAAGGAGAGTACCCAGTTCTGGGCATACAGAGAATCATTTTCAGTCTCAGGGTTTCAGCAGGTGTCATTGAAATCTCAGAAGCCCTCAAGTTTAGTCACAGCACACACACACACACACACACACACACACTCACACCACACACACACACACACACACACACACACACACACACACTTATTTATTGAGTGGTTCCCTTGAACCCTTTCTTTCAGAGCTCAAACAGGCCGCATGGGGCTTATTTATTTCCAATGGCCAGAAAACATCGGCTGAGGCAGAGTGAAGAAACCACTTCTACTCCTGCCAACACTGTCCCTTAAGTGGGGAATAAAGCAGATCATTTTGCTCTCAAGAGTTGTGAAAGCGGCACCTTCACTGGTACTAAAATTCACCTAATAAATAGTTCTTTTACTCTTGCAGGACTGGAGACAGAAACATACTCAGTGTTGCTGTCCTGAAAAGGAAAAGATTTTTAATATAAGGAAATATTCTCTAAGCCTCGAGAATTCTGATGAGCTGGAAGGAAGAAGAGGATGAATTAGAGAAGATGTCTGAATTTTAAGAGGAAGTGACAGGTCTGAAAGAACTTGCAGATGGTTAAAAAGTTAAAATTTAAGCAATAAGTAATAATAATAATAATGTTTTAAGAGAAAGGTAGTTTGAATTTTTTCCCTGATGATTTCTGACTGGTAGAGTGATAGGACTAGGTGTAACAGTATCACTCAGGAAAGTGTCTGCCTTAATACAGAGGTAAGTATGACTGTAATTAGCATACCAACCTAAGCAGTACTAGTTCCCCTTACAATTATCTTATTTGTAGGTAAATAGATACTTCTAGCCACAGTGCTGAGCTTCTCTTCAATAAATATTCCTTTTTCAGTTTTGTTTACAGAATTCATTCACCTGGCCAGATCTGGCAGGAGGAAAAATTGTAAAATAGGAATTCTTCCATCTCCTTTCTGGCAATCTTCTGTTCCTCTTGGCCCTCTGCCCTAACCCAGTGCCCAGAGTCCCCTCCCCCCATGCTGTTCTGATGCTGTTTTACCTGCTTATATTCATAAGATTTGGAGAGGGAAAATAACTTAGACACCATCCAGCCTACCATTGGCATTTTATAGACAAATATCTCTCTGAAGTTGAGAGAGATTAAGTTTCTTAGGGGTCATATGCCATGAAGTGGCAAAGCTGAGGATTCAAACCCAGGTCTCCTAATTCAAGATCTAGCACTCCTTCCACTATATTGCATTGCCGACTCTATTCCAGGGGAGTATGAAATACTCCAAATTTTTCTTGCCCCCTTCTTTCTTAAGAAAAACTGATCATCCCAAGTATAACTTTTGTGTCAGAGACTTTTTCTTAGCACAAATAACTAAGGTTTGCTTTGGGGACCTCTCATTTATCTGGCTCCTTTGCCTTCACTCAGAATCTGAGAACTCCAACATTTGGCACTCCCCCAGAGATAGCACCAGCTCCCCTCACAAGCACTCAGGTTCACAAGGCATCAAACAGTTTTTATTAACTTAGGAAAGGACACTGAATGGGCTTCCATCCAAGCCCAAAGAGAGTCAAGAGAATATCTTATCCCCTTCTTGTGTTTCATCACTCTTATGTTCTAATGTGCTAGTATATATAGCATATATGTGTACTACATATATTTATATGTATTATACACACAAAGCATGTCATTTAATGTTCATCTGTCTCAATTTCTTCTTCTATGAAATTGGGATGATAGTACCTCCCTCCAGAGTTGTTGTGTGACTCAAATGAGATAATATTTATAATATTATAAACAAAGTGCTATAAATGAATACTAGTATACATCCTGCATACTCTGTCACTCACAGTATTGCCTTGCATGGGGCTTCCGTGAGGGGAAAGATCATGTCAGGCTCACTACTATAGCTATGTCTCCTCTCATTCTCCACTGGAACTTTGTTCATGGAAGGCATCCATCACAAAGTTGTTCAAGCTCTCTAATTCTGGGATTGGTGTCAATTATTTCCAGGGCCTAGTTGTCTCAGGTAGAAGACCAGTGAAACTATTATACTGGCATCTCAGCTGGTACTATTCCAGCTCTTCAAATCCTCCAGAGGGGCCAGATTGTTCTCACGCTATGTAAAACTTTTGTGTGTATGTGTGTGTGTATACACACACAAAGTTTTACATTTTATATACACATATAATATGTGTGTGTGTGTACACATATATGTACTCCTAGACAGACAGATCCATTACTTTTCTGAGAGCTTGGGTAGTGTATCTTTAATTCAAACAGTATCCCTCTGGGATCTTTTGGGAGATCAGAAAGGCACTTAGGTTCTCTTTGCAATTCCAAGAAAGGAAACCCCAAAGAGAATCCCCCCTGAGCCAATTGGACTAAGCCATGGAAATTACCTTGGATCATTTTTTTTTTCAAGAGAAGAAGAAAGGGAGGAGTCACTTAATAATAGTTAACATTAACAGAACTCTTTAAAGTTTTCACATATAAGAATGGGGTACAAAAAGTTTGCAAGTACAAGAATGGGGTAGGTAGGTAGCAGTTGTTTTGAAAAAGATGGAGTGGATGATTCATGGGCTACTACCTCCACATGAATCCTTAGTCCTTAGAAACAAAAAACAACCTAATAAGATCATCAGGAAAAAATAGGCAATAGTCCTTGGCCATTGTCAAGCCTCATCTGAGATATTCTGTCCACTTCTGGGTACAATGGTTTAAGAAAAACATTGATAAGTCATGAAGTATACAGAGGAGGGCAACCAGGATGATGGAAGGCCTTAAATCACATGGGATCAATTGAAGCACCTGGGAATGATAACCTGGAGAAGATAACATTTGTGGATGTTCTTTCAAGTATCTGAAGGACTGTCATAAGGAAAAATGACTCATTCTATTTCACCTCAGTGAGAAATGGGTAGAAACTATAAAAAGGAAAATTTAGTTGTGATTTCAGTAAAAACTTCCAAACAATGAGAGATTCTGAGAGCTAATGAGTCATGTCAAAGTCAGCATGTCCATAACAGAACTCATCTTTCCCTCCAAACGCACCCCTCTTCCAAACTTCACTACAGGTGCTGCCAAGGTCTTAGTGAAGTTCTGGGGGGCTACTCTTCCAGCCACCCAGGTTTGCTCACCTTGGAATCATGCCAGACTCTTCTCTTTCTCATCCCATATATTGGACCCATTGCCAAGTCTTGTAGATCCTGCCTGCAGAACATTACTTGCATCTGTCTCCTTCTTTTTACTCTCAAAGCCATCACTCTTAATTTAAATTCTCATCAGCTCTCTCCTAGATTATTGTTATAATTTAAAAATTTTTGTCCCTGACTCAGGTCTCTTTCCTTTTCAATTGATCCTACATGCTTGTCAAGTGATTTTCCTAAAGCTCAAGTCTGACCAATTTACTCCCCTGGAAAATAAACTCTGATGGCTCATTATTATCTCTGGGTTGCAATATAAACTTCTCTCTTTGAAACTTCACAACCTGGCTCCAGCTTACTTTTGTAGGCTTATTATATATGACTACCCTTCTTGCCCTCTTGCATCTAGCCACACTGGTCTTCCTTTTTTTCCTCCTAAACCAGTGGTTCTCAACCTTCCTAATGCCTCGATCCTTTAATACTTGTATGTGGGTGCATCTGCATGTGAGCGGACCGCCTGGAGACAGATAGAGGAGCGGTGTCTCAGTTCCTGAGACCATTGGAAAAGGTGTTTTCCCCAAAGGGGTTGCCACCCACAAGTTGAGAACTGCTGACCTAAACTATTCTTTACCTCTTGTCTCTATGCCTTCACACAGGTTTGCCTCCATGTCTGGGATATGTTCCCTCCTCATTTTTGCCTCTTAGAATCTCTTTCTTTATTAAAAAATTTTTCTTTTCCAAAATTTTTTTTCAGTCTTTATTAGTTTGATTATTTACTTTCAGTTTACAAGATTCAGTTCCACAATCCCTTGAATTTCAAATTTTCTCACCCTCTCTCTCTCCCTCCCTCCCCCATGGTGGCATGCAATCAAGTACAGGCTCTGCAAATACTTTCACATTAGACATTAGTCAGGTTATAAAGAAGGATTGTAACTGATGAAATGAACAATGGGAAAGAGGAAACAAAAATAAGAAAAAGAAAGAGAACAGGTAGTTTGCTTCAATTGCCTCTTGGAATCTCCAAGGCAATCAAGTGAGGCAGATGATAGACCGCTGGGCCCCAGGTCAGGAAGACCTGGGTTTAAATCCTACCTCAGACACTTACTAGCTGTGTGATCCTGGACAAGTCACTTAAAGTCTATCTGCCTCAATTTCCTCGTCTGTAATATTGGGATAATAATGGTACCTACTCTCTAGGGTTGCTGTGAGGTTCAAATGAGATAATATTTATAATGTTATGTAAATAAGGTGCTATGTAAATGCTAGTTACTATTTCAACACCTCCTGCATGATGCCTTTTCTGATCCGCTCACTCACCACCATGTCTTCTCTGTTTAGGCTCTGGTGATTCTCAACCTGTGGGTTATGTTCAATTTGTAACAATGAAAATACATCCTGCATATCAGGTATTTACATTATGATTCATAACAGTAGCAAAATTACAGTTATGAAGTAGCAATGAAAATAATTTTATGGTTGGGGGTCAGCACAACATGAGGAACTGTATTAAAGGGTCGCGGCATTAGGAAGGTTGAGAACCACTGACTTAGACCATCTTCTCTGCCTGTTCCCCATTGCTAACATGGACTCAGCCCTTGGGTTCTTCTGCTCTAATAGGTGAGCTCTTATCTTTTCTATCTTGGGCTTGGGCCTCCATACCAGCCCCATTTATTTTCTAGCTACACTTTCTGTGTTATCTTCCCCAAGCAAGTGAAGGCTTCCCCCAGCAGAACAATTTGTTCTATGGAATGTGAAGGCAACTGAAGCAGGTGCTGTGGAGCGCTTAGAACTTGGTCAGACATTGCAGACACCAAGGTCACCCATAGCATCCTGGGCCATCACCAGCTGTCCTGACTGCCACTGGACTTTGATGACTTTGGAAGAGAGAGTGAGGCTAATGACTTTGTGCAAGTCTGCCTCACTTAAATCCAATTCACACACAAATCAAGACATCATATCAGAATGCCACTGGTCTTCTGCAAAAATGAAGGAAGAACAACACAACAACAATCTTCCTACATTCGAATGTAGACTCCTTGTGGTCAGGGATGGTCTTGCTTGCTTGTATTTGTAACTTCAGTGCTTAGCACAATGCCAGGCACATAACAAATACATAGTAACTTCATCTATCTATCTATCCATCGATCCATCGATCTATCTATCTATCTATCTATCTATCTGTCTATCTATCTATCTATCATCTATCTATTTATCTATCTATCCATCCATCTATCTATCTATCTATCTATCTATCTATCTATCTATCTATCTATCTATCTATGTCTATCCATCTGTCTGACCCAACCACCCAACTATCCATCCATCCAGCATCCATCCATCTATCTTTTAGAAATCTAATCTCCCCTAGCTGCTAATGCGTGCCCTCCCTCCCAATTATCTGGTATGTATAGTGCGTATTACTTATATATGTATACATTGTCTCTACTGATTGAAGTAAGCTCTTTGAGGGCAGGAATTATTTGGCTGATATCTTTGTATCCCTAGGACCTAGGCAGATAGTAGTTGCTTAATAAATTCTTTTCATTTGATGGGTTGCTGCCAGCACACTGCCATTTCATGGGGAAGAAGTTATGAAGCCCTGAGAACTATGGCCCCTGTTTTTGTCCAGTTGCTCAAGAGGAGGCCTACAAGGTGGTCATCTGGCTTGCAGATGCCAGGACGAACCAATGAAGGGAACATGCCAGGTGCAGGCTGGTTGTTCATCTTGTGTACAACGATATTGCTCTATGTTGAATGAGTCAACAAAAAGTAAACTCTCAGAGGAGCTGGACTCAGTTTATTCCAGTCCAAATTTTTCTTTAGGGGGTGATGCTGTTCTTTCTTTCATTATCTGGGCCTATGGTTTTGACTCAGTACCTAGCTCTGCTTCTTGTTCTTTGGTTGAACTTGGATTTGCTATGTACCACTCTTCTTCCCCAAATCCTATCCATTATTCAAGGCCCTTGACCTTCACAAAAGCTTTCCCCATTGCCACAACTCACAGTGGTCATAAAGGTACAGGTAGGTGGGAGTTCTTGTTTCAAACCTCTCCTCTACTACTTAATTAGCTAATTAATTGCCACTTTGTCAAGTAGTTTAACATTTCTGGACCTCAATTATTTCATCTGTAAAATGGGAGCAATAATAGCTCATCTATCTGAATCCTAGTCCATCCAATTGTTTAGATTCCTTCCAGCTCTGTGATTTGGTCACCTTTCTGAATTTCTGTATCTATTACTGCCCCACTTATTTTGACCCTTAATCATATGCAGTCTAATGTTAGTGGTTTCATGTATACCAATCTCAATTTTTTTCAGCAAAACTGTGTATTATTTGAGGTCAGAGATCATGTTATGTGCTTGTCTTGTAGCCAACCATAGGACTTAGTAGAGTGTTAAAAAAATACACCTACAACAGCTGTATGTAATTTAATCTAACACTGGGTCTCATGGAAGATAGGATTTAATCTTGTCAAGGACTCAGACCTTCTACTCAACACTAGAGGATAACAGCCAGCATTATGAGAACTGTGAGGTCACTCTTGAGCTCCTTTAGGAAAGCTTACACCAATCTCAAAGCCACAGGCTCCCTCTTTGATTATCTGGGCACCACATGCTGAGCACCAGATTTATATAATTTGAAGTTTTTGCCTTTTCATGGTCATTGTGATTTAATTTGCAGTTCTCCCCCCCTCCCATATGTCTTTCCCCCAAGTACCCAAAATTCATAGCATCACAGATTTTAGACCTGGAAAGATGGAACTCCAGGAACATCTAGGTCAACCTACTCAATCCATTTATTTTCTAGTTGAGGAATCTAAGGCCTAGACAAGAGACTTGTAGACAGAATCAGGATTCAAACCCAGTTCTTCTCTCTTAAAACACTCCTCTTTTCACTGTACTGACTCCAAATGAATGAAACACTTCACCAACATTTGTTGGATGCCTAAATAAGCCTATTATCTTAAACCAAGGTTTTGGCAACTGGTCCTATCACTTTCTCGTAAATGGAGGAAGAACAAAGGGAAGTAGTGTCAGATTTTATATTCTTGGGCTCAAAGATCACTATACATGGCAACAGCAGCCATGAAATTAAAAGACACTTCCTCCTTGGAACAAAAGCTATGGCAAATTTGGGCAGCATACTAAAAAACAGAGACATCACTTTGCTGACAAAGGTCTGTCAAAGCTATGGTTTTTCTAGTGGCAATGTATGGCTGTGAGAATTGGACTACTATAAGGAAAGCTGAGTGCCACAGATCTGACACTTCTGAAGGGTAGTGTGAAGAGGACCAAAATGACATCACAATGTTGGAGTCAAGCCTCAGACTCTTCCTAGACACTTCCTAGCTTTGTGACTCTGGGTAAGCCACTTAACCTCGGTTTGCCTTAATCCACTGGAGAAGGAAATGGCAAATCACTTCACTATCTCTGCCAAGAAAACCCTATGAATAGCATGGTTCAGAGAGTCACAAAGACCTGGACATGACTGAACAACAGCAATTCCACACACACACACACATACATACACACGTGTGTATATATATGTGCATATATACACACATACATAAACATAAACTTTTAAAAGTAAATATATGCTTATATACTTAGGAAGCACATATAATTAGGTGTTTAAATATATATTCCAGACGAATATGTAAACATATGTAAACATAAATATGTAAACATAAATATATACATGTACACATCTATCTATCATCCATCTCTCTATCTCTCTCCTCTTTTTGGCTCATTACATAGTAGGTAAAGTGAGAAAAAGGGAAAAGATATGTGCCAAGGTGTCCTTTTTAAGCCTTGCTGTGGTCCCCTGTCCTTTGGTTTGGAAAACCAAGCACTGGCTACTGTAGGAATTGAGGTCAGGAGCCAGTTGTACAAATGGACTAGCATATGTGGGAGAAAAAAGAATAAATACCTCCCTAAGCCCCATTTCAGGTAAAGTCATTTCCTGGTGCTCATTTTCACATTGTGTGATTTTTTTTTTCCAGGTTATTCAATTGCAATCATCTCTTTTCTCTTCAACTCATGTGGTAAATCTTCTTATGGTCTCTGCCATTTCTAAAGCTCCTCTGCCTTTGCCCAGAAGTGGCCTAGAGAGCTTAACAGTGCATTGGAGTGAACCACGATGGGGACCCAGGGAGCATAGCTCTTTCTCCTCCCTTCCCTCCCCACCTCAAGCTCTGTCTTCAAAACTAGCCAGGTGTGACATGTGACTTGTCCAGCAAGATCCGGTTAGGGTTGGTCTCCAAGGCAACTCTGGAGGATTCCAAATTCCATTCTGCCCACAGCCCAGCTGCCACCAAGTCCTGCCAATCAGGCAGGACTCACAAGGGCACAGGTGTGAAGGAAATAATCTGACCTGATTGGTTGTGAGGAGAGCGCTAGCCTGCCCTGCTGTTAGCTGCTAGCACCCCCTGCTGAGGGGGTGGGGTGGGTTGGAGGAGGGGGAAAAAAAAGGTGACATCTCTAAATTTGCTCCAACTGTAACTAAGCCGTATGGACATAGATCCAAATGATTTTACTCTCAGACTGATTTTTTAATTGACACAAGGACACAATTTAAATCAAGCCCTTTCATTTGTATTGACACTACTCTGTCTTTGATCCAGTTTCAAAGGACTCAGAGCACCCGACTCCATCATAATGTTCCTTAAATTATGCATACTGAAAATTTAACAAACAAGGAGGGTGCACTTTAAACTCTGTCTCTGTCTCTCTGTCTCTGTCTCTCCCTCTGTCACTCTCTCTCCCTCTGTCTCTTTCTCCCTCTCTCTCTCTCCTTTTCCCTCTCCCTGCTCCCTCACACCCTTCCTTCCTCTCTCTCTCTCTCTCTCTCTCTCTCTCTCTCTCTCTCTCCTTTTCCCTTTCCCTGCTCCCTCACACCCTTCCTTCCTCTCCCTCTCTCTCCCTCTCCACCCTCCTCTTTCCTATGTGGGAGGGGAGAGTTTGCATGGTGGACAGGGAAAATAATTAATATTTCAGCTATAAATTCTTGGTCTGGCTCAGAAGAAATGTAGAAAGAAATACTTCTAATTGAAAACATTATTTTCCAGATCCCCTCAAATCAAGGGAAGCAGGTGCAGTCTTGTTTTTTTAGAGAGTAGTATTTCTTTTGGAAAAAAAAAAAGAGGCCCCAGATAGAGTCTCAGCAAAACCAGCAGACTTTTGCTTTTAGCTCCTTAATTACTTAGAAGATGATTGAGTAGATTAACTGGTGAAAACCAATCCCCACGCTCACAGGTAATAAGCGCATTTTCCCAATCTCTGGAGAGGCTAAATGTTTTTTGTAATTACAGTAATGTTACCTTGCAATCATAAGGTTCTTTTTATTTCAAAAACACATTCACACTTCTTCTCTTCTTTTATCGTCAGCCCCACGAGGTGGATATGACACTGTCTGTACTTCACAGCTGCTAAACATAGTGAATGATTTTCTTTTTTTTTTTTTTTGGTTTGCATTCAGAATCTCACAATCAGATTTGTAAGGCACCATAGAGACCACCCCCTGTAATTCTTTCATTTTACAGATGAACAAACTGAGGCCTGAAAAAGGGCCATAATTTACTAAAAGTCACAGGTGTGGGGCTATGAAATACCAAGGACAGAACTCCATCAGTCAGTATTTTTTCAATACTTTGAGAGAGAGATAGGTAAAGAATTAATTAAACACTTAGCATGGATCAGGCACTGTGGGAGGCCCTGGGTGTACAATGACAAGAAAGCAGAGCAGTCCTGTCCCTCAAGGAGATCACGTTCTAACGGGGAAGGCAACACTTAAAGGGGGGTTCAAAAGGAGGGGTGTGGAGAAGAAGACCATTACCCAAGAGGAAGCAATGTCACAGATGAAGAGAAGGTAGAGTCTGGAAGAGAGTCAGGGTGGGAGTGAAATGAATCATGGCTGTGGTATTTTCCTAAAATGATGGTCCTGGGGCAGTTTCATTAGATGGTAGAAATGTCATGATAAAAACAGACTGAAAATTGGTGTGCAAAATAAAAATACCAGTGAAAATAATTACAAGGATTTATGTGATTTCCTATATCAGATCTCATTTTGGTGAGATTCCTTCCATATCCCAACCAAAGTTGCTTTGTTGTTTTTTTCTTTGAATATAGAGCTGTATATGCTTTTATTTATGCTTTTCATTCCTTAATTAGAATGTAAGCCTCTTGAGGGCCAGCGCTGTTGCATCTTTGTCTTTGTGTTCCTAGTACCTATCACAATACCAAGCACATAGAAGATGCTTCATAAATACTTACTAATTTGTGACACTTTTCTTTTGAAGAGTGCCAACTTTGGACCCACAAGCATGGGTTAAGACCCAAATCTAGTCCTGGAGGAGCTTAGATCCTGAAAAGAAGTCAAACTCTTGTTCTTTTTAACTCTCTGGCTCTTCTGGAAAGCAATTTGGAATTATGCAAATAAAATTATTAAAATTTGGACCCAGAGATTTCACTACCAGAATAAAAGCCTCTTACCTCTGCAAAGTCATGGAGTGGGAGTGTCTTCTCATATCTCTTTTTTGGGACCATGTTTCTTCTTTGTAATTTTATATCATTTGTTTGTGAGTGTGTGTGTGTGTGTGTGTGTGTGTGTGTGTGTGTGTGTGTGATATAGTCCTTTCCATTTAAACTGTTGTAGACATCGTGTAAATTGTTTTCCTGGCTCTGCTTCACTTTGTAAAAATATGTTTTGATCTTTCATGCTTCTCTCTGTTCATCATATTTGTAGTTTTTTTATAGCATATAATATTCTATTATATTCATGTGCCACGATTTGTTTAGCCATTCACTGATCAATGTGGGAATTACTTTGTTTTTGCTATCACAAAAAGGTGCTGCTATAAATATTTTGGTGTATACGAGGATTTTCTTCTTATCAATGGCCTTCTTGTGTTATTAGCCTAGTAGCAGAATCTCTACATCAAAAGGTATAAATGTTTCAGTTACTTTATTTGTGGACTTTCAAGTTACTTTGCAACATAGTTATACTGTTTTACAGCTCCACCAAAAACGTATTAGTGTGCCTATCATCCCACAACCCTTACAATTTTGATCATTTCCATTTTTGGTCATCGATGCCAATTTGCAATGTGCAAATCAAATAATTGTGCAAAATAAAAATACCAGTGAAAATAATTACAAGGATTTATGTGATTTCCTATATCAGATCTCATTTTGGTGAGATTTGGTGAGATCTCAGTGTGCAAATCAAAATTATTTTGATTTGCATTTCTCTTATTATTAGTTACTGAAGCATTCTTTCATGTGATTGCTGAGAATTTGCACTTTTTTTTTGAGAGCAGTTCATATCTTTTGACCCTGGGGATAAGTTTTGGTTACACACACACACACACACACACACACACACACACACGCACTCACAATCTAGCCACAAAAGTTGCCATACATGTATACATATATATGTAGACACAAAAGGTGACCTATGACATACATGTGTGTACACATGCATAAACACACATATGTATATGTGTAAGTATGTGTATGTGTGTACATAATTGTAGTTTAGTCATTTTTAGTCATGTCTGACTCTGTGACTCTATTTGTTTGTGTGGTTTTTTTTGGCAAAGATACTGGAGTGGTTTGCCATTTTCTTCTCAAACTCATTTTATAGATGAGAAAATTGAAGCAAGCAGAAAATTGAAGACTTGCCCAGGGTCATACAACTAAGGAAGTGTCTGAAGTCATATTTGAATTCAAGAAGATGATTCTTCTTGATTCCAAGTTCAGCAATACTAGCCAGATGAACCATGAATTGCGCAGTATGAGAGGAGACTGAGATGCTTTGAGATCTGGACCCCAATGAAACCAGTCAGAGGGGAGGGATTTAGGAAATGAGTGATAAGTAAAATAAAGGAGGGAGGGAGAGAAAGACTAGAGGCACCAAAGATTTCAGGAAGAAGAAAACTCAAAGACCTCAAACATAAACAGATAAATCTGAAGGAAAAACAATGACAACAGAAGTAAATATGACCTCCATATCTAGTAAATGAGTTCAGGTATCTATGCATAAATAATGCAAAATAAAGGAAAATAATTCAATGCTTGATGAGACAAAGAACTCTATGACATTTGAGAGCGTGCAACCATAGCACACTGTTCCTGAGTATTTTAAAAGAAAAATGAGAATTTTGAGAGCAGAATTTATGTATTACTGCACAACAAAAACAATGAGCAGAATAGAAAAACTGGAACCACAATGGTAAGCCAAAGAAACGAAAAGGAGAACAATAGAATACAAATGTACAGAAGTGAAGGACAATCTAAAAGAGAAGAAGCAAAAAGCAATACTGTTAAAAAAAATGTGTCCACTATGCAAATAAAACATACTCATCTCAGAGATAGGATGCATAGAAACAAGAGTTTCTCCCAGAAGAACATTGCAGGACAAAAAAACCTTAACACCATAAAGCAAAAAATGATACAAAATAACTTCCCAGAACTTTTGAACAAAGAAAACGAAATATCAATAGAAATAATTCACAGATTGCTTGCAAAGGGGGAAAAATAGCCAAGACAGTAAACTCTAAGACATAGTGGTTAAATTTAACAAATCAATTCAGAAACAATAAGTTCTGCAAGCCATCAGGTGAAAACTTTCAAGTACAAAAGAAAGGATATTTGAATAATGCAAAACTATTATGCACCCACTAGAAAAAGGAAAAGGGAATAGACAAATGTGTTCCAAAAAAGCATTAAAGCTTAGGATGCAGCCCAGGGTGATCTTTCCTGCAAATCTGAAACTAACCATGTGGGACAAAAGATGGACATTCAATAAAGAAGAGTTTGAAACATCTTTAGAAGGAAAACCAGAACTGAAGAGATTATTTTGTGAATATCCCAAACAATAGAAATGGAAGAGTGAAGAAAAGCATCAGACAAGGACAGCAACAGCAACAGAGTGAAAGGAGACTAGTAAGAGACTTCTTTCTAAATGATCACAAGGAGACAGGGGTGAAGGTGGAAATCTGGGAAGAGTAATGTTGAAGAGATTGACAGAGGACCTTACAGATAGAACATGTTGACCCCTTGCCTACAAGCGAATGCTTCTTTAGTGGGACTACATTACAACATAGAAGGGTACATGAAATGTGGATGGGGGGGACCAGGAAAGAGATGAGTGAATGATGAACAGGAATCAAACCAAGGGCTAGGAATGAGAGAGAGATGGCCTCCATGGAAAAGGGAAGAATCTACAGGGGAGTAAGTGAGGAGGAAGGAGGAAAGAAAGAGGCTTTACTTTGGAGGTGGGAAGGGCCTCTGTTTATGAATGCTTAAATAGGTAAAGGGAGATAAGACCTTATACTGAACGAGGCCTGGGCAAGATGGGGAGTTGGAACTCCTAGGAGCAACTGGCACCTGGTGGAGTGGGAGAGTATGGATCCAGGGAGGAGCTTTCCAGGCAAATGTAGAAAACAAAAGGTCAACAAAAGAGAGTGGAGATCAGTGATGGGGGATGGCTCTTACCATAGGGCAATATCCTCTCTGACACATGAAATAATTGGCATTGTTCTGGAAGTAAGGTACAATGGAAAAGGGGAATGCTTGGGGTAAACTCTACAAGGCAGTGGCAGAAAACATCTAGAGAGGAAATCCTAAAATAGATACCTTGAGAGCTTTGATTATATAAAGAACACAGAGAAAGGAGAAGGATCAAAAGATTATAAGGGTCATAAATCAGAGAATGAGAGTATAAATAGAAAGAGATGGATAATGAATGAGAGCAATCATTTTTGGAAAGAGGTGCAAAAAAAGATAAA
Source organism: Pseudocheirus occidentalis (assembly GCA_028646575.1). Taxonomy (NCBI): domain Eukaryota; kingdom Metazoa; phylum Chordata; class Mammalia; order Diprotodontia; family Pseudocheiridae; genus Pseudocheirus; species Pseudocheirus occidentalis. The sequence continues at coordinate 44,548,236 of CM053595.1, read as the reverse complement.
ATTTTAAAAATGAATGAACAGACTAATTATAGGGGAATCTATTTGAAAGGAAAAAGAGAAGAAATATGTTACTAGATAAAAGCAGGAGAGAGAAACTAATAAACAAAACTCTAAAGGTAACAACTGAGAAGAGAGGAAGAATGGTGAGAAGAAGAGAACCAGTGGGAACAGGGACATTAAAAAAAAAGATTAAAGCAAATTACCTGAAGAAACATAATACTGTATTTAGAGCAGAAGAGAGAAAAATCATAACTTGAAAGATTTTAGAGACAGATGGAGGAAAAGATAAACCTAACTCATACCTTTAAATGTGAATGGATTAAACAATCCAACAAAACTAAAAAGAGAGCAACAGATTGGATAAGAAAACAAAACCCTACAATCTGTTGCTTACAAGAAACATTTAGAAAGCAAAGATGTGTACAAAATAAATCTGAGAGGCTGTAAAAAATTTACTATGTATTAAGTAAATCCAAGAAACAGGAGTTTTCATCATGCTATCCAAGAAAGAAAAACAAACATTCAAAAAACATACTAAACAGAGAAACTGTATAATTCTGAAAGGAATCATAAAATACAGTATTAAATGTATTAAATTCAAATGCCTTAGCATCCAAATTCATAAAGAAAGTATTTGAACTTCAAGAAGATATTGGCAGCAACACAATAATGAGAGTAGACTTCAATATTCCTCTATCAGTTTTGGATAAGACTAATAGATAAAAGAGAAAATATGAAGCTGAATAAGTTTCTGGAGAAACTAAGATAAAAGGCCATATAGTATCTTCTAAATGGGACAACAAAAGAATATACACATTTCTTAGTACTATATGGACTTTTTACAAAAATTGACCATGTATTAGGGCACAGAGATAGTGTAAACAACTGTAAAAAGTCAGGAATAGACCATAATGCCAGAAAAATAGACATTGGTTCAGGGACCACAAATAAAAGACATAGAAACAATGGAGAATCAACAATGAAATCCTAAATAATGAATGGATAAAAACAAAACATAGAAACAACTAATAACTATGTAAAATAAAATGATAACAATGAAACAAAATATCAACATTTCTGGGATACGAGTAAAGTGGTCCTCAGAGGGAAAATCATATCCATACAATCATGAAATAGAAAAAAAAGATTAATGAACTCAATATGCACTTTACAAATAATAAACTAGCAAAAATAAAGAATTAAATATAATCTTTAATAAGTTAATAAAATTAGAAAAATAGAAAAAAAACAAATGAAGAAACCTAAAATAAACACAGAAGTAGAGATATTAAAAACTAGAGGGGAATTAGATAAATCAGAAACAGAAAATACTCATAGATAGAAATAATGAATAAAATTAAAAGCTAATTCCTTAAAAAGTTTAATATAATTGATACACCCTTAGCTAATCTGATTAAAAAGAAGAGAGCAGAAAATCAAATTAATAAAATAGGAAATAGTGTATCATAACAAAATCAGAAGAAATGAAAAGCATAATCAGAACACATCATGCAGTCACAAACTAATAAAACCAAGAACACAAAAGAAACAAAGGAATAATTTCAAAAATATGAAATACTCAAATTATCAGAAAATGAGATAGAAATATTACAAATCACAGTCTCATAAAAGGAAATAGATCTATCTATAAAGGAACTACCAAAAGGTGGGAATAGGGGTAGGGTGGAGGAAACTTTTGGTCCTGAAGGATTCATAGAAGAATTTTATCCATTTTTTAAAGAACAGTTAGTACTAATATTTCATAAGTGTTTCTCAAAAATATAGAAAGAAAAAAACCCTACGAGCATATATTTATGAGACAAATATAATCCTGATGCATAAAGGTATTTTTAAATTGTATCTTGTTATGGTCCCCAAGATCACCCTTCTTTGGTGTTGTTCCAGTTGTTTTCTGTTGTCTCTGATTCTTCATGATCCCATTTGGGATTTTCTTGGTGAAGACATTGGAATGGTTTGATTTTCTTTCTCCAGCTCATTTTACAGATGAAGAAATTGAGACAAACAGCGTTAAGTGACTTGCCCATTGACTACCTTATCAGTTACTATAGTAAGTATATAAGTAAGCAGGATGAACTAACAATAAATAGGAAATAGAAACTAAGAAGTAGTAGGGGACATAGAAGCTACTTGGGAAAATTGCCTCCTAAATTTTTTAAGGCTACATCTCTACATTATGTACTAAATTAAGAGAAACCAATGAGCCCCCCAAAAGTGACCTATGTTCTACAAGTTACAGATAAACACCAGGCATGCACAGAAAAACCAGAGAAACATTTTGCTAATAAGGTAGCTAATTGATAACTTTGAGAGGACATTGTTATGCTAATTAGTTAAACCCTAAAGTAGTATGGATAACATTTAGTCTGTCCTGTTCTACTAGAATCCTACAAGAATTAGATCCCCAAACTCTGCCTCCTGATCACCCCTCCAACAGGCATGGGTTCATGCTGCCCAATCGGCAATTGTGTAAATGACTGCCCTTCTCCTTCCTATTTCTCTTTCCCTTGATGTCTGCCTCCTTCTCCCAACTCATTCCTCATGCCTACCCCATGCCATCTGCCTTTGTACTCCTTGTGCCTTGTTAAAGTGATTGATGTGTTATTCCTGATCTTTTAAGGTCAGTATCCAAAGAACTGGGCTTCTTCTCCTTGATCCAACTGGAGACCCCTTGTGGCCCCTTTCTTTAAGGTGTAAAACAAATACTCAGGCTAGGACCTAATTTGTCAGCATCTGTACTTCCTATGGGGAAGCATGGCACCAAGAACCTATAGCAGATATCAAGGGCTGACAAAGGAATGCTGTGCCCCTCCAGGTATGGATCTACCTTCCCAGTCAGGCTTAATCCAACACTAGAGAAAGATAAAACATTGAAAGAAAACAATAAGTCAATATCATTAATGAATATTGACTCAAAATTTTAAGCAAAATCTTATCAGACTATAGCAATTTATCTAAGAAATCATTCAATATGATCAAATGGGATTTGTACCAGGGATACAGGGATGGTTAAACATTAGGGAAAAAATCGACATAATTAATCATATTAAAAACTAAAACATCCCAAACCATATTATCATTTCAATAGATGCAGAAAAGTGTAACTTCGAAAAAGTACAACACTCTAATTCTAAAAACCCTACAAAGTATGGGTGTAGAGGGACCTTTTAATAATATCATTACAAAAACATCTATCTAAAACCAAAAGCAATCATTATATGCAGTGGGGCTACACTAGAATAATTTTCAATAACTATGAAAGTAAAGTATGGAATCCTAATCTTCCCATTATTATTTAGTATAGTTCTACAAATGTTTGTAATAGCAAATAAGAAAAGAGAAAAGAATTGAAGGCATAAAGATAGGTAAAGAGGATATCAAACTATTCCTGTTTGCTGATGATATGCTGGTTTACTTGGAAACCCCCAGTAAATCACCAAGGATACTAAGACAAACACTCCAGCAAAATTTCAGGCTACAATGGCGGAGTAGAAGCACAGACTTGGCATGAGCTCCCACTCCAATCACTTTCAATACATATGAAAAAATGACTCTAAACAAACTTTAGAGCTACAGAACCCACAAAGTGACAGAGAGAAACAAATCTCCTGCTGAAGGAAGCCCAGCAGGCAGACAAGAAGGGACTATGGCACTGAGCTAGGAGCCAAACACAGTCCCAGGTGAACCAAGGTTCTAGCCCCAGTGTGGCCCTGACCAGCAGCAGCTGAAGCAGATTTCAGGAGAGTGAATCATCAGCAACTGAGGTGGTCTCCAGACTTCTCAACCCATAAATGCCAAAGACAAAGTAAAAGGTCAGTGTGGAACTCTGTTGGAACAGCAGTAGATGGAAGAGCATGGTCCAGCCCCTGAGAAGTGGCACAAATTGAAAGAATTCATCAAATACCTCTTGAAAAAGATCCCCAAAACAAGACTCCTAGGAATATTATAGCCAAATTCCAGAGTTCCCAGGGCCAAGGAGAAAATGCTGCAAGCAGTCAGGAAGAAACAATTTGAGTATTGTAGAAACACAATCAGAATAACACAAGACCTAGCAGCTTCTACATTAAGGGACTGAAAGGCTTGGAACATGATATTCTGGAGTTCAAAGGAGCTAGGACTAAAACCAAGAGTCACCTACCCAGGAAAACTGAGTATAATGCTTCAGGGGGAAAATATGGTCATTCAATGAAATAGAGGATTGGCAAGTATTCTTGATGAAAAAACCAGAGCTGAACAAAAAATTTGACTTTCAAATACAAGAAACAAGAGAAGCATGAGAAGATAAACAGGAAAAAGAAATCAAAAGGAACTTATTACAGTTGAACTATTTACATTCCTACATGGAAAAACAATCATTGTAACTCATAAGACATTTTTCAGTATGAGGATAGTTGAAGGGAATATGTGTGTGTGTATGTATATATATATATATGTATGTATAGGAGGGTGTATGTGTATGTATATGTGGATGTGGGCATAGTGTGTTCAGGTATATATAGACAGAGGATACAGGATGAGTTGAATATGAAGGGATGATATTAAAAAAATAAAATTAAGAGGAGAGAGAAGAATTTTTTGGGAGGAGAAAGGGAGAGATAGATTAGGGTAAATTATCTCATATAAAAGAGGCAAGAGAAAACTGTTATAATGAAGGGGAAGAGCAGAAAGGTGAAAGGCAATGAGACAACCTCATTCTCATTGAATTTGGCTTAAGGAGGGAATAACATACACACTCAATTGAGTCTCTTACCCTACAGGAAAAATAATTGGGGTAGTGGATGAGAGAGGGCATGATAGAAGGGAGAGCAGATTGGGGGAGAGCGTAGTTAGAAGCAAACATTTTTGAAAAGGGATAGGGTCAAAGGAGAAAATAGAATAAGTGGGAGGTGAGATAGGATGGAGGTAAATATAGTTAGTCTTTCACAATATAACTACTACGAAAATGATTTGGGTATGTACACATGTACAACCTATATTGAATTGCTTATCTTCCCAGTGGGGGCAGGTGAGAAGGGAAGAAGGGGAAAAATCTGGAACTCAAAGTTTTAAAAACAAACTTTTAAAAAAAATAATTTTTACATGCA
>CM053595.1:44522599-44542634 GCA_028646575.1 Pseudocheirus occidentalis | reverse complement strand
CTACACAGCCTGTATTGAATTGGTTGTCCTTCAAGTGGGGGTGGGTGACAAGGGAGGAATTGAAAGCATCTAGAATATAAAGCTCTGCAATACCTGCAACTAGGAATCAAGATATACAGGGGCTGGGATAGGGAGACCCTCCCTGCCCTACCAGAAAGTTAGAGAGCAGACCTGGGGAGGGACTTCACAGTGGGATCACTGTTTTGGGTGCGGGGGTGGGGTAGGGGAAAGATGGGGAGAAAATTTATAACTCAAAAATCTCATGAAAATGAATGATGTAAACAAGAAAACAAATAAAATTTATTACATTAAAAAACAATAAAAAAGAAAATAATTGTACATACAAGATATATGCAGTGGACATGAGAAATAATTTCAGAGGGAAGGCACTAGGACTGAGAAAAGCTAGGAAAGTTAGCATTTGAATTGAGTACTGAAGGAGGCCAACATCTACATAAAATTTTTAGCAAACATTATTTGTAATGGGGATAAGCTAGAAGTTTTCCCAATAAAACCTGGAGTGAAACAAGGATGCCCATTATCACCAGTATTATTCAATATTATATTAGAAAGTCTAATAGCAATAAGAGAAGAAAAAGAACTTGAAGGAATTGGAATGGTCAATGAGATAATAAAACTATCTCTTTTTGCAGATGCTATGTTGATATACTTGGAAAATCCTAGAAATTCAACTAAAAATTTAGTCGAAATGATGAATAATTTTAGCAAAGTAGCAGGATATAAAATAACTCCACATAAATCATCATCATTTCTGCATCTTACCAACAAAACTCTGCAAGAAGAGATAGTGAGAGATACCCCATTTAAGATAACCTAAGACTATATAAAATACCTGGGAGCATACCTGCCAAGACAAATTCAGGAATTGCATGGACATAATTATAAAATATTTTTATACAAATGAAAACAGATTTAAATAACTGGAGAAATATTAAGTGTTCAGGGGTGGGCAGAGCCAATATTATTTTTAAAATGACAATTCTGTCCAAGCTAATCTACTTATTCAAAGCCATTCCCATTAAATTACCAAAAATTATTTTAGTGAAATAGAAAAAATTATAAAATTTATTTGGAGGAACAAAAAGTCAAGAATATCAAAGGGATTAATTAAAAAGATATAAAGGAAAGAAATTTTTCTATACCAGGTCTTAAACTATATTATAAGGCAGTAATTATCAAAACTACCTGGTACTGGCTAAAAAATAAAAAGAGGATCAGTGGAACAAAGTAGGCATACAAAACCCAGTAGTGAATTATTATGGTAACTTTGTGTTTGACAAATTTAAAGATTTAAGCTTTGAGGTTAAGAATACACAATTTAGTAAAAATTGTTGGGGAGCTTTGTCAAATTTATAAGAATATGAGTCAATCTCTCATTGATAAATGCTCAAAGTATATGAAGAGGCAGCTTTTTTATGACATAATCAAAGTTATATGTGAAAAAATGCTCTAAATCATTGTTGACTAGAGAATTATAAATTAAAGCAATTTTGAGATATCATCCTACACCTATTAGATTGACTAAAATTATAAAAGAGGAAAATGGCAAATATTGGAGGGAATGTGGGAAAATTGGGACATCAATACACTGTTAGTGGAACCATGAACTGGTCCAGCCATTTTTGGAAAGCGATCTGCAGTTATGCCCAAAGAGTTATAAAATTGTTTATATCCTTTGACCCAATACTACCACTATTAGGTCTGTTTCTGAAGGCAATAAGGGAAAGTGAAAAAGAACCTATATGTTCTAAAATATTCATAGCAACTCTCTTTGTGGTTGCAAAGAACTGGAAATTGAGGGGACACCCATCAATTGGGGAATGGCTGAACAAGTTGTGGTATATGAATGTAATGGAATATTATTGTGCTGTAAGATGTGATGAGCTGGTTGACTTTAGAAAAACATGGAAAGACTTTGTATGACATAAAGAAAAGTTAAGTGAATGGAATCAAGAGGACACTATATACAGAAGAACAACACTGTTGAAAGAATAATTGTGAACAACCAAGTTATTCTAAGTACTATAAACACACAAATCAACAATAAGTGACATATGAGGGGAGATGCTATGTACCTCCAGAGAAAGAACTGCTCAATAGAAGTGCACATAGCATGATTTTACATGTATTTATAAATCTATATCAAGTGGTGGCCTTCTCTAGTAGGTAGGGAGGGAGGGAAAGAAGGAAACAGCTCAAAAATTAAAATGTAACCAAAAAGTAAGTAAATATTTTTTAAGAAAAGAAGAAAGCAGCCAAGAGACAGAGGTGAGGCAGGACACAGTTCTAGGTTTAGGGGACAGCTAGTGAAAAGGAACAGAGTTGATAGATGTTCCTTGTGAGAAATTCCAAGAAGGCCAGTGTTACGGGATCATAGAGTCAAATCAAGTCAATAAAAATGTATTGAGCATCTACTACAAGCCATAGCAATCTACCCAACAAATAGTTACTTGGTCTTTAGTTAAACCCCTCTATTGAAATGGAACTTAGACTTCTCAAGGCAGCCTATTTTACTTGTACAGACTAAAATGCAGCCTTTCTCTCCTTTGCCTCATAGGATCCCTATAGTCCTACAACGAAGGACTGAAGGCTTCTCCTGATGAAGACTCTTTTGTCCCCCTCCCCACTGCTAATGTGCCCTCAAAAAAATTATGCTGTATTTACTCTGTATATATTTTGAATTTACTTATTTAATAGTAACCACTCTGTCCCCTACTGCCTGAAGGCTTGGGATGTACATTTCGTTCCTTCCACAGGGTTCTCCAGCATCCTTAAGGAGGTTTGGGGTATCTAGCTTTTTCCATTGACTCCAGCCCCCACCAAAACTATTCCCCCATTTCTAAGACTCTTAGCAGTCAAATTAGATTTTATAAAGGAATATTTACTTCAACAGTACATCAAGAACCAACATACAAATATCTTCTCTCCCTCCAAACACCTGAGGGGTATAACTGCATCCTGAAACACCTCTTTCTGTAGGGTGGAAAAGAGGATTAGGTTCACAAGTTAATTCAGTTTCTATATAGAATGATCCCACCAACATCTGAGTCTAAAACCTGACTTGGTCTCTAGTCTTGGAACACTGGCCTATCAGAGCTTCCCTGATGGTGTGAGTGCAAAATCCAGCTTGGATTCCTGTCTCCAGGGTTGCACGGCTCAGGTCCCCAAGATTGGAATTCTGTGACATGTGCCTAGAGCTGAAAAGGACAAACAAAATAGAAGAACCCTTCAACTTCAATTCTGGGGGCCATGTGGTCAAAAAGAGGAGAGGGAACATTCCCCTCCTCCCCTTACCAAGTTCAATTCATGATGCCCATCTTTCTTTTTTTTTTTTTTTTGCATTTTTGTAGGGCAGTTGGGGTTAAGTGACTTGCCCAAGGTCACACAGCTAGCTTTTTGTGTTAAGTGTCTGAGGCCAGATTTGAACTCAGGTACTCCTGACTCCAGGACCGGTGCTCTAGCCGCCCCAATGCCCATCTTTCTTTTGTTGTTTTGGGGGTTTAGGGGATTTTTTGGAGGGGGCAAGGCCAGGCAATTGGGGTTAAGTGACTTTCCCAGGGACACACAGCTAGTACATGTTAAATGTCTGAGACCATATTTGAACTCAGGCCTCCTGACTCCAGGGCCAGTGATCTATTCACTGTGCCACCTAACCAAAACCCCCACCCCCACCCCTATCTTTCTGGACAAAGCTGGAAAGAGAGACTATCCCAGTCAGATAATATTAAAGATGCAGACTGTTCTGGCTACATGGTCGATGGAAAGAAGTCATTCCCATCTATGTCTTAGGGGAATGCAAAATGTCTTCTCCAAGTAACACTGTATCAGCATCTTAGGTGATCCGGGTATGTGCAACAAAGTCCCTATTAAATTTAAATATCTAAATGCTGTTTATCTTGAGAAAATTAGGGCTATCCCCATAACCTAGCATAGCACCTACCATAGCAGGTACTAAATGAATGTTTGGGTACTGCATAAATGATGGGCTAGAAAGTATTTCCTTAATTGAGGGGGTGCCCATCAAGTTGGGGAATGACTGAACGAACTGTGGTATGCAATTGCAATGGAATATTATTGTGCTCTAAGAAATGACTAGCAGAATGATTTCAGAAAAACCTTCAAAGATTTACATGAACTGATGCAGGGTGACATGAACAGAACCAGAAGAACATGGCACACAGTAACAGAAATATTGTTTTGATGAAAAATTGTGAATGACTTAGTTATTCTCAATAATACAATGATCCAAGAAAATCCCAAAGGACAATTGATGAAGTATACTATCTGCCTCCAGAGAAAGAACTAATACTGATTTCATACAGACTTAAGCATGCTATTTTTCACTTTCCTTCTTTCTTTTTTTCTTTCATTCAAGTCTTCTTGAACAAAATTACTAATAAGGAAATGTTTTACACAATTGTCTATGTATAACCTAAATGTAATTGCTTATCATCTCAGGAAGGGGAGAAGGGAGGGAAGGAGGAAAGGAGAGAATTCAGAACTCAAAACTTTAAATAAAATCATTTAAAAATTGAGTGGGGGGAGGACAGACTAGGATAGGGGCAGAGGAGAAATACAGGCATACTTTCATTTATTGCCCTTTGCTTTATCGCTCTTTGCAAATATTATGTTGTTTGGTTTGTTTTTTCTTTTGTAAAATATTGACAAGCAAATCTATCGGTGCCCTTTTCCCAACAGCACATGCTCCCATCATGTTTTTATGTCAGTTTGGTAATTCTCACAATATTTCAAACTTTTCATTATTATTATATCTGTTACAGAGATTTGTGAACAGGGCTCTTTGATGCTACTGTTATAATTGTCTTGGGGAGCCACAAACTACCCATTTAAAACTGCAAACTTAGTCAATAAATGTTTTGTTCTGACTGCTCTACCAACAAATTGCTTCCCTGTCTCTCTCCCTCTCCTTGGGCCTCCCTATTCCCTGAGACACAACAATATTGAAGATATTACATAAACTTATAAAGCAGCCGCAGGATTGGAGAAGATTGATTCAAATTTTGAAAGTTCTATTATAGGTAAAATGCTATCAAACAGTACTACATAATACACAGAAAACTTGTGAAAGGAAGAATTAATCAATATGGTGAACTTCATTTGTCTTATTTTAAGAAATTACCACAGCCACACCAACCTTCAGCAACCACCACCCTGATCATTCAGCAGCCCTCAATATCGAGGCAAGACCCTCTACCAACAAAAAGATTATGGCTTGGGGAGGCTAGGTGGTACAGTGAATAGAGCACCGGCCCTGGAGTCAGGAGGATCTGAGTTCAAATCCAGCCTCAAACACTTAACACAGAAACTAGCGGTGTGACCTTGGGCAAGTCACTTAACCCCAATTGCCCTGCCTTACCCCTGCAAAAAGAAAAAAAAGATATTGCTTAATCATTTGATAAACTCAAATGCTGTTGTCATTCAGCCATTCAGTCATTTTCCACTCTTCGTGACTCTATGGTTTATAGTGTGGAAGGCCTTCTATCTTCCAGTATTTCTCAAAGTCTGCCCACACCCATGTTTGTTGTTTCCGTGAAACTCTCTATCTATTTCATCCTCTGCCAATACCTTTTCCTTTTACCTTTAATCTTTCCCAACATCAGGGTCATTTCCAATGAGTCCCATAGTCTCATTATGTGGCCAGAGATTTTAATCTTCAGCTTCAGTATTTGACCTTCTAGTGGTATAACACCATGCACCAGCAGATTCCCAAAAGAATGCTACTGTGAACAGCTTTTAAGGTTCAGATTACCCAGTAATAGTGAACACTCTGTTTATTCTATTACAAATCAAGGCAAAAATTCACAATATAATACTCACAACATTATTTTATCACAGAAAGTCACAATATAGTGTTCATAATAGCTTAACATTAGAATGGCTGCACAGTTTTCACTACAGTGGCCACAATATTAAGAATAAGGAAAAAAGAATAATCATCTTGTTTTCCTAAGGGGAAAACCCTCCATTAACTTATCATTCAATCAATTAACAATAAATCAATCTTCCACTTATGGCACAACCATTAACTTAATCAGTCACTAACCTAGATTCACAATTACTAAATATCATTAATCACTAAGTACATTCATTAGAAAACCACACAAACCCTCCACCCCTCAGTGTCCAGCAAACCTCAGTTTCATCCAAGGGGAGGCCTTTTCTTCATCTTGACTCTGGGTGATCTCTCTGATTCCCTGGATCCCCTTCCATGGTCCCAGATCCCTCCTGAATCCACCAAATAGTTACCTGGATTCAGAAGCAGACAGCTGCCATGTTCTCTTTCAGTCCTCAGGACAGTCCCTGGCACACACTGAAGTTCACAGGGTCCAGTACATCTAAAACCTTTCACCACTTCTCTTGCCTGGAACTCAAGGATCAGCCATGCCATGAACAAACAAAGTCTTATCCTGGTCATGCTTCTTCAGTCCTCCAGCAGTTCAGTTAGTCCTAGGATCCAGAAAGAATGTTAGGGTTCTGGGTGGCCTTCACCAGATTCTGGTCTCAGGAAAACTCTATTTCTTTCTTTAGTCAGCTTCCAGATACTGGGAGAGAAACTAACCAAATAACTAACTCTCTCTCTCTCTCTCTCTCTCTCTTTCTCTCTCTCTCTCTCTCTCTCTATCTATCTATCTATCTAGCTATCTCTCTCTCTTTCTCTCTCTCTCTCTCAAGAAAACTCTAACTCACTTCTTCAGTCCAGCAGCACAGCTCCCAGATACTGAGACAATCCTGCTTCCTCCAACAGGAAATTCCAATTCTGTCTCTCTGTCTCTAGAATTCTTCTTTATATACACACACTGGCCTCCTGTCTCAGCTAATCCCCTTCTTCCACAGCAACAAGGGAGTTAACACCCTCTAAACAGGGGACAGACTAAGTGCTAAGTATCTGATAAACTGGTTGCTGTTACAAGTGGATAGTCTGAACTGATTTCTTTAACTATTGACTGATTTGATACCCTTCCTGTCCAAGGGACTCTCAAAAGTCTTCTCCAGCACCACAATTTGAAAGCATCAATTCTGTGGTACTCAACTCTCCATATAGTCCAACTCTCACAGTCATCATTTCTACTGGAAAAAATATATATAGCTTTGACTCTACAGACTTTTGTCTGCAAGGTTATGTTTCCACTTTCTGTCCAGATTTGCCATAGCTTTCATTCCAAGGAGGAAGCATCTTTTAATTTTATGGTGGCAGTCACTATCTGCAGTGATGGAGCCTAAGAATATAAAATCTGATGCTACTTCCATTATCTTCTCCCTCAATTTGCAAGGAAGTGATGGGACCAGTTGCCAAGATCTTGGTTTGCTGGACTTTTTTAATGTTAAGCTCCAAGCCAGCTTTTATGATCTCTTTCACCCTTATCAAGAGGCTTCTTAATTCTTCACTTTCTGCCATGAGAATGGTATCATCTGCATATCTGAGATCATTGATATTTTTCCCAGCAACCTCAATTCTGGTTTTTGGTTGGTTCATCCAATTACCATTTTGTATGATGTACTCTGCATATAAGTAAAATAAACAAGACGATAATGTGCAGTCTTGTCATTCTCCTTTTCCAATCTTAAACCAATTCATGTTTAGTTCTATTGCTTCTTGGTCCACATATAGGTTCCTCAGGAGACAAGTAAGGAGACATTTTTTGTGATCCACACAGTTAAAGGCTTTAATGTAATCAGTGAAGCTGAAATGGTTGTTTTTCTGGAACTCCTTTCATTTCTCCACAATCCAGTAATTGTTGGCAATTTGGTCTCTAGTTCCTCTGCCTCTTCAAAAACCAGCCTACCCTCAGTTCACATATTGTTGAAGTCTAGCCTGCAGAATCTTATGTAATTTGAATATTCCTTAACAATGCCCTTCTTTAGGATTAAGACATAAAGACATTTTCCAATCTAGAAACCACTGTTGTTTTCCAAATTTACTGGCATATTGAGAGCAGCATTTTTACAGCATCACCTTTTAGAGTTTTCGATAGCTCAGTTAGAATTCCATCACCTCTACTAGCCTTAATGGCAACAATGCTTCCTAAGGTCCACTTAATTTCATCCTCTAGGATGTCTGGATCTAGATCAGTAACCATGCCATCATGGGTATGTGGTTATTGTGATTATCAATGATGTTAAGATATTTCTTGTGCAGTTTTTTGTGTATTCTTGCTGCCTCTTCTTAATATCTTATGCTTATATTAAATTCATACCATTTTTGTCATTTATCATGCCCATTTTTGCATGAGACTTTCCCTTGATATCTCCAATTTTCTTGAAGAGATCTCTTAGCTGTCTTATTCCACTGATTTCTTCTATGTCTTTTCATTGCTCATTTAAGAAAACCTTATTTCTCCTTGCTTTTCTCTGGAATTCTGCATTCAATTGAGCACATCTTTCCCTGTCCCTTTTCCTTTTCTTTTTCCTTCTTGAGGGATTAGGTCCTTCTTTCCTCAGCTATTTTTAAAGTCTCGTCAGGCAACCATTTTGCTTTCTTGCTCTTCTTTTCCTTTGGAATATTTTTATTGCTACCTTCTGTACAATATTGCAAAACTCTGGTCATAGTTCTTCAGATCTAATCCTTCAAACCTATTTATCACCTCTTTTCCAAATGGAGAAAGGATATTTTAAAGCCTTACCTATGTGGTCTGATGGTTTTCCCTACTTTCTCCAATGTAAGTCTGAATTTTGCAGTTTTTGTGGATCATGATCTGATCTACTGTCAGCTCTGGGTCTTGGTTTAACTGACTGTCTAGAGCTTTTGATCCTTTGGCTGCAAGGTATATAATCAATCTGATTTCTATACTGACCATGTGGTGATTCCCACATGTAGAGTCACCTTTCAAGTTGCTGGAATAGAATGTTTGTTATGACCAGTGAATTGTCTTGATAAAACTCTGTTAGTCTCTACCCTACTTCATTTTGTATCCAAGGCCAAATTTGTCCATTATTCGAATTAGCTTTTTATTTCCTACTTTAGCACTCTAATACCCTGCAATGCCATCTTTGGGGGGGGGGGCCGGTATTTCCAGAAGTTGTTGTAGGTCTTCATAGAAGATAGATGTTATAGGTCTTCATAGATCAATTTGGCCAATTCAGCATGAGTGATTAGATCATACCCTTGTATTACTATGATATTAAATGATTTGCCTTGGATTTGGATAGATATAATCCTATCATTTTTGAGATCATATCTATCTTGGTGCTGCTTTTCTCACCCTTAATTTTTGACAAGAGATACTCTATTTCTTCTAAGATTATTGTTCACAGTAGTATATGATGCGATCATCTGAACCATCTGAATCTCAAACTCCAGCGGCTCCTTATTATTTCTAGGATCAAATATAAAAATCCTCTATTTTGCTTTTAGAATCCTCCATAACCTGGCCACTTCCTACCTTTCCAGTCTTGTTACACCTTACTTTCTCAGTCCCGCCTCCCCCATTCTTTGCTCTCTGTTGACACTGACTTCCTTGCCTTTCTTCTCACATGATACTTCATCTTCCAACTAGGTGCATTTTCATTGACTGACTCCCATGCCTGAAACTCTCTCTCCACAGCCCCATCTCTTGGCTTCCCTGGATTCCTTCAAGTCTTAGCTAGAGTACCACTTTCTGAAAGAAGACCTTCCCATTCCTCCTTCATCTTAATGCCTTCCTTCAGACATTCTCTTCAGTGTATTCTGTATCTACCTGGTTTGTACAGAGTTACTTTTATTTCATCTTCCCCATTAGACTGTAAGCCCCTTGAGGGAAGGAACTCTTTTTTGCAATGCTTTGTAACTCCAGTGTTTAACATAGTGCCTGGTACGCTGTTGTTGTTTTTCAGCTCTTTTCAGTCATATCTGACTCTTCTTGACCCCATTTGGGGTTTTCTTAACAAAGATATATTGGAGTGGTTTGCCATTTCCTTCTCCAGTTCATTTTATAGATGAGGAAACTGAGGCAAACAGGGTTCAGTGACTTGTCCAGGGTCACACAGTTAGTGTTTGAAACCAGATTTGAACTCAGGAAGATGAGTCTTCCCAACTCCAAGTCTAGCATTCTATCCACTGCACCACCTAGAGTCCCTAATGGTACATAGTAGGTGTGTAGTAGATGGGGGCCAGGGAGGGTGGCGGTGTTTGGACACTGGAGCATGAAGGTCTATAATAAGGAGAGAACTGGTTTGGAGATCTAAAGACCTGGGCTCAGATCCTATCTATGACATTTACTAACTGTATGACCTTGTCATCTAATCTCCCCAGTCCTCAGATTTTTTGCTTGTGAAATTAGAAGCCCAGCTGGCCTCTGACGTCCCTTAGGTGCATAACCTCTGGATCTTATTTACTGGTCCTGTCTAATGCAAGTGAGCTCTGAGGTCCCCTTTTACTCAAAGGGGCCGCTAGGTGGCACCATAATACACAGAGCCCCTGGCCTAGAATCAAGAAGACATCTTAATGAGTTCAAATCTGACCTCAGACACTAACATGGAACTGTGGGTCACTTAACCCTGTTTGCCTCAGTTTTCTCAGCTGTAAAAGGAGCTGGAAAAGAAAACAGCAAACCGTTCCAGTATCTTTGCCAAGAAAACTCCAAATGGGGTTACAAAGAGTAGGACAACTGAAAAAGGATTCGACAACTGACTCCAAAATTCTATGAATCAATGACTATTTGATTAGGGTAGTTCTTGAAATAAATCCAACCCACATAAAGCATTTGGAATCAGAAGATCTGTGTTCAAATCCTATCTCTACCATTTCTTCCTTTGGGCAAATGTTCTTCAGTTTCCTGATCTATCAAGCGGTCTGGCTGTCCTCTGACGTCCATCCGGCTCTTAATGTGTGGTCCCACAGCCTAATGTGCTTGCCATGTCATTTCTGGTGTAATGGGAACAAGAGAGCTGGACAACCTGAGTGGTATTTTGGTTTCCAGGCAGTGTTTAAAAACCAAAGCAGAGGAAGGCTTCCAGAATGCTGGATGCCTCCTCTAGGAAGAATTGACAAAAGGATATGAAATGAGAAAGCATGGGTGAGTGTCCATTCTGGTAGAGAGAATGCTCTCATTGATGAGGTCACATATCCAACCAAATATCCCTTCTGGTATTGCTGCCTCTCTCATCCAACTAGTTAGTTGTACAGTTGCATGGTCTCAATTTTCTAGTCTGTATAATGGGGATAATAACAGCAAAGTATTCACAAATATAAATTCACAAATGAAATAACATGTGTAAATTGCTTTGAAAACCAAAGTGCAAAATAAGTGCTGACTATTCTTATTGTTATTCTTAGTCTCATTATTCCCCTGCTTCAAAGACTCCCTCTGCTCTGAAGTCTTCCCCGACTGCTCCAACCCATGACAATCTCCCTTCTCTTATAGTTCTAGTCTTTATCAGACATACAGGTTTAAAATTAGAATAGATGTTGTCAGTCATCTACTATAATCCTCTCATTTTACAGGTGAGAGAATTGAGGCCTAGGGATGTTAAATGATCTGCCTAAGCTCATACGGTAAATATCAGATGTAGAATATAAACCCAGGAGATCCATTGACTCTAGTCAAGACTCTTTCCACTCTACATCGTCTACAATCATATTCAATTCAATTCAACTCTCAACAAATATTCATTAAGTGCTTATTGTATACAAGGCGACTGAGGATACAAGATTTAAAAATAACTTAATACCTATCTTTGAGAATCTTACTGTCCCTTCAGACAATGTCATGCATATGAATGAGCTGGACAGGATGGAGACAAAAAGAATGATCCAGATGAAGTATTCAAGAAAGTTTGGGGAGGAAGATAACAGTTTAAATTCATTACATTTGTTCCATATGTAGAATATTTTGTTAGCCACAGTGTAAGTCATTTGAGGACAGGAACAATTTCTTGCATTTTTCTTATATTCTCTTACTGTACTTAACTGGACAAAATACTGGACAAAATTGAATACGTTCAATAGAGACTTATTACTTGAATGATTAATCCATTTGTTACTGATATTACTCTCATCTGTGGTATAGTGATTAGAATGCTAAATTTAGAGTTAAGATCTGGGTCGCAAGCTCACCTCTATCAATCTGTCAATCAATAAGCATTTACTAAGCACCTACTTACGTCAGTGACTTTTCCAAAGGAAATCTTTTGGAGAGAAGGCACTAGTATCAGCCAGCTGAGTCAGGAAAGATTGACATAGAAAACGGCATTTGGACTGAACTTCAAAGAAAATTTGGGAATTTAAGAAACGAAGGTAAGGATGGAATGTGTTCTACACACTGACTGACTGACCTTGGCAAGTGAACTAACTGTTTTCCTCCATTTTTTCATTGATGAAATTTGTGATCTGTAAAAATCAGGGTAATAATATGTGCAGCACTGATCTCACTCACAAAACTTGTTGTAAAGTTCAAATAAAAAAACTTATATAAAGCACATTGAAACTCTTAAAGCTCTAAAAGTGTGTTTCTGTTATTTTTTTCAATTGAAATCAGTTATACAAAAAATATCTTCCAATCAACTAGTCATCCCGCTGAACAGTAACTTCTTTATTTCTTAATAATATCTAGAATATGGACAGGGTGACATAAAGGAAACCCGTGAGTCAAAATATCTATGGTAGGAAAAATAAAGGTGACCTATAAAGTGCTTCACCAACTTTCCTAAAGACTTCATGTTGGTACCTTATAAATCATGGAAGTTTGTTCCATAATGGCTTTGCCAAACATGCTACATTGAGCTGAACATCTTTAAGAGCCATGGTGACACAATGGCTTCTTGATGGAGTGGGGTGTATTTACACAAAAATTCCTACATCAATCTTGGTATACAAATGAAGGTGATGTAATGACACAGAGAAACAACGGTCATCTGTAGAAAATCCAAAGCTACCTCAGGAATGGACAGTCATAGTAATTTCTTTAAAAGCTTTCTATTGATTATATTCTACTAAGCATTTTTAAAATCCATTATAAGAATACAAAGAGAGAAAATAATTGAATGATTCATGGATCAAATACATGACTGAGATCACAAGAGCTCATTATGGTAGAGTAGAAAGAGCATTGGGTTTAGAATGAGGAGATCTGGGTTTGAATCCTGGCTCTGCTACTTGCAACTTGTGTGACCCTGATCATTGAGAAACTAGATCTCAGTTTCCTCTTCTGTAAAATGGGGTAGGTTGGACTAGATGATTTCAAAATGAATTAGTTCTAAATCTCATGATCCTATGTAGACTCCACTTAAGTCACGATTTTGGAAATGCAGAGATTAAAGTACCCTTTAATCTTCACATTTATCCAGTTACAAAATGGGGGAAATGATACCTGATCCTTTCTCTGCATAGACCCACAGTAAGAAATGCTGTATTTTGTGCCCTGAACCCAGGATTCTATCCATGACTAAGGTAGTAGAGAGCGTTCATGGCAGAGAAAGGGTATTCTCAGATGGAGTCATCAGACCATACAATCCTAGATTTAGAACTAGAAGAGACCTTAAAAACTATCTAGTTCAACCACTCATTTGACAGTGGAGAATGGAGGCTCAGAGAGATAAAATGACTTTCCCAACATCTCACATTTGGCAAGTGGCAGAGCCAAGATTCAGAGTCAGTTCCTCTGACTCCAAATCCAGACATATTGCCTCTGTACTATCCTACAACACAGAATTACACATTGATTTGCAAATTACCATGCATTGCTTGATAAATTAATATGCTTGGAAGATCAAACCTTTTGTTTCCTCAGTCATTTCATCTTTTATCCACCACTAGAGTTCAAGGAGTTCCTACACTAGAAGCTTCTCTATGTTAATAAAATCAAAGATCATTTGTATTCTGTAGTAGTGCCAATAATTATTAAAGGTAATCATTTAAAATTGTCTTTTTAAAAAATATAAGTCCCTTGAGAACAGGGACTATCTTTCTTTGTGCTTGTATTTCTATTCTCAGTGCTAAGTATAGTCCCAGGCACATATTAAGTGTTTAATAAATTCTTATTGATTTAACTTGACTTAAAAGGTAGTTCAACATTAGCTCCCACCTCTACATCCTCCACTTACCACATCAAATCATCCAGATATCCAACAAGCAATAAAAAGAGCTAAAATCAGAGAAAAAAAAAGTAAATAATTGACTGCAAGGTAATTTTTATAGAAAAATAGAGTATCACTTCACTAACCCACTGCTTCTGGTCCTGATTATGCCTGGTACCTTCTTAACCTACTGTTGCACTGTCTTGAAATAGCTTTAGAGTCTCTGGTCCCTCACAGAGGCTGCAATGTTAAGCATAAATTTTTGGAAAACTTTATTTGGCAGTGTCTCAGCTAAATCTCATCTCCTAGATAGGTTTAAGCCTATGATTTGACCAAACTCAAGGTTAAGGTTAAAAGAAAAATGCCCATTAAGAGAAAAGTGGAACCCATGCAGAAAAAGCACCCAGTTGCCAAAGTCTCTAGGACTTCACCTTCTGAAGTAGATAGGCATCCTTGAATTTAACCAACCCTAGGGAAATAGACTATGAATGAAAGTTGGCGGCTATAGAGGAGGGAGGGATCCAGAAGTATAAATGTATTACAACTACATACAACAATAGTATTGAGATAAAGATAAAGAATAGACATAGTTACAAAGGCTTCTTGGAGTTTCTACTCCTCAGTGTCAAAGGGGTCCTTCACTACAGCCCATAATGGTTTGGGGTCCATGAATCTAGCCATTCCCCAGGGCCAAGCTGGGGTGGAAGAAACTTAGCTCCTGAGAAAAAGGTGATGTCCAGAAGAGATGGGACAAGGACGTACTAGTGTGATATAAAAAGAAAGTGTGGAGTGCAGTAGAAGAAATATAAATTTTCTCACTGAACATGGAGTCACAGGAACTGAGTTCGAATCCCAGATTTACCACTTAATACCTCAGTGATCTTGGGTAATTCACAATCTCTCTAAGTATCCTCATCAATGAAATGAAGGAATCGAACTCAATGGCCTTTAACATACTCTCCAGCTCTTACTCGATGATCTATGATCCTATGACTTATAAGATACAGTGGTACTTCAAAGGCTTCCTGGTCATCCCCACATGTTACAAACCACAAATCTGAACCAATTCTGGTGGTCTGGAGAGACCAAAGAAGAGGTAACAAGGGAACTAGGATTGATGTTAAGAAGTTTGATCATAAAAAGGACACCACAGGAAAACTTCAGAGAGAGTGAGAAAGAGCATTGGATAAAAATGGATAAAGGAGGAGAAATGAGCAAACTATCTAAGAAAAAATTCAAGACAACCATCACATTACAATGAAGGCAACTGAGTCAAAGATGATCAAAAAAGATGAAAGTATTGTGATAAATTTTGCAAACCTGACGAAAACTCTAAGAACAGAGGTAAACTGTTCAGGTAAACTGCTGAGAACAACAGAAGAACTAAAGAGGGATACAACAAATAAGAAGAGAAATAGGAACTGTTGAAGATGAAATCACAAGTCTAACAAGAGAGTAGAGAATTTAGACAGACAACTGAGACAAACAACTGAAAATAGTAGATTCTCTTTTTTAAAAGGAACAATATAATTAGAACAGAAATGCAGAAACAGAAAGAAAGCTAATCTAAAACAAGAGATGAGCCTGGAAGTATATAGGATATCTCTAAAAAATAAAAATATTGAATTTTAAAGTAGGATGTAAAAATAAAATCTAACATTTCTAAATGTTCCAGGGAAAATGATGACAAAAACCTAAATACCACACATACAGAATAATCAAAAGCAATTAATCAAGTATCAATTGAGACAACTCACAGAAGAGTGGCAGAAAGAAACTCCAAATTTAATTAACCAGGAAATATGATGACCAAATTTACAGATCGTAATATAACCAAAAGAAAAAAAACCCTTTTCACTCCAAGAAGAATCAAGGACTAGTATTTCTTTATCCAAATTGAAGCAAAAAGTGGTCTATGATATTCTGAAAAGCGAAAAGCAAAGGAGATCAATTTATACCCCAATTCCAAAATAATATATCTTTCAAAGATGAGCCTAATTATCAACGGAAATAAGGACATTCAGTAAAAGAGGAAAAAATGGGTCATTTCTTTAAAGGGAACCAGAGATGCTCAGGATATTCAGTAGTGCAAAACAGAAGGAAGATCAGCAAGTTCAAATCACATAGAAAGATCTACAAAATTAATATTTTCATGCATGTAAGGTCATAAAAAGCTATAAGCATAGTATTTTTAAATTGTATTTCTTTTTTTTCCCTTTTTGGGGGAAAAATTATCTGAAAGCCACTGAAATAAGGAGAATATAAGAAGTGAAATAATATTTCTAGCACAAAAAACTACGTTCTCATTAGCAAATCAGTATTTTTCATGGTGAGATAACAGAAAATTTTCTTACAGTTGTGAAGAGGAAGATGGAAATGGGTTATCTGGAAGAAGATTAGTTAAGACTTGAATATGATTGCCATGAGTGCTATGGGAATGCATGAATAAACCATTAGGCAATAAGCAGGTCACCAGGAGAGGAGTAGAAGTCCAGTATTCCCAGTGATGGAGAAATTTTCTGGCAGTATGATGAAGGGAACCCCCATAGATGATAGTGGTGAGATGACAATCTTACAATGGACTCCATTTGAAGAGTTTTGATACAGAATGTAGAGATGAAGTGCTGACTTAAAATATGAAAGGAACAATATAAAAGAGTTGAATGGAAGCAAGCATAAGACAAAAATGTATAATCTTATATGTGAATGCATTAAATTCCCCAATAAAAAGAGAAAAAAGTAATGATTAAAAAAACATCAATTTGCTGATATAATAAGAACATAGACATATATGGAATGAAAATGAGAAGATAGAATGAAAATTAATTAAGCTTTAAACAATTAAAAGAGCAGTAGTTAGCATCAAATCAAGTTGCCATCAAGCATTTACTAAATTCCTGCTGTGTATGAGGTATGTTGCTAAATTCTGAGGTATCAAAGAGTCAACAACAACAACAAAAACAAAAAAACCAATCCATGCTCTCAAAGAGTTCACAGTCTATTGAGGGAGACATTCAAACAATTTGGTACAAACAAAATATATACAGTATACAATGGAAATAATCAACAGAGAGAAGGTACTAGCATTAAGAGGATTGGGAAAGGTTTCTCACAGAAGATAAGATTTTAACTGGGACTTCAGGGAAGCTAGGAGACAGAGAGTATGCAAGAGAGAATTCTAGACATAGGAGTTAGCCAGCGAAAATGTGCATGATAAGGAAATTAAGTTTCTTGTGTAAAGAATGATATGGAAGCCACTGTCACTGGATCACAGAGTACATAGAAAGTATTAAGGTGAAAAAAATGTAAATATAGGAAGGGGTCAGATTATATAGGCTTTAAAAGTCAAGCAAGATTTTATATATGATCATAGAGGTAATTGGGTGCCACCAGAATTTGTTGAAAAAGGGATAACATAGTCAAACGAGTACATTAAAAAGATCATTTTTGTGACTGAGTAAAGAAAGGAATGAAATAGGGCAAGAATCATGGTTGGGAGACCAACCATCAGGCTTTTGCAATAACCCAGGCAGAAAGTAATGAGTGCTACCACACAAGGATGGTAGCAGTGTCAGTGTTGAGAAGGGGGCATATAGGAGATATGTTATGAGAGCAGAATCTATCGGACTTGGCAACAGATTGGATATGGGAAGTGAGAGAGAATGAAAAGTGAACCTACATGACTGGGAAGATGGTGGTGCCCTTGACAATACTAGGATAAAGTTGGGAGGATTAAAGGAATGATAATGAGCTCAGTTTTGGACATGTTTAGTTCAAGATGTCTACAGAACAACCATTTTAAACATTATTTCAAATAAGACAGCAAAAATTAATGTTGACAGAAAACTACATTATTCTTAAAGGCACCATAAATAATAATTTTTAAAAACATTAAAAACATATGCTTCAATTCTCATAGAATCTAAATTTTTAAAGCAAATGTTTTTTTAAAAATTACAAAAAGACATTGAGAGAAATAACAGTAGAAGAGTTTAATATTCTTTTCTTAGAACTCAATAAATCAAACAGAAAGATAAATAAGAAGGGCAAAACAGAGGTCAGAAGTTTGTTGAAAAAAATTAGATGTACATAATCTGCCACAACTTTTACATGGGTATACTAAAGAATTTACATATTATTAAGTATCCTCACAAACAGCGACAATGTGCTAAGGCATATAGCAACTAAAAACCAAAGTATAAAGGCAGAAATAATAAATAATCTTTTATGGACCATAATGAAATAAAATAGTAATCAACAAAGTAAATATGGACAAAATATGTGAATGTAGAAGAAGATAAAGTAAAAGCATTTTGAATAATTAGTAGGTGAAATAATAAGTCATAGAAACAATTATATCAAAAAGTAACATTATTACCAAAATTAATTTATTGTTTCAGTGATGTATCAATCAAATAATCAAAAGGATACTTTATTAAGCTTGAAAAAATAATAGCAAGATTCATTTAAAAAAATAAAAGATTTAGAGTATCAAGTGAAATAATTTTTAAAAGATAGGAATGAAGGGGGAATAGCATTTCTAGACCTCAAATTATATAATAAAGCATCAATCACCAAAACTATTTGGTGTTAGATAAAAATAGAGTCAAATCAGTGAAAAAGACAAATAAGAGAGAATCAAAAACAATTAATTACTAAGGAAGGGATTTCCTATTTGGCAAAAACTTCTAGGAAAACTGTAATGCTTTCCGGCAGACATTAGGCACAGACAAGCACATTATGTCATACTTGATCATACACTCTAAATTGATAAATTACCTGAATAAGATGAAATTCATCCAAAAATTAAAAGAGAAGCAGACAACATGCTTTTCATATCCATGTACAGGAATTATATTCTCTTTTTTAAGGTTTATATTTTGGTAACTTAATTTTATAATTTTTATTAATATTTTCTGCTTCTTATATCATCATAGTATCCCATGTATTCCTCCTTCCTCCCCTCCCAGAGAGTCATCACGTATGACAAATGGTATTTTTTAAAGAGGAAAAAAAAAAGTTTGATTTCTTCCAATGATCAATACTTCAGTTGGGGGAAGAGGATCCAAAACTATACGCAATGTGTGATGCTTGCTGACCTCCCACATCCACAGAGATGTAGGTTGGGGGTGTCTTCTCACATCTCTTCATTAGAGTCTCACTTGATCTTTATAATTTTGCTACATTTACTTTTGATTTATTAGTGTGTCATTGTTCTTTCTATTTACGTTGTTGTAGTGTCAATATTGTTTTCTTGGCTCTGCTTACTTCACTCTGTATCAGTTCATATAGATCTTTCTATCATTCTCTGTATTCATTACACTTCAATTCTTACAGCACTTTAATATTCCATTACATTTATGTACCACAATTTATTTAGCCTTTCCCCAATTTGTGGGCATCTATTTTGTTTCCAATTCTTAGTTATCACAAAAATGCTACTATAAATATTTTGGAGTATATGAGGACTTTTTTCTTATTGATAGCTTCCTTGGGGCATAAACCACTCAATAATAGAGTCTCTGATTCAAAGAGTATGAACATTTTAGCCAATTTATTTGCATAATTCTAAAATGCTTTCCAAAATGATTGTGCCATTTTACAGCTCTGCCAATAATGTATTAGTGTCCCTATCTTTCCACAACCCCTCCAACATTGACTATTGCTATTTTTTTGTCATTTCTGACAATTTGCAGGGTTTGAGGTGAAATCTATGGGTTGTTTTTAATTTGCATTTCTTTCATTATTGGTGATTTGGAGGATTTTTTTTCATGTGGTTGCAAATATTTTGCAATTCGTTTTCAATCACTACTCTTTTTATCCTGGACACATTATGTTGTCTGTATAGAAGCTTTTCAGTTTCAAATAATCAAAGTTATTTATTCTATCTTTTGTATTAGCCTCTATCTCTTGTTTGATTAGAAATATATCTCTTACTCAGCTGTGAGATCAATATATTGTAAAGCCAATCAGCAGCAGATTCCTGAGAGAATGCTACTGTGAA
>CM053595.1:44503070-44522099 GCA_028646575.1 Pseudocheirus occidentalis | reverse complement strand
TATTTTTCACACCTTGGTAGATGTGGAGGTGCTGGAGGCTGTAGATCTTCTCTCTTGTAGACTGGCTGTGGCTCCGCTTGGCTCCTTCCCACCGCCCTGGGGCCTGGCTGTGGTTTCGGTTTCAAGCTGGGCCAACTTCCCCACGCCTCCTCCAGCAATGATTCCCTGCTGCCGAGCTGCCTTCCACGAGAGATATGTTTTCTGTATTTTTTTGAGTTTGAGAGTCCTAGAATTTGTCCAGTGTCATATTTTTATGGGTGTTTAGGGTGGCTGCATGGGAGCTGTGGGACACTGCTGCTTCTATGCCACCATCTTGGCTCTGCCCCCCAAGTGATGTGCTCCCCATGAGAATGTGAGCTTCTTGAAGATAAAGATAGAAGGATTTTTGTTTTTCTTTGTATCCTTAGTGCTTAGTGCAATGCCTGGCAAATTATCAAGTGTTTAACAGCAGAGTAAAACAAATTAGGCAGGTATTGGGGCAAAATATTACACTGACATGACATTCATACACAGATAGAAATCAGTGTGAACTATTAAATTCCACTAAGGGAAAAATGGAATCGCAGAATCTTAGAAGCAAAGGAGTCTTAGCAGTCATATGGGTTTAGTACAATCCCTTTACTTCTCATGTAAGAATCCTCTTTGCACTCTGCCATATGATTGGCAGATGTGCATTGACGATTCCTGATTCTTGGCATCTCATAGATTGCAGAGTGAGAGACATGAAATCTGCCTGCAGAAAGCCAGTGACTCTGATGTCTTCGTCATAGAGTCTTGAGACCATAGCAGTGTAGAGCTCAAAGGTTCTCTACAGCTCATCTACTCCAACTTCTTCATTTTCCCAAAGATGAAATTGAAACAGAGACAGTAGAAGTGATTTGCCCAAGGTCACACAGCTAGTAAGTAGAATCTACATTTTCTAGTTCTGGATTTGGGGTGTGTGTGTGTGTGTGTGTGTGTGTGTGTGTGTGTGTGTGTGTGTGTGTGTGTGTGTATGTGAATGCTTATCATGTGTTTTAAAAGGCAAGACAGTTTTCTCCCCTGTGGATGGATTCAGCTCCATGCTGAAATGTTCTGATCTTGCCTTTCTGGGCTCTGATCTAAGTTATAGAGCCCAAGGGACAAGCCTGGCTAGAATTCTTGCACTTGAGCACTTAATACAAGTACTGTATTTAGTAGTCACTAATTCTCTATACAACAAGCTTCTCTGGTGGGGTTTGAGTAGTATTTGCATGAGTATTGCCAGACAGGTCTATTCCAAGCCATTAATAATAGCAATCTCTGACAGTGTCAGAGTGGTCTCTAAACTTTCTTAATTAGAGATCCCATTAGTAAAAAAAAAATTAGAACATGCAACCCTAATATTTGTATGTTTACTTATTTATAAAGTTTATAAATATACTTCTGTGCTAATAACTATGTACATCATAATCCATACAAAAACAGAAATTAAAAAAAGGATGAGATTAGGATAAAATAATATTTGGTCTTCAAGTCAATAGGGAGCTCCTAGATTTTATTGAGTTAGGGAAGGCAGTGTGGTCAGACCTGTGATTTAGGCATTCTCTGTCAATTATATGAAACATGAATTGGAAAGGAGGGAGACTTGAGACGTTAAGTGACCTTTTTGTGCAGGGTTACTTAAGTAGTCAGTAGCAGAAATGGAATTCAAACCCTGGCCCTCTAACTTCAGATCCAGATGTTTTCTATACCACAATGTCCAGGACTCCATGCCCAACATATATGAAGTCAACTACAGGATGGACTCTTCTAATGACTAAAAATTGCATATCAGCATGAAGTTGTCCATCTTCTTTAACTCAGAGAGCCCACTGCTAAGCTAGACACCAAGGAGGCAAAGCATGAAGAATCCCCATCTATGTCAACATATCATGGCAGTACTTTTTGCAGTAGCAGAGAACCAGAAATGAAGTAGAAGCTCATTGATTAGGAAATAACAAAACTGAGATAGTATAATGAGATATTACTGTGCCATAAAAAGTGACCAATATGAAAAATTCAGATAATCAAAGGAAGACACATGAACTGATGCAGATTGAAGTAAGCAGAACCAGGAAAACATTATAAGTAATGACTACTATAATATTGGTGGAAACAAAAATAGCAACAACAAAAATGGAATGGATTAGTAACTTTAGATGTATGATTCCAAATTATTTTTCAGAATGACTGAGTCAATTCAAAGTTCCATTGACCCAATAATACTACTGCTAGCCTCTACCTGAAACAAATCAAAGGAAGAGGAAAAACTTCCTATATGTACAAAAATATTTATAGCAGGTTTTTTTTTGTCGTATTAAGGCAACAAAAAACTGAAGTAGGGCTTATCAGTTTTGGAATGCTAAGCAAATTATGGTATATGAGTACAATAGAATATTATTGTGCTAGACTTGGCCCTTTCATTTATTGTCTAGGTGACCTCAGACAAATAATTTAACTTCAGTGAAACTCTATTTCCCCATCTGTAAAAGGGAGATCATAAAAGAAGCTCCATAATACAGTGGAAGACCACTAGAGATCAAGTGCTTTCAGTCTAATAGGCCAGAGATAGGTTGGATCTGTTTTGTTGATTTTAAGAAAAAGATGGATTCCATCACCAGTGGAGGACAGGGACGACAGGTCAGTCACCCCAGGCAGAATTTTCCATTATGACTCAGCTTCTCGGCTACATCGATGTCACAGATTTCAGCTTTGGGGCTGCCGTCCTCTGCATCATTTTCAACCCCCTTTTCTGGAACGTGGTTGCAAGATGGGAGTACAAAACACGCCAGCTGAGCTGGGCCTTTGGGTCTCCACATCTCGCGTGTTACTGTCTGGGCATAGTGGTCCTGCTGCTGAACTTCCTCAGGTCTCACTGCTTTACCCGGGCCATGGTGAGCCAGCCGAAGATGGAAGGGTTGGACTGCATGAGAGCCCACTACATAGGCCTTGTTATCCTGGGAGTTGGCATGATCTTTGTGCTCTCCAGCTTCTATTCCCTTGGATTCATTGGGACATATCTAGGTGATTACTTTGGAATCTTGAAGGAAGCAAGAGTGACAACATTTCCATTTAATGTCTTGGACAATCCCATGTACTGGGGGAGCACAGATTGACCTAGGATGGTCAATCATGAATGGCAGCCCAACAGGCCTCCTGCTGACAGCCATTGTGGCCCTCTCCTATATAGTTGCCATCATGTATGAAGAGCCTTTCACTGAGGAGATCTACCGGCAGAAGTCTCCGAAGTCAAAGAAGAATAAATAAATGCTGACAGGATTTGTGTTGGAGACTGGGTGGTAGAAGGAGTCAGGCCGACTGTGTTGCTGAAAGCCAAGACCCTGCTTCATGCGTCAGATAATTTCAAGTGAAATGCTTGGTGACCACTTGGGTTCTCAGCTCCAGCCTCTCCCCACTCCCCAGGGACTTGGAGTAGTAACATAAGGTGCCCTTTGAAACTGCCGCCTGAGGTGTGGGGAGGCATTCCGTCACTGGGTACGTGCCCTCACCCACCCACCCCCAACTTCCCAACTCAATAATAAAAAATAGCCTGATT
Source organism: Pseudocheirus occidentalis (assembly GCA_028646575.1). Taxonomy (NCBI): domain Eukaryota; kingdom Metazoa; phylum Chordata; class Mammalia; order Diprotodontia; family Pseudocheiridae; genus Pseudocheirus; species Pseudocheirus occidentalis. The sequence goes on along the minus strand of CM053595.1, from coordinate 44,518,543 downwards.
CATAAAAAAAGATGATTTCCAAAAAAAAAAAAAAGATGATGTCAGAGAGACCAGGGAAGACTTCTATGAACTGGTTCAGAATGAAGGGGAAAGAACCAGGAAAACAATTCATGTTATAACATCAATATTGTAAAAATGGATAATTCTGAAAGTCTTAAGAATTCTGATCAAGTAAATGATTAACCCATATTCTAGAAGAATGATACAGAAGAACGATGCTCATTTTGGGACAGAGAGAAGATGAACATGTAGCTTTGAACTTTGCCAATGTGGAATTCTTTTTGCTTGACCAAGCTTATATGATAGAGAATTTGTTTCTTCCTCCCTCTTTCCTTCCTTCCTTCCTTCCTTCCTTCCTTCCTTCCTTCCTTCCTTCCTTCCTTCCTTCTTTCCTTCCTTCCTTCCTTCCTTCCTATGTGTGAGGGAGAATGGGAAGAAAAACAGCTTGATTATTTAAAAAATTTTTCTAAGGAAAACTAAATATTGCATAATTATAGTAATCATTCTTACCCCTCCTCCTACCCCAAATGGAGAAAAAAGTGCACTTTCCTCCTTTTTCTGCAGAAGTGTGGAGAAAGTTTGAATGTGGAATATTGTATATGTTGCCAGATTTGGTTGATACACTGGTTCATTTTACTAAGTTGCTTTTCTCCCCTTCATTCTTTTTGTTGTTTAGGGGGGATACTTTCAGAAATGAGGGTGATAAAAAAATCAAAAGACAATAATAGAAGTATAGAATAAAAAAAGACTTGCCAGTAGGCTAAAAAGATGTGAATCAGTTATAATTATAGTAAGAAAAGAAAAAGCAGAATCCAAGAACTTGAGAAGTCTGGTATAATAACACTGGCTTGGAATCAGGACACTATAAGCTGAGTTGGCTCAATATATATCAATAGTGTTATATGGCAGCCAGAAACACTAATGCAAACTTGGTGTGCATTAAATAGAAAACCATAGTTTCTAGAAATTAGGAGGTGATAGTTTTAAAACAATTTGCCCTAGTCACACCACATGTAGCGAATTTTGTTCTGTTCTGGGACCCTCAGTTAAAGAGGGACTAAAAAACTAAAAACTAGAGATTGTCCAGAGAAGGGCAACCAGGATAGTGAAGGGCTTTAAAATCATGCCATGTGGGGATTGGTTAAATGAATTTGGCATGATTTGGCTGGAGAAGAGAGGATTCAGATGGGAGATTCTAGCTGTCTTAAATATTTTAAAGGTTGTCATGTGGAAGAGAGATTAGATTTATTATGCTTGGTTCCAGATAATTGAACCAGAGGTAATGAATGGAGGATGCAAAGAGGCAACTTTGGGCTTGATATCAGAAAAAAATCCCAACAATAAGAGATACTGATATCCAGAATGCTCTTTCTTATGAGAGGGTAGATTTCCCCTCCTTGCAGGTCTTCAAACAGAGACCAGATAACCATTTCATGTGTGTGTGTGTGTGTGTGTGTGTGTGTGTGTGTGTGTGTGTGTGTGTTGTAGTATGATTGTTTTGGGGGTCCCAACTGAATGAGAGAGCTATGAAGATTCCTTCAAATTCTGAAAATCCATGATTCTGTGATTCTGACCTGGGTTTTAGACTTGATCCTTCTATATATTATCTAAGTGATCTTGGACAAATAATTTAACTTCAGTGAAACTCTATTTTCCAACTTGTAAAATGGAGATAATAAGAGAAGCTCCATAATACAGTGGAAGAGCACTGGAGATCAAGTGCTTTCAGTCTAATAGGCCTAATTTGTTGATTTTAAGAGAAGAAATAAATAGGAGGGAAACGTTAAAAACCATTATATCACCTAGCTACCTTATCTTATTACACTTATTGTGAGGAGCAAAGAAGACAGTATATAGGAAAGTACTTTGCCATATGCCACACACACAAAAATATATATTATGTAACAGATTGGTGTGTAATATATAGAAGCAAATGAGCACAATGCCTAGTGTTTTATAAACCTAAAGATTCCAGCTTTTGAGAATGTAAGAACTCAATATTCAACAATTTTTGTTGAGAAAAATGGGAAAGCAGTCTGGCAGAAAATAGGTGTAGGCCAACGTCTCACTCCATATATTAAAATAAGCTGCTTATCTCCAAATGGAGACACAAAAGGTGACAGTAGGTAAAAACCAAAGGATATTTTCATAATTGGAATGTGGCCAAATAAGAGTATACAAACATGAAGAAGGTGGTGAGGATAGGAAATAGGAATCTAGCCAGCTTTGGATTGGTTGAACATTCGCACACACACACACACGCGCGCGCGTGCAGATTCCAGCGTAGAAGTGCATAAAATTCAATAGGGAAATAGATGGGGAAAGGAAAGAAGAAAGGGAAGTTTTAGAGGGAGGTTGGAGCTAGAGAAGGCATAATTTTTAGAGAAACTAAACTTCAAGCACGTCTATTTGTTATGAGTGAGTACTTCTATGTGTTGGGGGACAGAGAATTGCCAAGTAGTGATTGTGATGCAAAAAAAAGAAGAAAAAAAAGAACATTAATGTATCATTTAAAATATAGAGAACAGAGCAAAGAGAAGGGGACACAGACAAGTACAACAAAGATTTTAAAAAATTATTTAAAACATAATTTGTATTTATCTTTTTCTATTCTTAGTATATTAAAATGTTAATGCAATTAAAGTCATAATAAAAAATTTGTTTTAAGAAAAACTGATGAATTTTGTATCAGAGGATCCACATTTGAATCCTTGCTTTACTACGGAGCTGTGAGACTTCAGATAAGTGAGTTACACTTCCTCAGCATTAGTTTTCTTTTGTGTAAAACAAAGAAACTGGACTAGATGATCTCTGTGATTCCTTCCAGTTCTAATCTTCTGTTCCTATATTGAATAATAATATGAGATTTAGAGGCAGCTAGGTGGCGTGGTGAATAGAGCACTGGTCCTGGAGTCAGGAGGACCTGAGTTCAAATCCAACCTCAGACACTAAACATGTACTAGTTGTGTGACCTTGGGCAAGTCACTAAACCCCAATTGCCCTGCCTTCCCCCCTCCAAAAAAGCAAAAAAAAAAAAAAAGAGATACCATGTACATAACACTTTGAATTCACAAAGCAAAATTTGCAAAGAAGAAAAAGAGAGAGAGATATATGTTACCTCACTGGGTGCTCATAACAATCCTTTGAAGTCAGTGATATTATGATCCCCTAACTGAGACAAAGAGCTTAAGTGAGTTGCCTGGGATTGCATAGCTAGCAAGTGTCTGAGACAGGACTTGAACTCACATCTTCCTGCTTTTATGTCCAACACTTTATCCGTTACATCACCTAGCTCCCTTATCACACTTATTGTGAGGAGCAAAGAAGACAGTATATGGGAAAGCACTTTGACATATGCCACACAAAAATATAGGTTATGAACAGATTGACATGTAATAAACAGAAGCAAATGAGCACAATGCCTAGTGTTTTATAAACCTAAAGATTCCAGCTTTTAAGAGAATAAGAACTCAATATTCAACAATTTTTGTTGAGAAAATGGGAAAGCAGTCTGGCAGAAAATAGGTGTAGGCCAATGTCTCACTCCATGTACTAAAATAAGCCACTTATCTCCAAATGGCGGCACAAAAGGTGGCATCATAAACAAATGAGAGGAACAAAGAAGAATTACCTGTCTAATCTAAGGCTAGGAGAAGAGTTCATGATTAAACAAGAGATAGAGGCTTTTGGCTTTTCTCCCAAGCTCTGTGCCAGGTTCTGCTGCTTCAGTCGCGTCCCTGAAACAAGATGGTGAAGGTTGGAGTTAACAGATTTGGCTGTATTGGGTGCCTGGTGACCAGGGCTGAGTTCACCTCAGGTGGAGTAGACACTGTGGCCATCAATGACCCCTTCATTGACCTCAACTACATGGTTTATATGTTTCAATATGATTCCACTCATGGTAAATTCAAGGGCACTGTAAAGGATAAGAATGGGAATCTGGTGATCAATGGAAAAGCCATTACCATCTTCCAGGAACGGGATCCCACCAATATTGAACAGGGAGATGCTAGAGCCAAGTATGTTGTAGAGTCCACTGGAGTCTTTACCACCATGGAAAAGGCTGGGGCTCGCTTGAAGGGTGGAGCCAAGAGGGTCATCATCTCTGCCCCTTCTGCTGATGTCCCAATGTTTGTGATGGGAGTGAACCATGAGAAATATGATAATTCCCTTGAGATTGTCAGTAATGCTTCCTGTACTACCAACTGCTTGGCGCCATTGGCCAAGGTCATTCATGACAACTTTGGCATTGTGGAAAGACTCATGACTACAGTCCATGCCATTACTGCTACCCAGAAGACAGTAGATGGCCCCTCTGGTAAGCTGTGGTATGATGGGCTTGGTGCTGCCCAAAACATCCCTACTTCCACTGGTGCTGCTAAGGCTGTAGGCATGGTCATACCTGAGCTGAATGGGAAGCTCACAGGCATGGCCTTCTGTGTTCCTACTCCCAATGTATCTGTTGTAGATCTGACCCGCAGCCTGGAGAAACCTGTCAAATATGATGATATCAAGAAAGTCGTGAAACAAACATCAGAGGGACTCTTGAAGGAAATCTTGGGCTACACAGAGGACCAGGTTGTATCCTGTGACTTCAGCAGCAACACTCACTCTTCTACCATTGATGCTGATGCTGGTATTGCCGTCAATGACCACTTTGTCACGTTCATTTCTTGGTATGACAATGAGTACGATTATAGCAACTGTGTAGTAGACCTCATGGTCTACATGGCCTCCAAGGAGTAAAATGGAAAGCCATGGATCTTCATCCCCAGCTGAAAAGACCTGTTCCACCACTGGAGAGCCCACATTCCTAACATATGTTCCTATGCTAGGGATCTCATGTCCAATCCACATCCTTGTTCCAATGCACCCCTGTAGTAGGGGGAGAAGCCTAGAGTCCTGTATTGTGTACCATCAATAAAGTCACCATATTCATGCAAAAAAACCCCAAGGGACAGAAAAGATCAGATGAAGTAAAATGGACATTTTGATTATATAAAATTAAAAAGTTTTCTCATAAGTAAAATCAATTAAGCTAAAAATATAAGAAAAGCAAGTGAAGAGGAAAAATCTTTGCAGCAAGTTTCTCTGACAAAGGTCTCATTTCTGAGATATGTAGGTGTTGATTTAAATTTATAAGAATAAGAACCATTTTCTAATTGCTAAATGGTCAAGAGACATGAGCAGTTACTTTTCAGAGGAAGAAATACAAGACATACACAGCCTCATGATAAAATGATCTAAATCACTAATAATTAGAGAAATACAAATTAAAACAATTCTGAAGTTCCCCTTCCATAGGTAAAGTTGACAAAAAGAAAAGGAAACTGACAAATGCTGGAAGGTCTGTGGAAAGTAGGTATATAAAAGTGCTATTGGTAGAATTGTGACCTTATTCTATCATGCTGGAAGACAATTTGGTACTGTGTCCCAAAAGTTATAAAATTGTACATCCCTTTAACTTATTGATAATAATATAAGTTCTATACTTCAAAGAGTTGTTTTTTTTTAAAAGAAAAAGTATCCCTACGAAGAGGGCAGCTGGGTGGCACAGTGGATAGAATGTCAGGCCTGGAATCGGGAAGATTCATCTCCCTGAGTTCAAATCTGACCTCAGATAAACAACTAGCTGTGTAACAATGGGCAAATCACCTAACCCTGTTTGCCTCAGTTTCCTGGAAAAGGAGCTGGAGAAGGAAATGGCAAACTACTTCACTATCTTTGCAAAGAAAACCCTGAATTCAGTTATGAAGAGCCAGACATGGCTGAAGTGACTGAACAACAAGAATGAAAAAAATATCTGTCACAGCTCTTTTTGTGATGGCAAGGAATTAGAAGTTGATGGGGTGTTCATTAGTTGAGGAATGTCTAAACCAGTTATGGTCTATGAATGTAATGTAATACTATTGTGCTGTAAGAAATTATGAAGAGGATGGTTTCAGAAAAACCTGGGAACACTCATATGAACAGATGCAGAGTGAAATGAGGAGAACCAGGAAAAGTTTATACAACAGCAATATTTCAATAACTTTGAAAGACATTATAACTGATGGAGATAACAATCAACTGCCCAGGTGCCTCAAGATTCAAAATGCAAATTAAGACACATTTCTTTTGAACATGGCCAAAGGAAGAGTTTGTTTTCCTTGGTTACCTATGTTTGTATTTCTTTATTTTTAGTTTTTAGCATTTATTTCCACAAGATTTTGAGTTCCAATTTTTTTCCACATCTCTCTCCTAACCCCCATTCCAAGATGGCAAGCATAATGATCACCCCTTCTCCCAGTGTGCCCTCTCTTCTATGCCCCTAACCTTCCCCCCCCAGTTATATATGTTTGTAATGAGGTTTTTATATTGTTGTTTTTTTCTTTCTCGTTGGGGAAGGAAAGTAGGTTTTTTATTGATTAAAAAATAAGAAAACAAAAAAGGCACCAGAAAGTTCAAAATTTAATATGATAAACTATGAAGCAACAGAAACCAGACTGGGATAAGAATAGATCAGCTAGTTCTCTGACAACTCAGAGTGAATGAGAATTTTCTTTCTTTCCTTTTTTTTTTTGAGCATCAAAATTGACTGGTTAGTTTCTTCCCTCCTCATTTTCACTTTTCAAGAACCATCTCTGTTCAGCCAAATGTAGCATTTCTGTCACCACTGAAACCTGGAAGAATGTAAAATGGTGCCAGGGAGTTTGTTGGATCATCTCGGATGGAGCAAAGATTGGTTAGGGTTTTCTATCACTATACACACACACACACACACACACACAGATACACAGATACACACACACAGACCTGAGCTCTAATAAGGGTTGTTTCCAAGGACACAGAGCAGAACTCACCTAACGGGTGAGAAACGTTCTTTGAACTTGGCCAAAGTATTAAATCCAAGAGATTCTAGGCTAAGTGTGTACCCAGAAACCAGTTTTTCAAAACCCCAGTCAATGCAGTCAGAAGCCTTAACAAAAACAAACCCAAGAAAACCAAAAGAACCACTTTTAAACTTATAATTTATCTGTTGACATACAACTTTCCTAGAGGACATCTCTTTCTTTTTCAAGTCCAAGGTTGGTCTGTTAGATTTACTGCGAATGCATACTTTATATACACAGTGTAGCAAGTCTTCAAGATATTAGGAAATGCTTTTTATCCTCAGGGAGCTTACAATCAAGACTGGTGTCAGTACTCACACATATGTATAAACGTGAGGTTTAGTAAGCCACAGAGGGCTGTAAGAACTAGAAATACCCACCCTGATTCTGTGGCCTGGATTCCTTCACTCAACTGCCATTTGGACCTGCCCACCTATTTGTAATTTATGAGTCTAGAACAAAGTTCACCAAGTTGTGTTGTCCACCTCTTGTGTCCTGTTCATGCAAAAATCTGGAATGATTTTTATCAAATAAGAAAATCTGGAAAACTTTCCCCCTCATTGTCTTTTTCTTGGACTGTTTATTGTTTTTCACGGCATCCTCTGAAGGTTCTGGAATGCCTTCCTCCCATGGATGTCTTACTTGTTCATGAATTGTTTGTGACAGTAAAACAGGCAGCTTTAAAGGTACTTTAGTCAAATAGTCTGACTTCGTAGTCAACTTTTCTCCTGAGCTTAATGGGCAGTATAGGTCTGACTGCAAACTGTCAAGCAGTAGGCCTGGAATAATGTAGTCATGCACCCTACACAAAGGTTTAAAATTATGCCTTGTTATGTTTGAGAACGTTGCCTCTTTGCTACTCTCTGGTGAAGGCTTTGAGCCTGTGTTGTGACACATGCTACATGATTCATCGCAAAATAAATGGCTATGTATGCCAGGGAGAAGAGAATTTTCTGGTGTTAAATATATGTTCATTTGTAAAAAAGCAGTGTTTGAAAATGTCCTTTGTTGGTCCTCTCCCTTATTTTGGGCATTAGGTGGCCCCCTACCTTCCCTCTCCTAGTCCCAACTCTGGTGATCATGCCAAATTGAATTTGGGAAAAGAAATGAATTCTGGCCAAACCATTTACATAATTCACAGTTGGTGTGAAGAATCTGGGAGAGAAGAGAAGGGTTGGGATGGTTGGAGTTCTTGGAGCCAGGCTGAATATTTAGCTGCTCAAAGCATCATCATCTGTTTGTACTTCTTGGGCTCCGTGATAATGGAGATAATAATTACATTATTGGGTACATTATAATCAATGTATTCTTATGAAATCAATTGAATTTATTCAGCTAGTCTTTGTTAGTATAATCTATTACCTATGCATAAAATTATAACACATTTTTTGGGGGGGCACATGGGGTTGTTTTGACTTTGAATAACAACTTATTAGTCACCTTGACTAAGAGCACAGCCCTACCTGCTTCTGATACAGGGCCGGAAAGTTCCAGATCTGAACCTCATATATACTGGGACGCTCAACAGAATTTGATTTCTTCTTTCTCACTTCCTTGGCTTACATGAAAACCTGATTAAGCTTATACACTATTTTTTTTCCTCTTTAAAAATAACAGTTTACTTGTAGAGCACTAATTTTAAAACTTGTGCAATGTTTTAAATGACATTTTTACCCCGGCATCCTCATTATGCATGGGCTAATGCTTCTTACATAATACAACTCAGGGGCCTTTGAACATAACTGTTTCCAGCAAGAAGATGAAAGCACACATTGAGTTCTGGGATTCATTACATAATAAGGTTAATGCACAACTCTAGTCTTTAATTTGATCTAGTCTCTTAAAACTCAGGAAGATGGAGGACACACATACACAGTACCAAAGTAATTGTTGGGTTGATGAGCTCAAGAGTGTGTCAGTGGGGATACTGTCACTGAATTGAAAGGCTTAGCAAAACTTAGCTAGATCAGTCCCAAAACTGGTCAATTTACCCAGACCAACTCAAAGGCTTCTGGATTTAGAGTTGAAAAGGACCTTAGAAGTCAGCTAGTCTAATCTTTCATTTTACAGATGAGGAAACTGAGGCTCAAAGGGATTCAATAATTTGCCTAAGGTCCAAGTAAGTAGTTTGACTGTTTGACTGTCTTCATCCTCTGGCCCAAATCAAAATGACTGAACGATTGAATTGAATGTATTGTTAACTTTTTTTTTTTCATCATAGACGTAGCTACAACCAGATCTAGTTTTTGTTGAAAAACAAAATCAGCCAAGTTGGTCATTCAGTTAAGACAGTTGATCTTGAAATCTGAGGGAAATTCAATACAAACACACATGGGCACATAGACATAGACAAAGACACAGACACACATAGACACACCTCAATACACATAAAATTCTGAGTCAGGAAGACCTCAGCTTAAGTTCTTCCACTCAATGGTGTCAAACTCAAATATAAATGGAGTCATTAAACTTTACATAAGGAGCCCTGTGGGTGCATATTGACTTAGAAAGCCATATTATTTATGTTCTATTGTGTTTTTGTTGATCTCATTCAGTATTTTCCAATTACACTTTAATCTAGTTTGGCTGCTCTCAGAAGGGCTGCATTGGCCCCCAAGTTGTGTGTTTGACACCAGGAATTTCCCCTAACACATACTGACCATGTGCATCACTTAACCTCTCAGTGTCATAGCTGACTCTCTAAATTGCAGAGTAGATGCTGTCCTGCATTGTTAGAGGGAGTTTTCCTTGCTAGGGAATTCCTTATACCAATGAAATCACAAGTCTGATTTATGTGTGTGTGTGTGTGTGTGTGTGTGTGTGTGTGTGTGTGTGTGATAGTAATACAGACCCCAAGGGACCTGGTCCTTAGATTGAATTTTTCCCTTTTCACAAGTCTGTGTTGGTCTTGTGTAAATACAGCCTAGGTAGCAGCTGTTTGGGGAGAATGTCCCGATCTTTACCTCAGTTTTGTAGCCAGAAAAGGTAATGAAGAAGGAACCTAAGAGGAACTCAAGGGATAGCATGGTGTGATGATACCATTCCCCTATAGCTCTTTGTAAAGCAAGCTACAGACACAAGCAAAGATTTGGTCAGAGGCACCTTGGAGAAGTGAAAACAAGGAGTGGCTGGCTGGCTGACTGACTGAATGAATAAATGAAGAATGACCAACTCTCTCTATTGACTGACTGAATGGCCCACATGTTGGCCAGTTGACATGGTGATTCAGCCTCCTTTAGCTCTCTCCTACTAGAGACTGGAGACCAAGAGACCCTTTTAAACAAAGTGAACCTCCAAGAAGTGAATATAACGAGAGCTCACATTTATTGCATGGTTTTACATTCATCCATCATCTATGGATGCTCACAGTAACCCTATGAGGACAGCAGAGATTACCCTGCTCAAATCCATTTGAAGGATGTTGAATGACAGCGAGTCTTCTTGATTGAGAGAGGAATGATAATTCTCCCAACTGCCCATTTTATAAACTTAAAGCAGGATCTGAAAGCCCAGCTGTGTTTTTTCTACCTTACATCATCACTAGTTGTAAAAATTCTACAGTTGGGATTCTGCTGACAATTTGGTCAGTGATGCTTGAGGCTGAATTAAATCTAATGGGAGTGATTTCAGAGCTTTATCTGTGTCTACTGATAAAAGCTCCAATTTCTGTTTGCCAGTAAGATAAGCAGATAGACCCTTGCCTTATGCACCCAACACGTACACATTTTGCCCTGGGAAAGAGAATTTTCAGTTAATCTCTTGATAATTTAGGGTTTTTTTTGGGGAAAAAAGTTTTTTTGATGCTTTTTTTTTATATAGCAGTAATTTCCTATCTCCTGTCCCTCAACGAACATTTCCTAGTAACAAAGAAAAAAACAATTTGGCAAAACTAACCAACAAAAAACCATTTCTGATAAGTTCAAGCAACATTCTGCACCTGTCATCCCCTACCTCTCTACCAAGCAGAGGGAAGTATGTTTCAACATCTGTTTGTTGGGATGGAGATTGCTGACCATGAACTCTCTTACCCAATAATTTACTCGTTTTGAGCAAATACTCATTTTGAGCAGCTGTGGCCAGCTAGGGGTTGGCATGTGGAATATTGAAGAGAAGAGGTAAGACTCCCCAAAAGAAAATGGTCTAAAAGCAGATCGATATCAACTTAAATTATGGCATGGGCACATCACCAAGTTTTAATTTTGGTAGAACCCAAACACCAGTTTTTGTTGAGACTTCAACAATTCTTGAAACCACAAAGGGCCTGGCTTCCCTTGGTGTATGTCTGAAATAAGTCAGGCAGGTGTTTCAAAAGTACTTAGGCTGCAGGGAAATAGACCCTGATGTAATCTGCCTAATTTGGCTCTTTGAATTACTTTCAAGAACACTTGCTGTTTGTAATGGAAACAGCTCTCGGACCACTTCAGACAGGACTTTGTAATGTGAGCTGGTAAAACTCTGCAGGTGCAGTGGGCAGCTTTTTCATTTTTCATCTCACATTTGTTTACTTTAATGTGTGACTGAAAAAGTGACATAGAAGTGGTTTAACAAGTCATTTTTCATTTGAAAAATGTTTTCTTATTAAGAAAGTTAACATCTAGTACACTGCAAAAGAACTACCAACTACAGGAAACCACATGTTGCCCGAGAGAATATGTTTCCTGAGACTTCAACTCCCCAAAGACAGTTGTTCAGGATTCTGCATACCTGAGGCCCTTTGGCGAAGGCATCAATTAGAAAATGGGAAACAGTGTTTTCCTTGCTAATTCTTGGCTACCGAATCAGGGTTACTGAAAGCTTTCTGTTTTTACCAGCATTAGGCAGCTTGAAAAATGTAAAATGATGAATTAAACTTTATTCAGCTTGAGAAGAAAAAAAAATGTTGCCAGGATGCCTATACCTGTGTTGGGGAATGACGTGGAGTTGCATCTCACCCTGTATTTGTGTCCATGCAGCGCCCATCACTAGAGCCGTGGGGAACTTGATGGAGGGTAGGGAAGCAAGATATTGGAGTAGTTAAGACAGAGGACAGGAGGAAAAAATGAGAAAAATAACATGCCAAATGCTGAAGAAAAAGAAGAAATCCTAGAAGAAGGATTTCCTCTTCTCCTTACTATGGAAATGGGGAGAATATTGGGTCCGGCGCATTCCTTCTCTTTGAATCTTTCAGAGTGTATGCCCTCAGCATCCTTTGAAAGGTAATAATAGTGATAAGATAGTATTTATGTGGTGCTTTAAGCTTTACAAAGTACCTTTCACACATTATCTCATTTAATCCTTATAAGCAGCCCTGGGAGGTTGGTGCCATGATTGCACCCATTTTGCAGATGAGGAAACTGAGACAGACAGGATTAAGTGACTTGTCCAGGGTCACACAGCTAGTCAGAGATAGGGCTGGAATTCAAGTCTTCCTAATTTCAAACCCAGCATGCTATTCACTGGGCCACCTGGTTGCCCGCTATGATGCTACCAATTTTCTATCCACAAGACATTTGAGTTATTTCTTCAGTTTGGTCATAAAATGCTCCTGCTATAAAGGGATCTTAGAAATTATCTATTTTTTTGTGGGTGAGAAAACCAGAGAGGCTCGGGAACCAGCTGAAGGTCACAAAGCCAAGAGTAGGAACAATGATCAAACTGAAGGTATTATTTTCAGATATAGCCCTAGATCTGAATCTGAATGCAGACATGGAGACAAACCATCCATGGGTGTGATTACAAGCAAGCTGCAGCATATGACCAATGATAGTTTGTATACTAAGAGCAGTTCATTTAAGTGGAAAGATCATTGAGCTTGAGGTCCCAGGATCTGCATTCGAATCCTGCTTCCTGACGCTTATTTTCCCAGTGACCTTGGGAAACTCTCTGGGTCTCAGATTCCTCATCTGTAAAATAAGGAAGCTGAGTTAGATGACTTCTAATATCCTTTCCATTTCAACGATCCTATGATCCTTCTTGTTGCTGTTCAATTATTTTAACTGTGTCTGACTCTTTGTGACACCATTTGGGATTTTCTTGGCAAAGACACTGGAGTGGTTTGTTATTTTGTTCTCTGGCTCATTTTACAGATGAGGAAACTGAGACCAACAGGGTTAAGTGACTTGCTCAAGGTCACATAGCTAGTACGTGACTGAGGTCAGATTTGAACTCATGTCTTCCTGACTCCCGGCCCTGTATTCTATCCACTGTGCTACCTAACTACCTCTCCTATGATTCCAAGTAGCTTTAAAGATTATGTAATCTGTACACGGTTATGTACAGATTAAAAATGAGATCGATCAATCACTTGATCAGTTAAGAGCAATGGCATAAGTAATAGAAATACAGAGTGTTGCTGTTTTACTCACAGGGTATGGGGGATAGACAGCTATGCTTGGAGTAAAGAAGATCTGAGTTCAAATCCTTCCTATGATACTGAATAGCCAAGGAACCATGGGCAGGTGACAACTCCTCAGTTTCCTCCTCTTTCAAATAGGGGTAATAACCTAGAGTTGTGCAACTCTAATAAAATAATGTTTGTTAAGTATCTGGTGAACTTTAAAGCAATATATAAATGTCAATTTTATTAATATCAACAAAATATTAAGCGACGCAGAGAAAGTCTCCTGTGTATTTCATCATAGGTTCTCTTTGCAGGATTTGTGGAAAGATATTGGACAAGAATCACACAAGATGAAATGCCATAGATGGCTTGAGATATGTTCTGATGGAAGCAGTGCCCAGGTAGACAATATAACATACCTGTTGGCACTTATGTGTAGCCTAAAAGTAGATAAGTTGGTTTTCTCTGGGCCTTGGTTTCTTAATCTATAAAATGAAAGAGTTGAAACTAGTTGGTCTTGAAGGTTCTTTCTACCTCTGACAGTACATGATCTATGATCTAGCATGAATTAAGAAGCAGTGAGCTAATGGAAAGATCCTTGGGCTTTTAGAAAAGAGAAACATGTTTGAAGGGAAGCTCCATTAGGTCTGCTTTGCCTTTAATGACAGGAATGGGGGAAGAAGAATGAAGTCTAGATTATAGATTAAAACCCTCCCTTCTCCTGGTGTCTTCCTCCCTCTCTTCTGCCTCAGGCACAGGATACACATCATTAGTGGTGACAGTCACAACAGCAGATATTTAAGTGCCTGGGGGAAAAATGTCAATTTTGGCTCCATCCATCCCTACCCTCAATTGTTCTTGTGACACTGAGATTTGGGCCAAATTAAATTTAGTGCATTTCACAATTTTGTTTAGCAAATTAATGGATAAAAGGGACAAACCAAACACAGATTTTAATTTGACACCATCCCAAATAAAGGCTTGACATGAACCTTCCTGGCCTGCAGGAAGAATGCTTCCTGTGGTATTCCCATTGTCTGTTTGGGCAGGAAAGGTTACCTGATTTCATCAAGGTTGGTTTTTTGAAGGTCCTTCCAAATCAGTGGCCCTGGGACCATGGGTCTTAAGTTACAGAGAAGAAAGCCAGCCTCTAACAAGGCATACCCATAACACAATTCCAACATTTACTTCACCCAAATAGAATGTCCAGGTAGGCATTAGCCATAGAATATGGAGCTGGAGGGATCCTTAGAGAGATTGTCCAATGTTTTCATTTTATAGATGAGGAAACTTAGATGCAGAGAAGGAGAGCCTCAAATAGCACAGTTGGCTTTCCAACACAGGTGTTTGGACTCTGAGTTCTGTATTCTTTCTCTAGGTAACCAAGCTGCTGGTGGTTAAATAGCATTGCATTTAGAGGGTGAAGTCTTTGTTAATTCATGATGTTTTCATCAGCTCAGACCCCGTCTAACAACACCAGTGGTGAAATGCGGTAAGACACACAGTGACAAGGGTCCTCTTTGAAGCTTGAATTCATATGAAGAATTTACTTTATATAACACTTGAAGGTTTACAGAATGATTTACTTAAACTATAGTCAGGCTTTCATTGGGGCAAATAAAGAATCCCTAAAGTGGTCTCATTATTTGAGTTTGCACTGCATATTTCCATTGGGCTGGAACCAAAACCCATATTCTACACAATTAAAACTTTAAATGTGACTACGTTTGACCACTTCAGTGAATTCTTTATTTGCACTAATCAAGATCAAGCTGTATGTCATTTGGTGGTCACAACAGGAATACCTGCATGGTAGGCATTATTGTTCTCCCCATTTTGCAGATGAAGAAACCGAGGCTTTGAGAAACTAAATGACTCAATCAGGCCGTCTGGCTAGTAAGTGTGTGAAGTAGGGTTCCCATCCAGGTGTTTCTAAGCTCTTCATTCTGAGTACTAACTCTCCTATTAAAATGATCGCTGATTTACAATCTGACTTCTTTCTAAACCTAACCATCTTCAATTCCATCCTATCCCTAAACTAAGGGGCCCAAGATGATACAAGCCATTCTTACTTCTTGGTCATTTATATACAAATAAATGGTTCAATTCAATATAGAAATCATTTATTAAACTATTCAGGTGTTAGGTTTTTTGCTGAAGGGATACAGAGATAAATAACACTGCCATCCTGCTTTCAAGGACTTATGTTATCTATTAGAGAAGACCTCTAAATAAGACATTTTTCTATTTCTTAGTACCTGACATTAGGGGTTGTTGGGAAG
>CM053595.1:44475097-44502970 GCA_028646575.1 Pseudocheirus occidentalis | reverse complement strand
CTTCCAATGGAGTTGGCCTGAACTGGAACATTTTCTATTGTTCTGCTTGTGGGTCCCATGCCAACTTAAGGTCCTGGTTGGCCCCTTGGTTCCCATTGCTTCAGTTGTTTTGACAATGATTACTGACAGAGCTGAAAAAGAGCTTCTCAGTAGGCTCTAGAGCAGCAGTTCTCAACCTGTGGGTTATATTCAATTTAAATACATCCTGCACATCAGATATTTACATTACAATTCATAACAGTAGCAAAATTACAGTTATAAAGTAGCAACAAAAATAATTTTATGGTTGGAGGTCACCACAACATGAGGAACTGTATTAAAGGGTCGTGGCATTGGGGAGGTTGAGAACCACTGATCTAGAAGGAGAAAGAATTCCTGCTTTTGCTCTTTCTTTTCTTCTTTCAAGCTTGTCATGACTCCCTGAGCTCTTCCTTAGTCTTCTAGTGGAGGGAGAGAGAGCATTTTCCTCACTCTCACACTCTCTCATGCTCCTCAATAGCTGCTCTATTGTTCATTAGTTTCAGTCATGCCCAACTCTTGTCCAACCCCATCTGGGGTTTCCTTGGAAGACATACTGGAGTGGTTTGCTGTTTCCCTCTCTAGTCCATTTTACAAAGGGGGAAACTGAGACCAAAAGAGCTAAGTGACTTGCCCAGGGTCACATAGTTAGTATGTGTCTGAGGCCAGTTGAAATATCTTTTAGGTGGCAGAGAACAGTGTTCTCTTCATAACATCAGGCTGATTAATATATGGGCAATTAATTAGAAAGAGTGACATGAAAAGAGATGAATGTTTAAAAGATATACAACAATAATAACACTAATGTTTGTATAGCACTTAATGAAAGCAATAATCAATAGATTACAGAGTAGTTGCTATGTACTTAGTCAGTCCCCTGTGCTACCCATTGTAGAGGGCACAGAAATATAATAAAAAATGACTACTTTTTTCTAGGGTGAGTTAAGGAGGGTTTGGACCTTGAATTTGACTTGTATAACAACTTGCCTATTTAGAAACCCCCTAAACCAATGCAGATCAATAGTTGCTTGTTGGCTTGACTTGCTCAGCATTTTATAATCTTAGAGAATTGCCTGAGGACACTGAGAGGATAAAGTGCTTGTCCAAGGTCAAAGCAGGTCCCAGCATCAAAACTTTCCTCCAATCAGATCAGCTCCCTCTGCATGTGTGTATACACAGTATATGTAAGAGGCTAGATTTGAATTCACTGTCTCTCTATCTACTCTGGCTACCTTTATTTTATAAATGAGTATACTGAGCCTCAGAGAAATTGTAAATTGTCAGGGGTTACACAGAAAACAAATGATAGAACTGTCTTTGAATATGGTTATTCTGCTGCGTGGTCTAGCAATCTTTCCACTGTACTAAGCCACACCACACTACACCACACCATACCATACCAAACTACATTGCACTGACTCTAGGCATGACATTATCCATTCTTGCAAGGAGATAATAACTTAGTTGATGAATTAAAAATTAGCCAACAATAAGGAACAATATAAAATAGCATATATATAATATACATATATATGTATATAACATTGGTAAATTGTCTATTAAAGAAATTGTCTACTAAAGAAATAAAATGAATTATATTTAAGCAAATTATAAGTCATTAAATGTTGAATATGAATTTGGAGCTGATATTAGAGAGGAAAAGATCATAATTTTTTTTTGCTTGCTCCATGGTCTTATAAGTGAAAAGATTTTGGAGATAGAAGGAACCTTAGAGACCATCTAGTCTAACTCCCAACTTTTATAGATAAGGAAAATGGGGCCCTAGACACTTCCCCAGGTTCATATAGAGAGAGTGCTAGAGTTAAGATTAAAATTTTGTCTTCTGACTCCAAACCTAGGGTTAATCTTTACTACTCCACACTTTGTCTGGATATAGAGATATCAGATTATACCCAGGGCATAAGGTTATTTGATTGGGTCCTGCCACAGTTCATGCTTTCCAGAATCTTGGTCAGTTCTAACTTTGGAATGGTCAGAACCCAGAAGACAGAGCTGAGAAGCTGACAGAAGATAAGTATAGCTAATAACAGCTGATTCAAGAGAACCAGTCTCTATAACTGATTGGAGTAGTCAATCTGATTGGAAGGGAGCAGTTCCATTTGATCTTGTGATCTGCAAAGCTATTCAGATCCACTTTTTATAGATTTTGAGGGTTTCTTTCCTCTAGACTAGAGTTAGAGAAAACCAACTGAAGCAAATATCTGAGGAATTTCCTCCCTTTCAAATTGTAGATAACATTAGAGGCCAAGGCAGCTTTTTCCCACCCAGCTCACCAGCACAGGATATAGGATATGGAATGCTGATTCCCCAGTCAGCTACCAGCATCAAAGTTTTCCTCCCATCAGATCAGCTCCCTGCAAGAACTGCACAGCTTGCCTGCCTCTAGTCAGCTGGTCTCAGATGTCTGCTCTGCTGATGTGTTTCACCTTCTTTAAACTTTTCTTCTGGCTTATCTATTAGCCAGAATAATTGTTTTGTCTTCTATAAGCATCATCTCTTAATAGCTTCTATCATTGGCCTCTCAAGGGGCTTCTCAAGCTGAAGCTTCTCTTCACTCTCTTGCCCCAAATCAAGGCCTCTTCATGCATAGTGACCCACCTCTATCTTAGCTTGAGAGACCCCTAAATCCACATTTCTGTCATAAAGAATATAAATTGTGAATACATTTTTTCCATAGTCCCCAAACAATACTATGATTTAGTTTTTGAGCAATACACTCCAAAGTTCTGAACAACAGGAGCAATAGTTGACATTTTTACAGCACTTTAAGTTTTGAAAAGCACTCATATCTCATTTGACTCTCACAACCGTCCTTGGAAGTAGATGTTATTATTGTTCCCATTTCATAGATGAAGAAACTAAGGTTAAGTGATTTGCTCATGGTCACACAGCTAAATGTCTGACGCTAGATTTGAACCCAAGTTTCTCTGACTTCAACAGTCTGCTCCTGCCATCTGACTCCCATCTAGTCACAATCAAATTAGCTTCTCAGAAATAATGCCCCACAGCTATCTCTAATACAAGGTAGTACTTTTGCTTCTGAGCTTCTTTGACTCAGGTACTTCTATATGAGGCCCTATATTTTTTCTGATTTTCAAAACAATATTTGTCTTTAAGCTGCATTTTTTTCTGTATTTCTCCCACAAATATCCTTCTTCTGCCCCTTTTTAGCAAATAAATATCCATATATTAAAGGATCAGTATCTTATATGAAGAGAAACGAGTCTAGTCTGAATGAAGTGGTTACTTAGATTCCTTAACATATTTTTATATATTCAGCTTTACTACAAACCCCTACCCTGTGGTGTAAGAGTAAACCTAGGTTGTACCACTGGGTCGCAGACTGTATCAGGGTCTACAAAGCGGGAAAGACTGAGTACAGACCAAAGATAGCCTGTGTTTGCATAAGTCCAGGGGGGAGCCATTTAGTTAAATTGGAAAGGGTCATTAGGAAGTGGTATATTGTTTTGACCATAGTAAATCAAGGAGTAGAGGAATTGTAATTTGCATGGCCAGAGGCTTGACCCGTGTGATAAAATCACTGATCTTTTGAAGTTTTGAAGAGATATGCCTTTTTTCTCAAACTAAATTATAAGCTACTCGCAGGAACTAGGTATTCTTCTCTATAGTCTCCATTTGCTTAGCCTAGAGGCTTACATGCCACCACTCAAATAAATGTTAGTTCATTTGATAAATAATATAATTAGCATGCTAATTGTTTGGAGTGGAATGGGTATTTTAAAGTGTATGGAAAGTCTCTGAGCCGAATGAACTCACATGGATTGATCAAAGTCTTAGGCTGCCAACTCCCATGGTACCATGACCTTAACATTTATTCCTATTCTGTTTTCCCTTTAGGACAGACTGACCCTGATGCACTGGGGATCCTGGGAACCTGGGCCATCTGGTACACCTTGGACGGACAAGGTACCAGCCACTGATTGATGGCAGCTGCTCGATTTTCCAACTGGACTATTTTTACTGTTGAGTTTTAAAAGCTGTTGTTGATACTGAAAGCTCTATCCTCCCAGAGCTCTGACCTCCTGTTCTCCATTTCCACTGTGCCCTCTGGAAGAATCATAGTGTCATGATAGCTAGCATTTATGTAGCACCTTAAGGTCTGTAGAGTGTTTCGTCACATTAACAACCTAGGAAGTAGATTCTATTTTACATCTGTTTTACAAATGGGGAAACTAAGGCAGAAAGCTGCTAAATGCCTAGACAGTTAGTAGGAGTCTGAGGCTGGATTTGAACTCAGGTCTTCCTGACTCCAGGTCCTGTGCTCTATCCATTGTTTTTCACCTTTCTTCCATCAACTGTTATTTATATTTTTATATAATCAGCTTTACTACAAACCCCTGCACTGTGGTGTAGGAGTAAACCTAGGTTGTACCAGTGTGTTGCAGATTCTATCAGGATCTACCAAGCTGGAAAGACTCTGAGTACAGACCAGCGATAGCCTATGTTTGCCTAAATCCAGGGGGGAGGAGCAATTTTTGGCATCATATCCAAGATTAACTAATCCTTACCTTCCTCTCCTAGATCCCCAAGGCCAGGAGGAGGAGCTGCCCCTTCCCCCCACCCTCCCTGAGGGCATAGGACCCCAGTGCTGTTTTCAGACCTTTCTTCTGCCACCATAACTCAACAACCACTTTTCTGATTTTAAAATTCACTCCATTCTGCCCAAATCCTAGCTACTGTTATCAATGGACCTTTAGATCCTTTATAGTTTCCTCAATAATTTTATCTCCTGCCTCACCATCTTCTTCACCCCTGAGCATTTTAGACACTGTGGTGCCCCTGTCCCTTGTCCCCAGCATGAGTGAATTTTTCCCAGGACTAAATTTTTAGTTATGGTTCATCTCAGGGAGGTATATTCTTTAATAGGCGCCATTGGATGGAGTTTGACTAGCATTGAAGATGCTAGTCAAAGAATGGCCCTACCGTCCTTAGCTTTGAGGTAAATCTTCTCAGCATCTATGTTTTTTCTTCAGGTAATTGCCAGGGGAGTGAGGTGGAGCTAGATGGTTCTTGGGCCGAATGAGGTCTCAGCATTGCCTACGTCACTGACAATAAGCCCCATCAGTACTTGAGGTAGATGGGAACCTCTCAGGCATTTTGTGTAAGTGTTGGAGATGGGAAAGTGCATTGGAAAGGGCCGCAGAAAAGGAATTGCCTCTGTTCTTATATTAGTTAGTTTTTCTGTCTAAGACATCCCTAGGAGGTATAGTATCTTCAGCATTTCTTCAGTCAAGAATTTGTTGTTTGCTCTGTGTCGGGCACTGTGCTAGGTGCTAAGGATGCAAAAAATAAAAATAAAACAGTCCCCTACCTTCACAAGAAGCTAACAGCAGCTTTCTCCATGCCTGCAATTTTATTAATTTGGCCTCAGTCTTCTCAAACACCATCACCTCTGTCTCTAGTCTGCTTCATCCAGACACAGAAGTGGGCATCTCAGTCCTCTCTCCCAGCCTCCTCCCCGTCGTAGAAACCCCTAGAGCAATAGCCTGACAGTGACCCAGGTGCCAGGTTTCCTTCTCCTAGGTAGTGTAGGCATTGCCCCTGTATACGTGTGTGGCTTTTTTTTTTTGCCCCTGTGTTTTTACACTCGGAATTTGCAGCCCCTGGCCCTAATATCACAAATTCTGATACAGTGGGATCTCATTAAATGCATGAGATGAAGGGAGGAAAAAACATCGTCAGCAACAACAACCAAGGCCCAAAACAAAACCAGAAAACAAACCCAGGATGGTGTTAAGGTTAGTTAAAAAGAGAGAGAAAGAGAAAGAGAAAGAGAGAGAGAGAGAGAGAGAGAGAGAGAGAGAGAGAGAGAGAGAAAAACAACAAAATCCTCAAGTATATTGGTTAAAAAGAAGAGAATAGAGAAAAACATCTATTAACATTAAAAACAGAGCATGAAATTAATGACATATCTTAATTGACTGCGACTCTGAACTTATTTTTTAAATGCCTGAAACAAAGAAAAGAAGTTTTTTGACAATTAGGAAGCATGAGATCCTCCAAATCCAGATGACTGTTCTTTCCTCACCACAGGGCTTCACAAGACAGAAATCAAGTCCTATCCTTCCCTCCAGGGCTTGTGTGTGACTGAAACCAAAATCACGTCCCTTCCCTTTTTTCCCCCTTCATCTCTGAGGATGTGTTTTCACTGGAAAAGTCTTCACTAATGGTAAGAGAAAAAAAAAACCCAATCCTCAAAATACTGTTCTAGTTACTGTAATATTTGAGATGGTCTTTTTAGCAAATAGCAACAAAGATTTCTACTATTGAAGGGAAATCTCTGTAAACTAGATTATTATCTCCCAAAAGCCTCAGTGGAAGAGATCATTTCTCTAGGATACATTCCTAGAATGAGAGCTCACATTTCAATAGCATTGTAGGGTTTACAAAGTACTTTACTCAAAACCAGCCTCCTAAAGTAATAATAGAATTGATATAGACTGTGATTTGCAAAGTGTTTTACAAATATGATTTCATTTGTTCCTCGGGACAGCCCTGGAAAGTGCTATTATTGCTCCCATTTTACAGGCAAGGAAATTGAGTTAGATAGAGATTAAGTGACTTACTCGTGGGTTGCACAGCTAATAAGGGTGGGAGACTGGATTTGAACTAATATCTTTCTGACACCAGATTCAGTACTCTATCTACTGCACCAACTAGATTGTGAATCCATCCATCCATCCATCCATCCATCCATCCATCCATCCATCCATCCATCTATCCATCCATTCAGCTATCCATCCATCCATCCATCCATCCATCCATCCATCCATCCATCCATCCATCCATCCATCCATCCATCCATCCATCTATCCATCCATCCATCCATCCATCCATCCATCCATCCATCCATCCATCCATCTATCCATCCATTCAGTTATCCATCTATCTGTCCATTTGTCCATCCATGCATCTATACATTCATCTATCCACAAAAACTTTAGGGCCTACTAAGTACCAGATGTTGAAGATACAAGTTTACATTATAACAGTTAGTGTGATTCCCATTTTAAAGATGGGAGAACCAGGTCTCAGAGGAGTTAACCAACAAGCTCGAGGTTATATGGCTGATAAATGTCAGAGCTGGGTTTCAAATGGAGTCTACTGAATCCATGTATAGGGCTTTTTTCCGACATGCCATAACTGTAAGACCTTGCCATGAAACCTCAGCCTTAGAAATGTCTATTGCTAGGTACCAGAATCGTCCCATGTCCAAGCCCATCTCTTATATTTTGAAAAGCTGGTCAAATCTGAGTATTCTTTACTGCCACCCCTTCTTGAGGCAACGTGGTGAGGGCACTGACCTTCTCACCAAGGCATCTGATTCTAGTCCTGGTTATGCTGCTGACTTGCTATGTAACTTTGAGCTAATCATTTAATTTCTTTGGTCTCATCTATAAAACGAAGGGTTTGAATAAGCTGGTGCCTTTCCTGCTTGAGGGAAATTCTTCATTTCAGGTAATCAGTTTTGTGACTGAAAGCCCCATCTGTTTGAAAGAGATAGTTGCGCTGTTTCCAAGGAGAAGGGACCAAGAGGCATGTCCCTCAGCACTCACATACCTTTTCCAGTAGCACTAAGAAGTTCAGATCAGACTGAATAAAGATCAAGAAATACAATGAGCAGACTTTTTCCATTCTAGAACTGCATACAACATTAGCAAGAAACACTTTACCACCACAACCCCTCACCCCCATCCCCAGTAAGTACCAAGGCAGGGTATCTTTGTGACTTGACCTGATAAATCCAGGGACACATGTAGTATGTAAGGCTTTGTAGCTGGAGGCAGCAAGAGTGGAAAAGTCCTCTGACCTTGAAGGCCATGGGGAATCAAAGTAGGCAGCAACCAGTATAGCACTAACCAGACCAGCATGATGCCTTAGTGCTGAGACAGGGATAGCACAGGCCAAAATGCTTTCAGGTCCCTCACACTCCATGCCGAAAAAAAATGAGACCTCCCCTGAAAATCTTGCGTCCTGAACCATTTAAGTAAGATCCAAGGGAGAGGTTAACCTAAGAATACAGTAGTACCAGAGGAAGATAAAACAGGCTCATCCATCCCATCCACAAATATAGCAGGAGAAGAGGTTGACTCTTGGTGCAAAGCCTCAATTTAGAAACTAAAGCTGATGAAATAAGTAAATCAAAGAAAACACCATCCGACATAAAAAAAAATTATTGCAAGTTAAGGCAGAGACTGAAAGAAAATCATTTCCACAAAGACTACGTGAACACTTAGAAGAAATGAAATAAGAGATAAAAAAAATAAAATCTCTCAAGGGAAAAATTAGAACGAGAACAAGAAGCTTAGAAGAAACAATGGTAAATCATACTCAAGAAATGGATGCTCTGAAAACTATAATAGACCAAAAAGAAATCAATGACTCTGAGGCAGCAAGATATTTTAGAACAAAGTCAAAAGAATAAAAAAAGATAAAAGAAAATGTAGGATATCTGACATTTTAAAAAACTGACCTGGAAAAAAGTCAAGGAGAGAGAATTTAGGAATCATTGGATTACCTGAAAACCATGATTTAAAAAAAGCCTGGGAACTATATTTCAAGAAATTGTAAATGAAAACTGCCTAGATTTATCGGAACCAGAGGGCAATGTAATGCTAGAAAAAAATCCATTGATCATCTTCTGAAAGAAATCCCAAAAGGAAAAGTCGCAGGAATGCTATAGGCAAAATCCAAAATTCATACATTAAAGAAAACATCATAGAAACAAACAGAATGAAGCAGTTAAAATATCAAGGAACCATAGTCAAGGTAACATGTAGACCTGGCAGCTTTTACTAAAAACTGGAGATCTTGGAGGGCAAAAGACAAAAGATATTGCCTTACAATGAAGAATAATTTGCCCTGCAAAGTTGAGTACAATCCTACAGGGGGAAAATGGGCTTTTAATGGAGTGGAGGACTTTGAAGCATTTCTGATAAAAAAGACCAGAGCTGAGTAGGGATTTTGAAATGAAAACATGAATCTTGAGCAATTTATTTATTTATTTTAAAGATTTATTTATTTCAGCATATGTAATATTTATTTAAATTTCGAATTTATTTACTTTTAGTTTACAACATTCAGTTCCACAATTCCTTGAGTGAGTTCCAAATTTTCTTCCCTTCCTTCTCCTCCTAACCCCTACTCCCCCATAGTGGCATATAATCCAATACAAGTGTAATATTTATTTAACATTTCTTTTGATTGAAATGCTTATTAAGCATTTATTTAAGCAGTTAGAAGGATCTATAGGATGATATAGTGCTAACATACTACACCTTATAGGTTATATGTAGATATCTATCTATCTATCTATCTGTCTGTCTATCTATCTATCTATCTATCTATCTATATCTGTATCTATATATTAAGCTATAACTAGCTCTCTAATCCATCCATCTCTTCTAAAGGTGGGGATAGGAGGAAAAAAAGCATTTATATAGCATCTCCTATATTCCAAGTATTGCTCTAAGTGCTTTTTACAAATATTATCTCATTGATCCCTAGCAAGAAACTTGTGAGGTAGTGCTATTATTATCTTCACTTTATAGTTGAGGAAACTCAGGCAAACAGAGGTTAAGTTACTTGTCCAGGAGCACACAGCTGGTAAAGTATCTAAGGCTGGATTTGAACTTAAGTCTTCCTGATCCCACGCCTACCATTCCATCCACTACCTATAAAATATTCCTAATTTGGTGCTCTACAGACAACATGAACTCAACATGTCCAGATGAGAATTCATTATCTTCCCTCTCCAAAATATCTACCCTTCCTCCTATATTCTTGTCAAAGTACCACCATCCTTCTAGTCATTCAAATTTGCAACATCAGTCATTATCCAACTATTTCATCTCCCTCATCTTCCATGTCTAACCAGCTGCTCTTTTGAGGTCAGGAAACAATGTGTGTGTGTGTGTGTGTGTGTGTGTGTGTGTGTGTGTGTGTATGTGTGTGTGTGTGATTCCCTCCTGTTTAGCTTATGCTGAGATATCTATAAATAAAGAAATAATATCTATTCCTCTTAATACATGCTGGGGAGTGGAGAGGGGAGAACTCTATATTCAAAACTGGAAATGGCTTTTTCTATTCCAATGTTCCATGATTGGAATCTTGCCCCAATTTGCATTTCCTATAAGTCAGAAGGCAAGTGAGGTTAATGAATCACCCATAGAGACAAGTGTTGTGCTTGGTTCTCAAATTACTTTATTTTTTGTTTTACCACATAGTTCAAGTATCCAAGCTCCATCTTGTTCACAATGTCATATTGCATTACAGTCAGAAGTGTTTTCATCAGCTGTCCCTCTGTGTAGGCCATTCCAGCCTTATACCCAGAACACTTAAAAGTGACTTGTGAGGGTTATGCTCTTTTCTTCTGACCCCAGATCCTTTAAGTGATAATCTAGCCATTCTTCCAGGTCTTTTACCTGTTGTTCCAGGGCCCTTAATTCTTGCTCCAATCTCTCCTGAAGGACATCCAGGCTCTCTCTCAACCACAGTCCCATAGGTTTGACTGGTTTCTTTGGTTGGTCCTTGAATTGATTATCAAAGTTCTGAAAGACAGAATGCTGAAGTGTTTCCCAATCTCACCAGTCTACAAATATCTTTGAGCCTCCCCTCATCCCATCTAGTCATGGTACAATGAATGGTCTGTCAACCTCAAATCTAGTATACTTAAACACACATGACAACTTCTCATCTTCCTCCCCAATGTAAACTTAGCATTCCTGCTCTGAGAAAGGGCACTTGTGGTTCTAGACTCTCTTGGGGACTGACTCAAGACATGCAGAAAAGAGAGAGAGACTTTGGAAGGCACTCATATAGGCAAAACTGGCTCCTTAACATGTCCCTGATTTTCTTTTTGCTTCCCTAGGGACTTTCCCCTTGAGTGAGCTCAGGGCCTTTCTCTTGGTTAAGCTGAGATCTCCCTGATCTTATGTAAAGATGTGAAAAGAGTTCCTTCAATTTCAGTGTTTCTTATATGTTCTTACCTGCGTAACTTCTGATTTTTGCTCACAATTTGTTTGGATAAACAGATTTACTCACTATTCCCTATTTGTGATGGTCTTTGGTTTAACTAGAAGTTGGTGAGAAAGGGCCAAACTATCAGTGTAAGCTTGAAGTACACTTGTTCTTTTTAAGGAAAGCTAATGACTTTTTCTTTTTTGCTTTTGAACCTAAAAATTGTGCCCCTCAATGAATGCTCAATGAAGACCCTAGACCAGAAATATTTTGGGGGCAGAAGGAGATAGATATCATTTTAGTCTTGTACTGTCTTTCTCAGGCAGCTAGGTAGCACAGTGGGTAGAATATGGGGCCTAGAGTCAGGAAGATTCATCTCTGAGAGTTCAAATCCAGTCTTAGACACTTACTAGCTGCATGACCCTGGGCAAGTTACTTAATGATGTTTGCCTCAGTTTCCTCATTTGTAAAATGAGAAGGAAATGGTAAACCACTCCAGTATGTTTGCTCAGAAAACCCCAAATGGGGTCACAAAGAGCTGGACACAACAGAAAAACAACTGAACAAATTGTAATACTGTATGAACACTTTAAATCATTTTCAGGTATCAGATCAAAAGTATTACCTTCACCATTCACACAGTTCATGAACATAGATTTGAATGTTAACTATGTACAAAACACTGTTCTTTTTTTTTCTTTTTGGCCCTTCATTTGCATTCTCCAAGGATCCACAATGCTTAGTGCCTCCTCCCAGAAATGTGTAAATTAGGGATGATATGCTTATTGCTCAAGATTTAGGAGGTTCAATGAAAAGATGATTATAAAAGTGTTTCCAGAATGGAGAAAGTACAATACAAATGCAAGATGTCATTTCCTTTCTCCTTATAAGGAAGAAGGGACTACTACCCTATTCTGCCACCCTATTCTTCCTCTTTGTCCTTACTACTTCAAGAGTCCAAGGAGAGTCACACTTGCCTCTTTTCTTCTCCCCTGGCTCTTATTCATTCATCAACCAATATGTATTAAGCATTTATTATGTCTAAGATATAATCTAAAACAAGTATATAACCTACCTACCATTTTCATACTGAAAGTTCAGCAATCAGATTTTGTGACAGGGTCACACGCCAGAGGAAATCTCAGATTAGTCAAGTACAATTTATATTTTTCACTCGTTCGTGTGTTTATCTTTTCTTTAAAATGAGCTCACAAATTCATGAAGGCAGGGCCTATTTCTGTCCTTCTTCATGTCCCTATAGCACCTAGCACAGAGCCCTACATTTGGTAAATGCTCAATGAAGACTTCATTCCTCTGGAGAGATTATACCAACAAACATGAAAGAGTGAGCAACAAAGAGGTCTGAGGAAGGGCCAAATGATTGGTACAAAAATTTAGACAGTATATGATAAAGTGCTTAATGCATGATGTGGATAATAAATAAGAGGGAAATGAGTTGGAAAAGAGAGATCACTTCATATTAAGGCTCTTAGGGAAGGGTTTATGAAGGAAGTCATCTCTCAACTGGGCCTGTAGGTTCTGGATAGTGACAAAGGGAGAGGGAGGCCAGTGGGAACAATTGGAATGAGTATGGCCTATATGTAGATCCTTAATGGTACAACAGTCAGTCCAGGGAGACCCATATCAATGGTTTACTTCAAACCTAGTTTCTGGTTCTGTACCGTGGAAGTGCCATGATTCTGGTGGTAATTACATTCTTTGATCCCTTCTGAGGTCTCCCAGCTTTTTCCTGAAACTAAGACACAAACATCACAATTCAGTCTTATAAGAAGGGGGCAATAAATGGTATAAATAATTCATATTCCTGCCTAAGGTCCTCCCTCATCCCAGTCCCAACTCTAAAGGATGCAGAGGGGACAGAGAGAGAATTGTGACCCTGGCTCAAGCCAGACTCCTTCCCCAAATATGCCTCCATTCACCTGTTCCTTTGACTCCTCCACAGGGACATTCAGGGAACTCAAGCTGTCTTACCTGATAACCACATGGCCATGTACAGGACTAAAATCAGCAATATCAGAATGCTCTGCAGTCCAAGATGGGGAAATGGGAAAAGAGAGGAGAGACAAGAGGAGAAGTTGAAGTTTCCTGAGTATAGAGGCCCATTTACTACTGCGTTATTTATAACACATAGTTAAGTATGGTACTTTCCATGAGAATTTCACAAGTACCAAATTAATTAGTTCAAATTTATACAGTAACAGAAATAACTCTGAAAGACTTAATAAGTTTGATCAACACAATCCCCACAGGACTTATGATGAAACTGGTTTTCTGTCTCCAGGTAGAGAACTGATAGACTCAGGACAAATTGAAGCGTATATATTTTCTCTTTTTTTCTTGCTTTGTTATTATTGTTATTATTATTATTTATTATTATTTTGGATCATGGCTAATGCAGACTTTTGTTTTGCATATCTATACATATTTGTAATGGGTTTTGCTTTTCTTACCTTTTCAATGGGTTAGGGAGAGGAAGAAGAGAGGGAGAGAATTTGGAATTGAAAATAAAACTGAATTGAAAAAAACAAATTAATCAGCTCAAATCAATAAATATTCGTTGAGCATTTATTATATTCAGGACTCTTTGCTAAGTGCTAAGTATAGACATAGTCACTGGCTTCAAGGAATTTGTAATCTCATTCTAAAGATGAGATAAACACATGAAATGGCGAAAAATAATTTTATGCTTAAATAATCTGAGATTTCCTCAGCTGTGTACTGGGGCCAAATTGAGCTGGTCGTTAAATTCTCAGCATGGGTATTTAAACCTTGGAAATTGGCAAAAGCTAAAAGGGACTAGTTTATTGTTTTGTTGATAATTTCTAGACTTAAAAAGTGATAAGAAAATGTTAATAATGCAAATTAAACTTAAAAGTGGATCATGGGCATATATTATGTATATATATATAAATATATATACACACATTTACATATACATATGTGTGTGTATATATCCATATATATCTTTATAGACACAGTTATTAAACATTTATAAACAAACCCCAGATAAGGGCTGAGGGACTCTATCACCCATAACACTTAAAAGATAATTCCTGAGTAGGTGTCAAGGTATATAAAGATTAAGTGACTTGCTTAGAGTTATTCAGCAAGTAAGTCTCAAAGCCAGAATTTGTGTCTAGGTTGTCTTCCTGACTCTAGGACTTCCAGCACTCTTCACCATATTGCAAGGCCCTTCCTTCTCTGAAGAAATTTCAACCAACCAGTCAATAATCAACAAATAGTTTATTAAGTACCTCCTATTGGCCAGCACTCTGGGGACACAAATACAATGAATGAAACAGTCACTACTCAAAATGAATTTATATTCTAATGGGGGAGACACTAGGTACAAATATCTATATATTTACATATACATATGGCAGGCATACATGTATGTGTACATATATATACATATACAGAGCATAAATATAAAATGAATGAATACAAATATCTTTGTTCAGTTATGTCTGGTTCTTTGTGACCCCATTTGGGGTTCTCTTGGTAAAGATACTGGAGTGGTTTGCCATTTCCTTCTCTGGTTCATTTTACAGATGAGGAAACTTGAGGGAAACAGGATTAAGTGACCCATGGTCACAAATCTACTAAGTGTCTGGGTTCAGATTTGAATACATGAAGATGGGTCATCCTGATTCCAAGCCCAGTATTTTATCCACTGTGCCACCTATATTTACTGAGTAGTTAAACACAAGGTGGATTTGCAGGGAGACCATTAGTGTTTGGGAAAATCGAGAAAAGTTTCATGTAGAAGATGGTACTTTACTGCATCATAAAGGAAGGGAGGAACTCTATGAGGCTGATGTAAGAAGGTAGTGAATTCTAGGCATGTGGAATGGTCAATACAAAGGCATGGAGATGGAGTGGCAAGTACGAGGAAGGGGGAGAAGACCAGTTTTTCAGTTTGTCTAGATCAGAGAATATAGGAAGGGCACTAATGTCCAGTGATGCTGGAAAGATAGATTGGGATCAGGTTGTATAAAACTTTAAAAGCAGGAGCTTATATTTTATCCTAGAAGCAATAAGCAGCCACTAGAGTTGACTGAATAGAAGAGTCATTTGGTCAGATTTCTGCTTAAGACTAATTATATTGGCAGCAGTAATGTAGGTTGGACTGGAGTGGTGACAGATTTGAGACAGAGAGGCCAATTAGGAAGATGCTGTAATAACCTAAGCATGAGGTCATGAGAGCCTGAAATACGAGTGGTGGCTGCGTAAGTGGAGAGAAGGGATTGGGCACAAGTGATGCTGTGAAGGTAGAAATGGCAAGATTGGGCAACTGATTGGATACTGGGGTGAAGGAGAATATGGAGTCAAGGTCATTGTCAAGGCTTATGAACTTGAGAAACTAGAAGGATATTTTTGAATAGGAATAGAGAAATGTGGAAGAAGAGAGGATTTTGGGGGGAGATAATGAATTTAGTTTTGGGTATTTTGAGTTTGAGATGGCTCTGGGGTTTGAAATGTCCAATAAGCAACTAGTGATATGAGTCTGAAATTCAGGAGGAGAGAACAGGTCTAGATATATAGATTTATGAGTCATCGGCATAGAGATAATTAAATCCAAAGGAGATGGTGAAGTCACAGACAATACAGAGAAATAAGAGAAGAGGGTGAAGGATGGGACTGTGGGGAATACTTACAATTAGGGGGCATGACATGAATAGAGATTCAACAAAGGAGACTGAGGAGTGGTCAGACATGTAGGAGGCAATCTATGAGAGTAGTATTCACACACACAGACACACAAACAGCAGAGAGGAAGACATATCTGTGGAGGAGAGGATAGTTAACATTTTCAAATGCAGCAGATAGTTTGAGAAGGATAAGGATGTGAAAAGACCACCAGATTAGTCAAATTAAGAGACTGTTGGTAACTTTGGAGAGAGTAGTTTCATTTGAGTGATGAAGTCATAATGGAATGAGTAGTAGGTAAGGCATCAGTGTTATATACTAGAAAGAGTATTGGAGTTATTTGTTAGATCATGTTAACATAATAAAAATTATGCTTTTATTTAAATTAGTTTATAGATTTAGTGCTATACTAATTGAACAATCATATGCAGAAACTTTAAACTACTAGACAATATAGTAAGAAGATTCATTTAGAGGAAGGCCTCTAAATGGCCTAGAATTTCTTTCTTTTTTCTTTTTTTTTGAATAAATTTATTTTTTTTCTTGTTTACATCATTCATTTCCACAAGATTTTGAGTTACAAATTCTCTCCCCATCTTTCCCCTACCTAACACCTCAAAACAGCCATCTTACTGTATAACCCCTCCCCCAATCTGCTCTCTCCTGTGTCCTCCCCCTTATCCTCTTACTTTCTGAGGGCAGGATGGATCTCCCTACCACAGTGAATGATCTAGAATTTCAAGGGAAATTAAAAAAAAAGTAGCAATGAAGGTAGCAGGATGTTACAAGATCTCAACATGTATTATTAAGCAGTAATCATAAAAAAACCCTTTTGGGCACGTATTTTGGTTTTTTGGAAGGGGGAAGGCAGGGCAGTTGGGGTTAAGTGACTTGCCCAAGGTCACACAGCTCATAAGTGTTAAGTGTCTGAGGACAGATTTGAACTCAGGTCCTCCTGACTTCAGGGCTGATGCTCCATTCACTGTGCTCCTTGAGAACTTTTTAAAAAACAAAAATGTTCATCAGTAGAATACACAGAAAGAGGCCTTCAAAGATAGGAGTCCAATAATTTTATTTGAAAAATATGAGAAACTTGAAAGCAGTTTGGCAGAAATTAGGGTTTAGACCAGCATTTTACACCACATGTCACCATATGTTCCAAATGGATAAGAAATGTGAACATAAAAGATCACATTACAAAACAATTAGAAGAAGGCAGAAGGAAGTACTCTTTCAGTTATGGCTACCAAACATGACAAAGAGAAAATAAAAAAGGGGGAGATAGACATTTTGATTACTGCATATTAATTAAAATTAATTAAAATAAAAAAATAACCTTTTGTATGAACAAAATGCATATAAAGGTAAATTGCACTGGGAAAATTTTTTCATGATGTATGTTTAATAAACGTACTGCTTTATATTCTTAGAATATAGCATAATATCTGGCATGTTCAGTGGTATCTCTTTTTGACCCAGTGGACCATATACAGATAGACAGATCTAGGTCTAGATGGATAGATGATGTTGTTCAGTCATGTTACTGCCCTCAAGAAGTTTACCAGAGAATGGGGGAAGCAATGTACAAATGGAAGCTAAAAAGGCTGAGGGGAGGGAAACCTCTAGCGGGTATCTGGAGGGGGTGGGGCACGATGAGAAGTTAGCCGGACAATTCTGAGCCCTCTATGAAGTGAAGCTTTGGGAAGAATGCATTGTTCTGCCCTCCAGCTGTCCAATACAAGGGAAGAGGCAGCTGAGGAGATACTGAACATCAAGGCTAAATCAATCTCTATGATGATGAGATTACAGGTGATGAGTTTCTCCTGGGAGGTAATTTATGTTGGAAGGGTTGAAACCCAAGCAGAAGAGTTGATGGCAATTATTACACAGGTCGTTAAGTAGCAGAGCCAGGACTAGAACTGTGGTCATACAGTACACTAGGATTTACAGGTGGAAAGGACCTGAAAGGTCATCTGGTCAAATTCATTCATTTTACAGATGAAGAAACTGAGACCCAGAAAATGAGGAGTGACTAGTCTAAGGTCACGCAAGTATGATTCCAGGCTCGAGAGCTAATAAATAGCAGAGCCAGCAGTCTAGCCTTGTCCCTCTGATTATGACTTCAGTGTTATTTTTAAAAATAAATTTTTATATCACAGTCATACTCTACTCTCTACCCCAAACCCAACCCCCCAGGAAGCGTCAAATGTCTGAATCTGAATTTGAACTCAGGTCCTCCTGATTCCAGAGTCAGTGCTATATCTACCGTACCGCAAAGCTGCCCCAGGAATTATTATTAATCATAATACGATTAGGGGTCAAAGTAAGGTGTGGAGACTATAAGAAGTCTAAGACAGTTTCTGTTCTGGTGGAGATTTGGTATAGGAATCACACATAGATATCAAAAAGCAGTCTGCAACGAAGTGCTTCATCATAGGGTTATCTCTTCTGGGACTTAGAATCCAGGTCAGAGGAATGAGTCCACACCTCAGACAGAGTATGGAATACTTAGCTCTGATGACTCCAATAGGGTATTAGCAGAAAGGTAGCTAGGTCATGGCATGGGTAGAATATTGGCCCTAGAGTCAGGATGATCTGAATTCAAATCCTGCCTCATACACTTTGCCAGCTGTATCTCTTTCACTTAATCTCTCAGACTAAATTCCTCACCGGTAACATGGAACATTTAATACCAACACTTTCCCTATGGAATTGTTGTGAGTATCAGATGAGATGAATATTTGTAAAGCACTTGGCAAGTTTAAAAATGCTATATTGTTGTTGTCCATCTGTTTCAGTTGTTTCTGGTGACCCTGTTTGGGGTTTTCTTGGCAAAGATACTGGAGTGGTTTTCCATTCCATTCTCCAATTCATTTTCTAGATGAGGAAATTGAGACAGAGTGAAGGGATCTGCCCTGGATCACACAGCTAGTAAATGTCTTGAGGCTGGATTTGAACCCAGGAAGACGAGTCTTCCTGACTCCAGTCTAAGCACTCTATGCACTGCCCTACCTGGCTATCCTAGAGACTAGTAAAACATAGTAAATAATCAAGAGCTGAACAGAATAAGTATATTAGTACAAAAACACATGGCACAGATAGGGGCTAATAGATATGGGCTAATCTTACCTGTTTTTTGTTTGTAGAAGCATTGACAGTTCTTCTGGATGAGTCTGCTTTTCTTCTCCAAACGATACCTTCATGTCCAATCTTCATAGTCTAGGTGAAGATATTGAGAAGTCAGATCATTTCAACTAGACTTTCTGCCAACTCCATCTCACTGACTGCATTTCCTCTCAAGACTACCTGAAGCTTCCCTTTACTCAGGAGTCTCACACCATCACACTGATGTCACAAAAGGTCATGGCTTCAGGCTGGGATATAAAAGCCCAGTGGGCAGGGCAATTGAGGCTTCTAGGAAAAGCCAGTTTTGTCTATGTGGCTGCAGAAATCTGAAGCAGGGAGGGCCTTAGACAAGACTAGGAAGTACTGCTGTTAATATGTTCATTATCTGAAGGGTCATATAATTTATCATCATAAAAGTGAATTATTTTTATCAAGGCAGAATAAGGACCTCTTAGGTTGTTGCATAAACAAAAGAGTAATGGTTTAAGACTTGATAGAACTGATTTTCTTTTTGCCCTTTAAAGACACTGAATCCTTTTGTTCTTATATCATAATCATTTCTTCTGATTGTACCCCTTTGAGCATACCCCTCATTCTCCTCTTTCTCCCTCTTGGTATCTTCTGTTACAGCTGTGAGCTTTTCATTGTAACAAACAAAAATGGGCAAACCCAACCCACAGAGCTAATGCCAAGGAATAAAAAAAAATCTGATAATATTCACAAATCATAGTCCCACATCTCTTTAACAAAAGGGGAAAGTAAACCCAGGACCTATATGAACACAACTACAAAACACTTTTTACACAAATAAAATCAGATCTAATTAATTGGAAAAATATCAATTGCTTGTGGCTGAGTCAAGCTAATATAATAAAAACGACAATTTTACCTAAATTAAATTACATATTTAGTGCCATACCAATCTATCTACCAAAAAATTATAGAGCTAGAAAAAATAGTAACAAAATTCATTTGGAAGAACAAAAGGTCCAGAATATTAAGGCAATTAATGAAAAGAAGTGCTAGGGAAGGTGGCCTAGCCGTACCAGATTTTAATCTGTATTATAAAGCAGCAGTCATCAAAACCACTTGGTACTGGCTGAGGAATACAGTAGTGGATCAATGGAATAGTTTGGATACAAAAGACTCAGTAATCAATGACTATAGTAATATACTGTTTGATAAACCCAAAGACCCCAGTTCTTGGGATAAGAACTCACTATTTGACAAAAACTGCTGGGAAAACTGGAATATAGTATGGCAGAAACTGGGCACAGACCATTATCTAAAGCCATATACCAAAATCAAGTCTAAATGGGTACAGGATCTAGGTATAAAGGTTAATACTGTAAGCAATCTGGGGAAGCAAGGGATAATTTACCTGTCAGATTTATGGAGTAGGGAAGACTTTATGACCAAAGAAGAGTTGGAGAGCAATATAAAATACAAAATGGATCATCTTGATTACATTAAATTGAAGTTTCTGGACAAACAAAGCATAATGTAACCAAGATTAAGAGGCAAGTGGGAAATTGGGAAAGGATTTTTACAACTAGTGTCTCTGAAAAAAGCCTCATTTCTAAAATATACAGGGAATTGAGTCAAATCGATAAGAATATAAGTCACTCCCCAATTGATATGGTCAAAGGATATGAACAGGCAATTTTCAGAGGTAGAAATTAAAGAGATCTGTAAGCACATGGAAAAATGCTCTAAATCACTATTGATTTGGAGAAATGCAAATCAAAACAACTATGAGGTACTACATCTCACCCATCAAATTGGCTAAGATGACAAAACAGGAAAATGACAAATGCTGGAGAGGATGTGGAAAAATTGGAACACTAATGCAATGTTGGTGGAGCTGTGAACTGATACAACCATTCTGGAGGGCAATCTGGAACTATGCCTAAAGGGCTATAAATAATTGCATACCCTTTGACTCAGTAATAACACTTCTAGGGCTGTATCCCAAAGAGATCATAGAACCACTGGGTACATAGAAGTACCATATGTACAAAAATATTTATTGCAGCTCTCTTTGTCGTGGCAAAAAATTGGAAATTAAGGGGATGCCCATCAATTGGGGAATAACTAAAACATGCTGTGGTATATGAATGTAATGGAATATTATTGTGTTATAAGAAATGAGGAGCAGATGGACTTCATAATTACCTGGAGAGGCTTAAACGAGCGGATGCTAAGTGAGACGAGCAGAACCAGGAGAAATTTGTATACAATGACAGATGTGCAACATATATGTGATGACCAACTTTGATAAACGACTCTTCTCAGCAACTCAAGGTAATAAGACAACTCTAAAAGACTCAGAATGGAGGAAGATGTTTACAGTCAGAGAAAGATCTAGAAAGAACAGAGTTTAAATGCAGACTGAAGCAAACTATATACTCTCTTTCTTTTCCATGTTTGATTTTGTTTCCTCTTTCCCATTATTCATTCCATTGGTTACAACCCTCTATACAACCAGACTAATGTCTAATGTGAAAGTATTTGCAGATCCTATACTTGATTGCATGCTGCCATGGTGGGGGCAGGGGAGTGAGGGGCAAAAATTTGAAACTCAAGGGATTGTGGAACTGAATCTTGTAAACTAAAAGTAAAAAAACAAATCAATAAAAATGTAAAATAAAAAAATAAAGCTATAAAAACAAAACAAAAGGGGGAAGTAGATTTTCTCATATTTTCTCTGGGGCCAAGACAAGTCATCACAATTATACACTTGTTTTTCATTTGTTTTCAGTTGAGTCTGACTCTTCATAACCTCAGTTATGGTTTTCTTTGCAAAGGTACTGGAGTGGTTTGCCATTTCCTTTGCTAGCTCATTTTCCAGATGAGGAAACTGAGGCAAACAGGGTGATGTGACTTGCCCAAGGTCACACAGGTATTATGTGTCTGAGGCTGAATTTGAACTCATGAAGAAGAGTCTTTCTTACTCCAGACTCAGCCCTATGGACTCACCTAGCTGCCCTAATTATATAGTATTTGTTCTCATTTTTATTTTTCTTTATATTACTAGACATTGTACATATTGTTTTGCTGGTTTTACTTATTTCACTGTATTTCAGTTCCTGAGAGTCTTCCTAGATTTCTCTGAATTCTTCCCACTCATTGCTTATGTCATAATAAAATTCCATCACATCAGTCATTTTGAGTATCCATTTCTTTTTCATGGTTCTTTGATAGCATAAAAATGCTGCTGTGAATATATTGGAATATATGGAGACTTTCTTTCAATTTTTGGCATCTTTCTGTATATACCCTTCAGTGGGGTCTCTGGGTCAAAAGATAAGAACAACTCAATTAATTTTTTTGCATAATAATAAATTATTTCCCAGAATTGTTAGACTCTTTTACTGCTCCACCAATAGTGTATTTGTGAATATGTCTTCTCATAACGAGTGAAACATTTACTATTTAAATTTTGTTGTCATCTTTGTCAATTTTCTGAATGAGATAAAACTTCATTTTTAAAATAGAAAATACGTGTTTCTCTTAATATTGATTTGGAGCAATCTTTCATATTCTTTGAGAAATGTTTAATCATATCCTTTGAACATTTGTCTTTTGGGGAATAGTTTTAGTCATGTGTATTTTGCTAGTTTCTTGTATTTCTGGGAAATCAGACTATATTCAGATTTACTTGCTCCTAAGACATTTTTTTTTACTCAATTGACAGTTTCCCTTCTTAATTCTAGCTACATGGATTTATCCCTTACCAAATTTAATGCATTTCAAGAAACAAAAAAGTATTTAAATATAAATGAGCTTGGTGAAGAGAGATAGGAACCAATATGCTCATAAACCCAGATTGTGTCCTCCAAAGAGCCCTTTGATCATAATGGTTAGACTGATGAGATTTTTGTTTAGAAATTATCATTTATGTCCCTCACCAAAAGAGATCTTTGATAGTAAGCCATCATATACATATACCACACACATCTTTTGCCATTTGATGTCAAGGATGTGAAGGGCCACCTTTACCAATACATGGGAACAAGACATAAATTTGTGGATGCTTTCTCTATCAACTAGCTCTACAATTCCATTGCTTGATAAACTTATTCACATTAAAGTATAAATTATTGATAGCTACAAAGGATCCTGGGAGATCTACCATTTCAGAGCCCTGACCTGAGGCCTGTCACTATGTTCCTATGTGCCCTGGGCAGGCAGATCTTTAGTGATCAGCATAGAGAGGGTCAAAAGATGGGCAGGTTTTCATGAGGTCCCACTGCTGCTAATGAACAGCTTCAAGGTTCTGATTACACAGTATAGCGAACTCTCTATTTATTTAGTAACAAACTAAAACAAAACATTCACAGAAATCAAAGTACAAGCATTCACAATGTTATAACTTAACAACTTATCACTACAATAGCCACATAGTTTTCACCAAAGTGGCCACATAGTTTGAAACAAAGTATATTCATTTAGTAACTCAATCATTTAGTAAGTCCTTAATTCAATCATCCTTAAGGAGGCCTTAATGGACACAATGTACAAAGGTCAAAGTTCTCCACCCCTAAAGGTGGAGTCTTGAGTCTTAATCTCTCAATAAAAAGGTCTTCTTTCTTCTTTATTGGATATTAGTTTCAATCATCCTTAATTTAATCATCTTGAAAATCTACAGGATACAGAGTACAGAATTCACCACCCCTAGATCACAGTAAATCATGATCTTCTCAGCTTGCATTAAATACCCAAGGAGAGATCTTTTCATCTTGACTCAAGGCAAGTTATCAGATTCCATGGTTCCTCTGCCATGGTCCCAGCTCCTGACTGAATCTATCCAATCTCTTGTTTGGTTAAAAATTCTCCATAGTTATATAAAAAAATACCTCCAAGAAGGCCTTTCTCTCTCTCTCTCTCTCTCTCTCTCTCTCTCTCTCTCTCTCTCTCTCTCTCTCTCTCTCTTTCTTTCTCTTTTTAGGGGGAAGCAAGATAATCTGGATTAAGTGACTTTCCCAAGGTCATACAGCTAGTAAGTATCAAATGTCTGAGACTGGATTTGAACTCAGGTCCTCCTGACTCCAGGGCTGGTGCTCTATTCACTGTACCTCCTAGCTGCCCCTCAGGAGGGCCTTTTCACAAGAGCCATTTGAAGGTGTGATGAATAAAAAATTCTAGAGATACTTTCTGGGTAATTAATAATCTATTTTTATTAATTATGGCTAGCAGATAATTAATAAAATGATGGTCATTTGGCTTTTTCTCATAACCAAAGACAAATCACAGAGGATGTTCAATGTTTACATATCCTTGGAAGAGTGGACGATCCCAAGAGGTGGAAATAAGCTCTGATTAACAATTAATGAGAGAATGATTGTTATAAGGAGAGGTGGGCCTATTCTAATGAGGGGCTGGATATCTGATTCTGATCACCTCCTCCCTCATGGACAAAGAGAGACTCATCTCAAGCTAGACCACATCCACTTCTTCAAAACCTATATAAAAGGATCTATCCTCCACCTAGTCAATGAACAATGAACAATGGTGAGGGAAAAAATACTACCTAGATAAGATGATCTGGGTGGGGTGAATTCTTTGGCCTGGATCAGAAAAGCCTGTGTGACTCTGAACTTTGAAAAAGGAAATAGAAAGACAAAAAAATCCCAACACCTGGCTCCTCTCTGTCCCCCACATTCCCTTATTGCTTATTAAGATGAGAGAAATAATAATTTCTCTAGAAGAGGAACGTATGCAGGGTCTTCTATAAAACATAACAATATGATAAACATTTATTAAGCACTATGTACCATTGTGCTTGGTGCCATGGATACAGAGACAAAAATGAACTGGTCCTTGACCTCAAGGAGCTTGCAGTCTACTAGACTCATATAAGGTTGAACATGGAAGCCACCTTGAAGATAACTAAGTCTAACCCTCTGTAATGGTAATGGTAATTTGAAGATCTTCCCTGCCCCTTAATAGGCTGAATGTAATCACATGAAGCCTGTGGTGGGAGAAGCTTGCTGAAGGGTGGAGCAGAGCCCACAGGAAACTGGGAGTCAGAGCAGTTAGAGCTGGAGGGAGGAGAGGACACACCTAAGGAGACAGCTAGGCTTGTGAGTGTTAGTTTGTGGGAAGACTAAAGGATGGTGTGGCTTCCTGCATGTATTAACTTCTTTGTTAGTATGATGGATTTCACTTTCTGGTGTTGGGATTTGGTTTTCTGGTGTCTGAATGAATGTATTGCTTCTGTCTTCTTTGTGGAGTCTGTTATATTTTGCAATTGAGAACTATGCTGGCATATTTACAGTCACTGTAGGCACTGTGAATTTTGCATTGGTGCTATACCCTTTCATTTTACAGAGCAGCAAACAGAAGTCCAGAGAGATTGAGAAACTTGTCCAAGGTTCTAGTGATAGAGCTAAGATTGGGTTCAAAGATGCTCAAGATAATGCTCTTCCACTTTTCGGAAATTAAGGAACAGAGTCTCACCAGCTCAAAGGCACTTCTAAAAGCTATTTGGGACCATAGTTGAAGGCCTTTCTCATGTCCAAAGCACTGAGATGATTAGATGGACT
This sequence comes from Pseudocheirus occidentalis, assembly GCA_028646575.1. NCBI lineage: Eukaryota > Metazoa > Chordata > Mammalia > Diprotodontia > Pseudocheiridae > Pseudocheirus > Pseudocheirus occidentalis. The sequence continues at coordinate 44,477,606 of CM053595.1, read as the reverse complement.
TTTTTCATAGTGGAAACATTTCAAATGTCAACTACAGATGTGGGGTGACTGCAATTAAGGTAACTGCAGCACATCAATTGTAATAAATTACAGAGTCATGGAAAAATATGACTAAAAACATTTTCTGGGAAAACAAATTGATTCCTCTAGGAAACTCTTCTGAATAGCATCCGACAGCTATGTGACCTTCTGCCATTCACTTTGATACAAGTTTCCTGGAGGCTTAGCAACAAGGGGTCTGAAGAGAAAAAAGGTGTAGGGTACCATTGAGGTAGAAGGCATTGGAAGATGTCCTAAAGATAGGACATTACTACTAGGCAGCTGGGGCAACTTTTTATTCTTCAGGCATTTAGTCATGTTTCACTTTCTGTGACTCTGTATGGGGTTTAATGGGCAAAGATACTGTAGTAGTCTGCATTAGGCAAACAGAAGTTAAGTGACTTGCCCAGGGTCACACAGCTAATGAATGTCTGAGGCTGGATTTGAACTCTGGGCCCAACACTCTATCCACAAAATCCTCTGTCTCCAGGGGCAACTTTATAGAACTGCTATACACTAGAGATCATCTAAGAACAGATTTAGAACTGAACAGGATGTTACAGGTCATTTAGTTAAATTCTTTAATTTTACAGATGAGAAAACTGTTTTAGAAATGTGAGTTGGTACAAAGTCTCAGATTTAGTGAGTGGTAGAGCCAGGGCCAGGACTTGAACCAAAGTCCTCTGTCTGATTTCACATTTGGAACTCTTTTCATTGATCCACATTGGCTATGTTCCCGTCTTTCACACCAACGTTGGAACATACACTGTTCAATCTCTTCTGCATGCCCTCCTCCCCTCCTCTTGAGAGTTGATAATCTACTGTCATTGAAAACTATCCAGAGATAACTAAAAGCCTGTCCAGGGGAAATGAGAGGTAGTGATAGTGCTTACGTCAGGACTTACGCTAAGTCTCTACCTCATATGTTACTGAGCTGTTACTAGCTGTTTACATTTTAGTGTGAATAAGTTTCATGGATCGTAGAATTATTTAGTTGTTTTGTTATTCAGTCAATTTGGTCGTGTCTTATTCTCTATGATCCATTTGGGATTTTCTTGGCAAAGATATTGGAATGTCATTTCTTTCTCCAGTTCATTTTATAGATGGTGAACTAAGGCAAACGAGGTTAAGTGACTTGCCCTGGGTCATACAGTTTGTATTTATCTGAGATCAGATTTGAACTCAGGAAGTTGTTGCTCCAGGCCTGGCACTCTATCCAAATGCATCACCTAGCTGCCCCTTGTTTTAAAGGTCATAGAACTATAGAATCTTAAATTGTAAAGACCTTAGAGATCATCTAAATGCACTATCCAGTGCAGAAATCTCCTCTACTACATTCCCAGAAGAGGTCCTCCAGTCTCCGTTTCAACACTTTAAGTGAGAGGGAGCTTACTACCTCATGAGTCAGCCCTTTTATTGATGAATAACTTTAATTATTATGATTTTAAAAAATAAGTTTTTGAGTTCCACTGAACTCTTTTTGGGACAATCAGTACCATCATCATTTGGAAAGCTTTGATTATTATAGAAGCATTGCTTAATTGTACCATCAAGGAATCTCAGAGTTGAGAGAGACCTCAGGAGTCATTTAATTTAACCCCTTCTCTGAAGTATGATTTTTTTCTACAGCATCCTTTCTTTTTTTTAAAAAAAATTTAAAACATTTTAACATCCATTTAAATAAATTGAGTTCCCTCCATCCCACTCTTCCCCAACCCATAGAGAAGGCAAGAAATGTGATATCAATTATTCAATGTAAAATCAAAGTGCATTTTATATTAGCCATATTACAGAAAAGTAAGAAAAATAAAGTAGAAAACATTATGTTTTAATCTGCAGATTCCATCAGTTCTTTTTTATTTGTATTTTTCCATATTTTATTTCTCTGCTTTTGCTCTCTCCTTTGGTTTTTAGAATTTCCAATTTAATGTTGACACAATCAAATTTTATTTTTTATTTGCACACTCAATTCATTAATATATTCTTTCTCTTTTATTGATGTAAGCATTTAAAAGTATAAATTTTCCCCTAAGTACTTTATTGACTGTATTCCATAAATTTGGTATGTTTTCTCATTGTTATCATAACCACTAATTAAATTATTTATTGTTTCTGTGATTTGTCCTTTGACATACATCATTTAAGATTTGATTAGTTTTCAACTAATTTTTAATCTGTCTTTTCACAGCTTTTTATTGAGTATATTTTTAAAAATTGTGTTATCATCTACAATGCATTTAATATTTCTGCTTTTCTATGTTTGTGAGGTTTTATGGAATACATGGTGAATTTTTTTGAAGATGCCTTATATAGCTGGGAAAAAGGTACATTCCTTTCTATTACCATTCAATTTTCTCCAGAAGTCTATGATATCTAGCTTTTCTAAAATTATGTTAATTTCTTTAACTTTTTTCTTCTATTTCATCCTTTTTTTGCTTTGTTTTATTGTTTCTTCAAGGAGATATTTCAC
>CM053595.1:44454831-44474597 GCA_028646575.1 Pseudocheirus occidentalis | reverse complement strand
AGACAGAGACAGAGTGAGAGCAAGAAGCAAGAGAGGTAGAAAGCATACAAGCTGGGCCTGAAATCAGGAACAGCTGAGTCCAGATCCAGTCTCAGACACTTACTAGCTACCTGACACTGAGCAAATAATTTAACCTTTGTCTTCCTCAGTTTCTTCATCTGTAAAACGGGGGTGATAATAGCACCTGCCTCCCCGGGTCACTGTGAGGATCAAATGAGGTAATATTTGTAATATGCTTTGCAAGCTTTACACGCCATATAAATGCTATATACCAACTACAGAATGTTACATCTGGAAAGAACCTTAGAGATCACTTAGTTCAGATCTTTCATTTCGCAGATGAGGACAATGACTCGCCCAAAGTCATGATATCAGTTACTGGCAGATCCAAGAGTAAAGACTCCAGGTCTTCTGGTCCAGTCTTTGTTCTGCCACATATGTGGTGCTGCCTCCCTAAAAGAGAAGCAAAATACCTCACCCCTCACCTCCTATTCCCTTTACTCTGATGTGCACTAGGGCTGTTTTCCTTAATGTAATAAAGACGTTTTAGATGGAAATTTAGATCATACAAATGTTTATTCATATGCTTACTTAAATGAATCTATGATTTTATCAACATGAGTTGTTGTGTCCTTCGTTTTCAAAGAGGACCATGGCATCTGGGAAATTATGACATGATTTGCAGTTGACTTGGATTTGAGTGAAGGAGGGCAGTGCAAGGTCGTCGGCCTCACTTTCTCCTCCAGATCCATCTGGGTCCAGTGGCCAAATATTCAACAGGATGACTGGAGATGACATAGGATGCAATGGGAGACCCTCACTCTTGATGCCATGGTCCTCTTCAAAAATGAAGGACAAACACAACCTGTGAGTAGACCCAGATGACTGAATGGGGACCCAGTTAGTTCGTAACTCAGCTCATCCTTTCCTGCTCCCTCTCCCTCTTCCTCTCCCTCTCCCTCTCCCTCCCCCATCCCTCTCCCTCTCCCTCTCCTTATGCTCTCTGAAGGAAGGTAAATTTTGATGTCCAGAAACTGCTCACTTGGGGTTTACTGGCTAGATATCTTTTTTTCTTCCTTCCTTCCTTCCTTCTTTCCTTCCTTTTTATCAACATGAATACTCCCTCCATTGGAGCATATCACAAGCCATTCAGGCCTTTTCATCATGTCTGATACTTATCTATGTCCATCCCTACATCCTCCTTAGAGAATCTACCCCAAACCCAGAGTGCCTTACTCTTTTATTATCCCCCATGAATTTAATCACAACACTTGGGCCACCAAACAACCAGGGAAATATAAATATAAGGAAATATCTAGAGATTTGTGGCAAGGAGAGAAAAGGTGAGTAGATCCACTTAAATTACTGGAATTCTAGTCATGAATTGGCTTCCACACAGGCATGGGAGGCTTGTGCCAACTACCAATTAAAAACAATTGAACAGATTGCATCATCCTATCACCGAAAAAGGTGGGAAGACTGTTCTTAATAAATTAGCCCTTGCCCAGGAGTCTTCAGTGATTAAGTCCTTAGGGTAAGAAGTAGACAGGGATCACAGGCAGTTTGCCATAGCATTTAGCCAGGTGGGTTAGATAAGAGGGATACCACAGGGAAGAGAAATGGACAGAGGAACTGGCTTCAGCTCAGTATGAAAAGCAAGGAGAATTTCTCATTGAACTGCAGAGCATGCTGTTTTTGTTCTTTGTCATGAAATAACTCCTGTGTTTGAACAAAGTACAAGCTGGTTTCCATCCTCATTGAGAAAGTAGAAGAGTTAGTTAAATCCATCACCACTGCCACTGTCCAGGTTATCAGGCTCAATGAAGGGTTTCTTCAATTAACCAATTAGTATTTATTAAAGTGCTACTATGTGCTAGGCAATGGAAGAATGCTACAAGAAAGAATATGAGGAAATGGAGGGGAATTCTAATGTATGAGGAAGCTGAAGAGTAGAATAATGTGACCCTCAGAGAGAAAGGGAGAAGAATTGCTGAATGTTTGGAACTAAGTGGTAAGTGTTAGGGTCTTCCTGGAAGAAAGGTGCAGGGAGACGGACCATCTCAGGAGGAAGCATCTTCTTTGGCTCCTACAAAGAGTAAAGTAGATCCCCAGATGCCATTGTAAGAAAAGTCAGAATCATCAGAGACAAGCAGTGATGGCTAGTGATTCCCTATTGAGGTATATCCAGGCAACTATTTGTCAACCAAACACAAACAATAAAGAAGTCTGGTGTGTTCCTGGGATGGGAATCAAAGACATGATGGAAAGGCTCCCAAGATATTTCTAACCTGACAGTTTTAGTGATTCATGTGGAGATAGGGAGGGAGAATGCTATTACCAGAAGGAACCTAGGACTTTGGAGGGCTGAGCAAAAATCTTTACAGTATGAGTGATATTTTATTACCAATTACTAATTGAAAGTAGGAAATTCAGAAGCAAAAGGTAGATTTGTAAGTGAATAGCTATATAAAAAGAAAATATTTAAGAATACAATTTACATATCTGATTCACAGTTTAAAATATAGAGTGATGGGAATTTGGAGAGTGATGGAACATATCTATCAGGAGCCAGTAAAATATGTATTTACAGATCTTACCAAGAGAGCTTTAAACTGTACTGGGAATGGGAGGGAAAAAGTTGTCCATATAAATCTATCAGGCCTGGCACCACAGAGAATAGCATGAAAGATGTAGCTGAACATAATAGCAGAACAGAGCAGTAGTAACTCACAGGAGATAATATCTATCAATAGAACAAGTAATAAAATCTAAGGTGTTAGATGTCTATGGGCAAAGGCACAAATACTTCAGTGGAGAGATGATCCCATAGGATCATGGATTAAGAACTGGAAAGGACCACAGAGGACATTTACTCCAGCCCCTTCATTTTGCAGATTAGGAAACTGAGGCCCAGAGAGGCTAAGTCAATTTTTGAAGGTTACACAAGCAAAGACCAAAGTAAGATGGAACCCACGTTCTCTGACTCCATGCCCAGGGCTCTCTCCACTCTAACACCCTCTAATTGTGCAGACTGCAATCCTTCTATTCCTTTTCAATATTCATTATTCTTATATATTTCTCTTATATGTCTTTTATAGAGTCAATCTGATGACTGGAGGCCTTTTTTGAGGTCTTAAGCATCATGTGGCTAGCAACCTAACACTTAGGCTGTCTTTATTTCACCTTTTCCTCTTGTGTTGCACAACTGGTCCATTTTCTTTTTTTGATCATACATTTCTTGGAGGATAATTTTTATGCCACTTCCTACACACAAATTGTGGTCGACAATATACTGCAGCCACTATATTCTACCCACTATTCATCTCTCTGTTTCCCATTGAACTGTGCGCAAATTTGATTCTTCAGAGATTATGGTGTTTCATGACTTGCAGGCATATTGCATCACCAGAAGAATATTGTTAAAAAGCTGTTTTCTGGGAGTGTATTAGAGAGCAACATGGGATCATTCAAAGTGCTATGAAGTTTCCCAAATGCATTCCAGACTACTATTTATCCCATGCAATCCTGGGCCCAAGCTATTGTCCGACAGCAGTGTCTATCTAAGATAAATGGATGGACAGAATAACTCGATGGACTCTATGCATCACTGTCTTGGAAATAGATATTCTTCATCCATTTGGCTTCTTCTGTATGGATTTTTAGGTTGTTCTTTTGAGTGTTTGTGATGTTCATTAAGGAAGCCCTGTAGCATTCTGGAATTTGAGTACAATGTCATCTGAAAATGGGAACATAGGGCATCTCTCTACTCCTCCACTCTGTTTCAAAATTCCTCTATATCTTCTCCCTCTTTTCCTTTTCTATTCCTGTCTCAGAGGAATATGTAACCTTTGTTGCTGATGCTAATTTCTGTATCTAAGCCTTTCATCTTAATCCTTCCCTTCTTCTCCAGGAATTGGATGTATTGGCAGTATTCTAGAGCAGCAATTCCCAACCTGGAGTATTAAAAATATTTTGAAAACTGTATTTCAGTGTTTCCATTTTAATTCTATGCGCTTTATTTTGTGCATTTAAAAACAATGTTTTGAAAAAGGATCCATTGGTTTCACCAGACTGCCAAAGGAATCTAATATAAAAACCCTTAAGAACTGCTGTTTGAGATCATGCCGTTCATCTGAGAGGCAACGTGGCTTCTGACACATAATGGCTGTTTGATCCATACCATATGTATGTATGGTATGTGTACAATATTTATGTATACATGTACACGCACAAGTGTGTGTACACATTCATATATCTTTGCTCACATGTGTGTCTACCTACATTTGTAAACATACACAAAAATATGTATGGATGCATACATACCTACATACATAGTGATTTCTAGAGCCAGAATTTGGAGCTAGATCTCTTGACTACCAGTCCAGCCTTCTTTATATGCTACTGTTGCTGCTTCAAGAGGATAAAAATGTTTGCCACATACTGGTTTTGTGCTCCTGGCTGGGTCATTTAAGCTCTCAGTTCTCTAGACAACCTTCTGAGACTATAAATTGCAGAAGAGGTGTCTACCTGAATTAGTAGAGGGAGTTTCCTTACCTGGGAGTCCCTTATATCAATGAAATCACAGATTTTTGTGAGTATTTAGAAATGGAAAGCTAGCATGGCTTCATCAAGAACAAATCATACCAGACAAACTTCATTTCCTTTTTTGTGACAGCTGAAGACTTGGTATAGTTAGATTTCAGCACAGCTTTTCACAAACTATCTCGTGCTATTCTCATGGGCTAGAATGAGAGGACAGTTATGTGGATTCCACACTTGCCGAAGGACCAGTTCCAAAGGGGAGTCAGTTGCTGATGGAGCAAAACCAGCTTGGAGGGAGGTCTTTGGTGTAGTGCCTGAGGAACCTGGGCCAATCCTTCCTGGGAGGTTATCAGTGCCTTAGTGAAAGGCATGCTTATCAAATTTACTCAGGGCAGGAAGCTAGAAGGAAGAGCTACTCCTCAGGCAACAGAATGGAGCCAAAAAGTTCTTGATAGGCTGCATGAAGTATGGTGAAATTTAATTGGAACAAATGTAAAATTATACACTTAAAAGTTTAAAAAAATTTAGAACAAATATGGATCACAAGTATAAAGTGGGGGAGAGGGTGACTGGGTCCTTGGGCCCCTGGGATCTGATTGGTGGACTTTCACCTAGTTTTGCCCAAGACATTTACCTCGGTCCCTATTTCCAACTTTCCCTTGTTAGAATCTAAGTCCTTTGAAGGCAGGCACTGTTGTGCCAGCTTGCATTTGTTTCTCTATCACATCTGTACCACAGAGTACGAATGCTTTTACATCCTTTTCATCCATGAAGGGCATTCCCTGTAAAACAGAGCTGGGGGACAGGGCGTTAATGATGGTCCAGTGAATGGAACACTGGCAATCTGGAAGATGAGTTTAAATCCAACCTCAGCCACTAGCTGTGTGACCTTGAACAAGTCACTTAACCCTGTTTGCCTCAGTTTATTCACCTGTAAAATGAGCTGGAGAAGGAAATGGCAAACCACTCCGGTACCTTTGCCAAGAAAACCCCAAATTGGGTCATGGAGAATCAGCCACGACTGAAAAGCTTCTCAAAAACAGCTGTTTGTCAGGGACTGAGTTAGGTTCTGGGAATATAAAGGCATATGTGAAACAGCCCCAACACTCAACAAGCTCAAATACTAACAGAGAAGACACCAATGTCTAAGTAATGTGATCTTGGGGTGTGGGAGGCCCAGCAGGGGTGGGGTGGGGTGGTGGAAAAGCCCAGGGTTTCTCCTCACTTCCAATTACCAAGCCAAGGTTAAGTGTCTGTCAGGCTGACTGTAGGTTAGACTAGGTGGCCTCTGAGGCCCCTTCTGACTTGGAGATTTTGTGATTCTGTCCATACTGAATCACTCACTCTTACTGAATGGCCAGTCTTTTCTAGCCATACTTGTCTTTGAGAACATAAGTCAGTCTAAGTGCTTCTTCTATATCAAGCATTATATTAGGGACTGAGGATAAAAGACTAAATAAAAAAAGCCCATTCCCTCAGGAAGCTTACATTCTTTTTCTTTAAATGCAATTTTAAATTCATTTTTAGCATTCTTTTCTTTTTATATTTTGAGTTCCCTCCAACCTTTCCCTCATGCACTAAGAAGGCAAGCAAAATTATATTAGATGTGTGAAATCATGCAAAAGATATTTCTATATTAGCCATATTGCAAAAAGAAATTTAAAAAAAATAAGAAAAGTACTAAGATTATACTGCAATTTGTAGTCAGAGTTCTCTCTTTGGAGGTAGATAGCAATTTTCATCATAGTCCTTTGGAGTTGTCTTGGATCATTGCATTGTATTGATCAGAGTAGCCAAGTCTTTCACAGTGGATTATCATGTTACTATGGACAATGATCTGTTGGTTCTTCTTGCTTCACTCTGCATCAGTTCACACAACTCTTGCAATGTTTTTCTGAAACCATCTCCTTGTGATAATTTTTTTCCTTTTTGGAGGGTGGAAGGCAGGGTAATTGGGGTTAAGTGACTTGCCCAAGGTTGCACGGCCAATAAGTTTTAAGTGTCTGAGGCTGAATTTGAACTCCAGTCCTCCCAACTCCGGGGCTAGTGCTCTATTCATTGAATCACCTAGCCGCCCCATCCTTGTAATTTCTTATAGTACAATAGTATTCTACCACAGTTATATGCTACATCTTATATAACCATGGGAAACTTACGTTCTAATAGAACTTTAAAGACATTCGTGCCACTTTTCTAACATAACTGTGTGTTGCTAAAATGCTCTGATCCACCTTCACCTTTTCATTTATCTACAGTTTATCTGCAATTTTGATTCTTCAGGGATTATGATGATTCATAGCTATATGACATAATTGGGATGAAGTAAGTCTTCACACAGCACTACTGTGTGTCAGGTGCTGAGCTAAGTGCATTGGTAATATTATCACAAATATTATCCCACTTGATCTTCACAATTTTGTGTGGTAGGTGCCATTATTACCCCCATTTTATAGTTGAGAAAACCAAAGCAAATAGGTAAAGTGTCCCGCCCAAGCTTACATGTAAGTGTCTGAGGCTAGATTTAAATTCAGGTCCTCCTGACTCCAGGCTCAGTGCTCTATTCACTAAGCCACCAACTGCCTCCAACATACTTCAATATTTCTGGAATCTGGAATTCTGGATTTACCTGGGCTAGGCTCAACCTTTGGATTGAAACCTCAACAATTTCTCTGGCTTATACTCCCATTCAGACTTTCCCTGGGAATAGCAGAATCTGGCTCGGGTCTAGGACTCTACAAAAGTTTGCAGTTTCCATGCAAACACCGAGGCTAAACAAAACATCAAATATAGGACCAGCTTTATTTAATCCAACAAAAAATGCGAAAAAGGACTTTCACTTGATCTCATAAATAGTCAAGACAACTCTCCTTCTCTCTTCGGTGGGCCTCAACTGCTCCTCAGGGACCTATTTAGTTCACCAGATTTATAATACTACCCCTCAAAGGTGAAAACACTCAGCGTTGGCTGGAGAATTAAGCAATCCTCCTCTTTAGTGAGTCCCACCTCCCCAGGGACCTATACAATCTTCTAGACTTAGAGTACTATTCTGGGTTTCCCCATCTTTTGCACAAGTGAAAAGCCCTTGAGGTTGTTAGTAAATCAAATCTCCTCCCTTGAACCTGTTCAGTTCACATAGCTCAGAGTACCAGGGAAGGACAGGGTATAGCTTTCATCTTAATTGTTGTTGTCTGTTCAGTTTCTCCTTGCCACCATCCTCCACTTGGTCTAGGAATTTCTCCCCTTCCATTCCTGGGGCAACAGCTGACCACTTAACAAATTTTGCCTGTGAGCCTAGTATGTGGAAGAAAAAAGGGAAGAAGTTCCTGACCTCAAGGAGCTTACATTCTTCCAGGGATATAAAATATGCCCATATAAGAAAATTCAGGAAAATTGAAGAAGGGAGAGAGAATTAAATCTTGGAATGACCAGGGACCTCTTTGTGAACGAGGTGGAAGAGAATGTTTCTGAGAAGTGAAGATGAGTGGGGAATGTGCTCCAGGACTGGGAAACAGCCTGTGCAACTGCACAGGTGCAGGATATGAAGCATCCAGTTTGACTGGAATATAAGGTATCAGAAGGAGAGTAACCTGAAATGACTAAGAATATAGTTTGGAGGAAGATTGCAGAAGGTTTTTTAATGCCAATCTAAGGTATTAGTATTTTATTCTAGAAATAATAGAAAACTACTAAAGGCTTTTAAGTAGAGAAATGCCATGTGCCAGCAAATTTGGAAAACTCAACAGTGGCCACTGGATTGGAAAAGATCAGTTTGTGGCCCAAGCCTAAAGAAACACAATGACAAGGAATGTTCAAATTACCAAACAATCACACTCATTTCATATACCAGCAAGGTTTTGCATAAGATTCTGCAAGCTGGGCTTCAGCAATACATGAACCAACAATTACCAGAAGAACAGGTTGGTTTCTGAAGAGGCAGAGGAACTAGGGACCAAATTGACAACATTTGCTGGATTATGGAGAAAGCAAGGGAGTTCCGGAAAAACATCCCATTCTGCTTTATTGACTACACTAAAGCCTTTGACTGTGTGGATCACAACAAAATGTGGCAAGTCCTTAAAGATATTGGAGTGCCAGATCATCTTACTTGTCTCCTGAGGAACCTGTATACAGTTAAGAAGCAACAGTTAGAACCAAACATGAAACAACTTACTGGCTAAGGAAGATGAGTATGACAAAGCTGTATATCATCACCTTATTTATGTAACTTATACGCAGTAACATCATGCAAAATGCCAGGTTGCATGAACCAAAAGCCAGAATTAAAGTTGCTGGGAGAAATATCAACAATCTTAGATATGCAGACTCTGATGGCAGAAAGTGAAGAATTAAGAAGCCTCTTGATGAGGGTGAAAGAGAAAAGTATAAAAGTTGGCTTGAAGCTTAACATAAGAAAATAAAATAACATCAAGATCTTGGCAACTGGTCCCATCATTTTCTGGCAAATAGAAGGATAAGAAATGGAAAGTGTCAGATTTTGTATTTTTGGGCTCAAAGATCCCTGCAGACAGAAACAGCAGCTGTGAAATTAAAAGATGTCTGCTCCTTGGAAGGAAGGTTATGGCAAAGCTGGAGAGCATACTAAAAAGCAGAGATGTCACCCTGCTGACAAAGGTCCATTTGGTCAAAGCTCTGGTTTTTGAGGCAGCAATACATGACTTTGAGAGTTGGCCTATGAGGAAACGGATTCTTTTGAAATGTATTGGAGAAGACTTTTGAGAATGCCTTGGACAGCAAGGAAATGCTTACATAAATTAATTCACTCAACTAACTGCAAGGTAAAATACTGACAGTGAAGACTGAATACTTTGGCTGCATCACGAGAAGAGGGGATTCACTGGAAAAGACCCAGATGTTGGGAAAGAGCAAAGGCAAAAAGAAAAGGCAGAGGATGAACTGGATAGATAATGTCATAGAAACAGTGGTGATCAGCTTGAACAGACTTTGAGAGATGGTGGAGGACAGAAGGGCCCATCGTACTCTGGTCCGTGGGATCATGAAGAGTCAGACGTGACTGAACAACTGAACACCAACATGACGCAAAAAACTATTTTGGCAGCTGTTTGAGGGATGTACTGGAACGTGCAGAGAGGAGGGACTAGATATGAGAGATTATGGGTAGATAATCATTTAGATTAGGTAACTGGTTGGATATGGTGGGGAGGCAGGGAGAGAAAGAAGAATGAGACGATGGAAGACCATCCAATAAAGGAAGCAGAGAAGGATCACTCCCACCTTAATTTGCAGCTTTAATGTAAGATGTTACCATAGGCAACTTTTTAGAATTCTGGAGAAGTCCCTTAGAAAGGTGTACGAATCCTCAAACATTTTTGGTAAGTTTAACAACTTAACATTGACTAGTAACAGGGAATAGCTGCCACTCAACGATCCTCTTAGTAATTGTTTGATAAATTGTTAAATGTATAATCTGATAACTGGGGCCTTCGACATAATATGGAGAACATAGTTGCATATGTTTACACACACTTGTGTGTATATGTATGCATGTACATAAAACACATACATATATGTAAAGAAGCACAGTGAAGTGTAGTGGATCAAACTGGCTTTGGAGTCAGAAGGATTTAGGTTCAAATTCTACCTCTGCCACATACTGGCCATGTGACCTTGGCAAGTTCTTTTTCTCTCTGAAATATATTTATCATAATTGCTTCTTACATTACCTTGGGCTAATTACTTAGCTTCTCAGATTTTGAGACACTCTGTAAGACCAGGAGGTGCTAACTTGCATTGGTAGAGAGAGTTTCCTTACTGCTAGTTTCCTATATCAATGAAATTATAGGGTTAGGCCCTATTTGATGGATAGAGATATAGAAAATATAGGTTTCATGTGCAAAATACGTTCAAATACATAATTATACATTTATGTGGTTTAATTCATATATATATATATATTTATACCTATATCTGTATATGTGTATCCATTTGTCTCTATAGATATTCTCAAGTCTCAAAGTCCATTTTTATAGGCCTCTCATTGGTAGAGACTGATTACTCAATTCTTCAGGCCCAAGTGAGGGGTAGAGTGTGTAAGAGCTTCAGAGAAGAGAAGGGCTTCAGATTCCCTTTATTAGACCATCATCTACCTTCTCACTCCTTGGGGCAGGTAATCTAGAAGGCACTTTTCTCCTCTGGAAATCTCATCTCACTACACATGTTTAATGATCATTTTTACACTGATCTTCTGGCTATCAGCTTTGAGGGAGAAGTCACACCTTCTAGACTTTCTTCAGGTCCCTGAAGGGACTTGGATCATGTCAGCTTCTTCCCAGAGTCTTTCTTTCTCTCTCTTGTAGTATGTGTATACGTTTGTGTATACATATGTCTGTGTATACACACATATATGTTAATTTACTTTTATATACATATATGTCTATTCATACATGATACACATATACATATATACCTTGGCTGTATAGATGATTTCTTACAGCCCATATATTCTGGTAGGCCAGACAGAGGTTAAACTTTTCTTTTTACTAGTGGTATCCTCTCCAGTGCTGAAATTGACCCTACTGCCAGTCAACTTTGATCAATGGACCCAGGACCCTCAGACCTCTACTTGAGGTTGCCAGCAATCCTGGGCACATCTGTAATGGGATTTATACTCAGGGAAGGAACACAAAGCAGAAGAGACAGCCAGAAACTCAGACTCAGTTTCTTCTTGTTAAGCCTTATTTCTCCAGTGTGTGGATGCAGACCCCATGCTGCTAGGGAAAGGGGAAAAGGAAGCCTCTCTTCCCACCCCAGCCCCAGACGAATTCCTTGGCGTATGTCTGTAGGGCCAAAAGACTATTTCTCTTTTATAACTGATGTTGTACCCCTCTCCCTGCCACTGAGAACAGTGGGGAGGAGGCACATGAGACCACCTTACTGCATCATAGTGAAGTCCTGTAACCTTTCAGTGTTGAGTTTCACCTTATTGGCCAGAAACAGGTAGGGCAACTTTGTGCTTGCTTAATTTTCATTACACATCGATAGAAACTGAGCCTCTAATCCCCTGGTAAAGGCAAACTCTCAGATCAGGAAACTCCCTCTGCCAATGAAGGGTGGAATCTTCTGTGAAACTTAGTCTTAAAGAGTTCCCTAGGGCTCTAAGATGTTAAGTGACTTGCCTAGGGTCACATAGCCAGCTGAAGTCATAGGTGAAATTTTAACATAGGTCTTCCAGGCTCTATGGCAGTTCTCTATTCCCTCTGCCAGACCGCTCCATTACATATGTCCCTAACATATAGGGACATATGTGCTATAATTTCCGGGTAATTATTATCGTGAAACACCTAAATGGTACAGTGGATAGAGCACCAGGCCTAGAGTGAGAAAGACCAGAGATCAAATACAGGCTTAAACACTTACTAGCACCCTAGGCAAGTCACTCAACCCTGTTTGCCTCAGTTTCCTCATCTGTAAAATGAGCTGGAGAAGGAAATGGCAAACCAGTCCAGTATCTTTGCCAATAAAACCCCAGATGGGGTCACAAAGAGTCAGACACGACTCAACAACAACAATCATTGTTTTAGGGTAAAAGACATGACAATCACAGTGGGGCCAGGATGACACAAATTCAATTCAGTTCAATCAGCCGCAGCCCATTTTTAAAGCCTTGTGTGGAAGGAGGCTACTAACTGGCTGGGATTTTACTTAGCAGGTAGTGCCCCTCCCCCAAGACTCCTAAATGCAATACCCTGTGGGTGGGGCCAAATGATATGTTATGCCAAAAAAAAAGCCAAAATTAAGCATTTTATTAACCACCTATATCAAGTAGCAGCATGCACACAGGGATCCCTAACTCAACAGAACAGATTATTCCAGTAACATTCACTATAAAGTGAATTTTTGTCCAATGATTCCTATTTTCCTATTGACTCCCATTATAAAGTTGGAAATGAGTTCAGTTGGAAAATTTTTTGGCTCTCAGATGTAGTAAAACTATCCTTAAGAATGTATCTGACTTTTCAAAATCATATAGTAGAAGAAAAAGTTTAGCTTTCTGATAAACTTTAACAATAATATTCAAAACATCAGTGACATGATATTTAAAATAAGTCTACGTTGCATTAAAAATAAAAGCAATTTCTTATTTGTTGTGACTGAGTCATACAAAGCTACTGTGTCTGAAGAGCTGAAATGGAGACTTACCCAAATGGTAATGGGAAGGCATGTGGTGAGTGTGAGCCGGCTGCACCACATTTTTGACATGTTTTTACAAGGGAGAAATAGAGTAAGGGATGTCAGCATAGATGTGTATAAATGAAAAGGAAAGTGGGCTGATCATGGGGTGAGAATGAAGGGGCAACTATGGGCAGCTCATGCTCTCCTTTGGCATCTATGTGATGGCAAGAGAAGGAAAGGAAAGTCTCCAGTAGGTTAGAGGGTAGACCCTTAGTGGTTCATCAGTGGGAGGATATGGACATGAGAGGTACAGGATAGGGATGCGGTGAAGAAAGGGAAGGGGAAAAGCACCTACTGTGTGCTAAACACTGAACTGAGTCCTTCATACATATTATTTCATTTGATGCTCAAAACAATCCTGAGAAGTAGGTGCTATTGTGACCCCCATTTTGTTCTTTTATTTTATTTTTGCTTTTAGGAGGGTAGTTGGGGTTAAGTGACTTGCTCAAGGTCACATGGCTAGTTTTTTGTGTTAAGTGTCTGAGGCCAGATTTGAATTCAGGTACTCCTGACTCCAGGCTGGTGCTCTATTCACTGCACCACTAGCCACCCCCCCTTTTTTTTTTTTTAGATCAAAGTAACTCGCAAAGACTGTCTCCAAAGGTACAGTAGGACAGTGATTTGCCTTGTCGGGAGAATCCACAGTCTGCGGGGGATTTGGATTTCTGGGATCTTTGCTCCCTAGAAGATTGGGGAAAACCATCTCTTGGAGCTGCTGATAGACTTTCAGTTCATGTATGTTCTTCCTGGGACCATTTGACCTACTGCTGGAAAGGAGTTTAGAGAAAGAGATCTAGTCCAATTTACTTTACAGATGAAGAAACTGAGGCTCAAATGCTAGGTCGGGGGTGTCAAACACTGCTGCATTGTAGCTCACAATACACTTGAGTGTGACCTAAACCATTTTAATCTAAGTATAGTTGGAAAATATTTTTAAAAATAAAAACACAATAAAACCTGGATCATATTAATATGTGTTTTTCTAAGTCATTACATGCCTGCAGGGATCTTTATGTACAGTTTAGCGGTCCCGCATTTCTATTTGAGCTTGACACCACTGCTATAAGGACCCTGCCTAGGGTCACACAGGTCACAAGTAGCAGAGCCAGAGTTTATACACGAGTTCTCTAATGCCAAAATCAATGAGGTTTCTGTCACATCATAAAGCCTCTCATATTCCTATCTGGTACCTGGGGTCCAAAATGTTGATTTGCTCTTGGAACTCAGTTTCCCCTTCATCAGCAATTCTGTTTTCTTCTCTTGAGAGTAGTCAGCCAAGTTACTGAGATACCATTATTTAGTAAAAACTAGTGATAGCTGGATAGATGAGATTCATCCAACATTTATTGAACATTTACTGTCATGTGGAACAGGACTAGAGACAAGAAGAAGGAAAAAAACCAAGCACTTTACAAATATTACCTCTTTTTAGCCTTACAACAAGTTGGTGCTATAATTTTCCCCATTTTACAGATGAGGAGACTGAGGCAGTGATTTGCCCATGGTCACACAACTGGTAAGTGTCTGAGGTCATATTTAGACTTCCTGACTCTAGGCCTACGGCTTTATTCATTTGCATGGCTAACTGTTACCAAGATGTAATAGACAGAGGTTCTGCCCACAAGGAGCTTAGAGCCTGTTGTAGTCTAAACAGCCCAGTTTGGGTAAGGGGTTTCCAATAAACATTGCTCCAGTGATGCTTCTCCTTTCTTCTTGGTTTTTCCTCTCCATCTTCTTGCTCGCCTTACTTAGAAAGAATCATACTTGCCTTTGTAACAACAGTCCCACTTTTTCTTCTTTTTTTCACTTTGAGAATAGGGTTGGGGAGCGTCTATTAATGGTGAGTCCCATCCATCTCTTTACATTGACCTTTTCTTCCTTGGCCATACCTATCTTCTCCCTGGTTCCACACCTGCTTTTTCCTGGTGGAATTTCTCCTTTCCAGCTCCCTACAATAACTAAGGGTTCCTCCGTCCTGCTCCCTCCTGCCCCCAATTGTTTAGGTCTGAGCCCTTTGGTTCCCTGTATATTCTTGCATGGACATACTCGAAACCAGACCCCAGAGTCACCAAGGCAGCAACTTAGCTGTGGAGAAGAGCTAATGACTAGGTCTTTTCCATACCATCTGAGAGATGGACTGCCAACTCTGTTTCAGTCCCACATCTCTGTCTGCAACCAGTATGCCTGGGAGGAAATTCTGAGGCCCTGTTGTGTGCAGAGAAGGAATATTGAATTACAATGGTTGAAGCATTGTACATATCTTTCCAGTAGGAAATATGGGCTCTGCTCTATGTTATGGCTACCGTTCTGACATTTGTTCAATTTGGCATTAAAGCAGGAGCCTTGAGTGGGGATTCAAGCCAATATTTGAGGTGGAAAGGCAGAACTGTGGGGGGCATTTGCAGATTACTTAAGAGATGAAAGGAGAACGGAGATACTCAGCAGCTGCAAGGGTGAAGGCCATCTGTCAACTACAGAATGTGAACAGAATAGAAGCTGGTGTGGAGAGCTGGCCTTTTAGGAGACTAATCCTCAATATGAAGTTCAGCTTCAAGTCAGACACAGAAAGGGCAGCTGAGATCTTGTGCCGCTACTTAAACAAATCCACAAACTCTCCTCTCTGGGGAGCAGGGGATCGTCAGGGCCACTGGAGGGTGTGGCCTAGTACCAGGTAAGACAACACATACATGGTCTCAATGGTCATGTTGGCCAGCATCTTCATTACTCAGATGATGGCATTGAGGCTCAGAGAGATTAAGGGGCTGGCCTGAAGTCATTCAGGTAACAAGGGGCACATAGGAGATTTGAACCTAGGTTCCTTGATTCCAAAATCCAGTGTTCTTTCTGCAAAATTCTATAAGTATTTATTAAGAACCTGCTGCATATATGATGAGTACTCTGCTATGCGCTAGGGTTAAAAAGACCAAAGAGAAAAAGAAAAAACCCAAGTCTAGAGCCCCTGCCCTCAAAGGGTTTACATTCCACTAGAGCAGTGCTTCTCAAACCATGGGTTGGGACCCCATCTGGGGTTATGTACCTAAATGTGGGGACTGTGAAAAATTTGGCAACAGTAAAAGGTTTCTGAGCTCACAATGACCAAAATATCAGTATCAAATGTTCTGCCAAGATTTAATTCTTTATGTAAAAATAAACAAGCACATACATCTCATTAGTATACAAATCAGCATGCAAATTTGCTTCCATCTCTATTAAATGATAAAATTATGTATATATATCAAAGAATTGTTTTACAGTAAATTTCTTTATGATTTATTAATCAATAAATGTTTGATTTATATACTTATTTCATATACCCATATACCCGGGGTTGCATAAAAATTTCTTAGGTGAAAAGAGGTTGCTGGGGGAAAAAGTTTAAGAAGCCTTACATTAGACCACTCTGGCCTGTCCTTAGACTGCAGGCATAAGGCTTTTCTGGATTAACCTCAAGGGCTCTTTGTCAAGTCTTTTCCAAGGGTAGAATTTTTGTGGTGAATTCCTTCTCATCAGGGACTGAGGTTGAGCGCCAAGGGGATCTCAAACAAACCCCGAGTTCAAAGACTAGAATAAAAGCCTCCATGGTCAAAGGAGGGGGGAGAAATTAGTAAGGCAGGAACTGAGACATCACGGCAAACACAAGGGGCAGTTTGGTCTTTGTAAACCTTCAAATATACGTGTTAATAATGAAACCAGTTATCATTCACATTGCAATGGCCTCGTTCTCCTGGTGGGCCACGTTGCTTTCACTCCCTCCCCTTTCCAACTCATTCTTTGTAGTTTTACCAGATTTCATTTTTCTAATGTACAAGAATGATATTTGACATTGGCACTTCTTGTACATTAATGATATCTGACATTTATATGGCACTTCTTGTACATTATTGAGCCTCACAACAACCTGATGAGCAAAAGCATTTCAAATATTACTACTTCCACTACTCGGCAAGGGGGATATAGCCCACAGAGGTCTTGACTTGGGGTAAGAAAGACCCGAGTTTAAGTTCTGCACCAGACACTTACTGTGTGACCCTGGGCAAGTCACTTAACTGACCTGTCTTTGCCTCAGTTCCCTCATCTTTAAAGTGGGGATACTAATATCATTTACTTCACAAGGTTGCTGTGAAGATCAGTCCTTAGTGCAGTGCCTGACATTTAGTAAGAACTGTACAAACGTTAGCTATTATGAATTATTATTATCATAGAAGGAAATGGCAAAGAGCTCCTGTATCTTTGCCAAGAAAACACAAACGGGGTCACGAAGAGTTGGATGTAACTGAAAAATGACAAAACAACAACAAAAATTATCATTATATGAGAAAATTCAAGCAGTTAAGGGAGTTCATCGTGACATAACCACTAAGTATCAGCGGTAAGATTCCAACCCAGGTCTTTCTGCCACAAAGTGCCCTGTTTTATCCGGTATATCACCCCATAAAGTTTGTCATGTCCCTCCTACTCATGAAATTTTTCAGTGACTTTCCTTGCCTACTAAATATAGTTCAAACCATTTAGAGTGACATTCAAGACCTTCTATAATTTCACACCAGCTTAGGTTTCCAGTTTGATTTCACGTTACTCACCTTCATGGGCTCTACCCGTCTGCCATATTAGACAACTTGCTATCCTCTACCTCTGCTTTCCCATCTCTGTGTCTCAGAGGCAACCTGGTGCAGCAGGTATTCAAATCCTGCTCTCTGAATCTCAGTTTCCTCATCTGAAGTATGGGGATGACAGTATCTGCAATTTGCAGGTTCAAATGAAATAGTGTATAAGACGCTTTGCAAACTTTAAAGTACTATGTGAATATTAGTTATTATTCTTATATGGAGAGGCAAACCAGCCTAGTAAATAGAGCTGACTTTACACTAAGGTTCAAACCTTGCCTCCGATCCATATTGGCTATAGGACATGGAGCATAGAAAGTGAATGTGACCCAGCTTCTCAGTATCATTTGTGCAGAAGGTGCCATCTGCATTGATAGAAAGAGTTTCCACACTGGGAGTTCCCTCTATCAAGGAAATCACAAGTCTAGTTTAAAAAAAATGACAGTATACCATTATGAAACATTGGGTGAATTGAATTGAATCATTAAATTGCTTTCATCTTTCCCCAATATACCTTGCCTGTATTATAGTATAGTATAGTATAGTATAGTATAGTATAGTATAGTATAGTATAGTATAGTATAGTATAGTATAGTATAGTATAGTATAGTATGGTATAGTATGGTATAGTATGGTATAGTATGGTATAGTATGGTGTAGTATGGTAGAGTATGGTAGAGTATGGTAGAGTATGGCAGAGTATGGTAGAGTATGGCAGAGTATGGGAGAGTATGGTATAGTATGGTAGAGTATGGCAGAGTATGGTAGAGTATGGTAGAGTATGGGAGAGTATGGTATAGTATGGTAGAGTATGGCAGAGTATGGTAGAGTATGGCAGAGTATGGGAGAGTATGGTATAGTATGGTATAGTATGGTATAGTATGGTGTAGTATGGTAGAGTATGGTAGAGTATGGTAGAGTATGGCAGAGTATGGGAGAGTATGGGAGAGTATGGTAGAGTATGGCAGAGTATGGTAGAGTATGGTAGAGTATGGTAGAGTATGGCAGAGTATGGGAGAGTATGGGAGAGTACGGAATGGCACGGCATGGCGCGGCATGGTAAGGTATAATAGTACAGTACAGTAGTATATAGAGCCCTCTGGTTTTAGAGTCGGAATAACTGGCCTGGCGTCAAGCAACACCACTGAAGAGCTGTGTAACCTAGGGAAAATCATAAAACTTCTCTGAGTTTCACTTTCTTCATGTCAAATGATAATAATAACATATCTATTATCTCTCAGTGTTGATGTGAGAAAAGTAATTTGGATTTAAATAAGCCTTGAAGTTCACAGAAATGAGTCATTATTACTCTTCTTTTCTTTTCTTTGTCACCATGGTCCACTTGGAAGTTAGATCATTGTTGTTCAGTCATTTTAGTCATGGCTTCCTGTTTATGACCCCATTTGGCACTTTCTTTGCAGAGATACTGAAGTGGTTGGCCATTTGCTTCTCCAGCTCATTTTACAGACGAGAAAACTGAGGCAAACAGGCTTAAGTAACTTGCCCAGGGTCACACAGCTAGTTAAGTGTCTGAGGCTGGATTTAAACTCAGCTTTTCCTGACTCCAGGCTCTGAACTCTATTCCCTGCACTGCCTAGTTGCCCCAGAACTTACACCTTTAGTGTGTATGATTTGTCCCTCCCTGAAATGCTGTTTTGCTCTCTTAAATGTCTTAACTTGTGTGGTTCACCTCCGGTGACTTTCTTGGAGCCCAGGTGTAAGTGGGAAGGACTAGAAAGTCCTTCAGAGTCATGGGTAAGACTGAGTTCAAAGGCAGATGGAAGAGGAAGAGCTGCCTCTCCCCCCAAGATCTTCTAAGTAATTGATGTTAAGTTTCAGCCTAAGAGGATGACCATTATCACTCCGTTTCTAAAGAACCATTGAGCCCCATCAAACTTCCCCCTGTGACACTCTGACTTGGCACTTATCAATTTCTCATTTCTATGCTCTGACCCTACACCCAAATGGCGCCATTCTGCAATGCCATTCCAATTGAGTTTGTTCATCAGGTTGCAACATTAGGTTCATTGCTCTACTCCATTTCTGATTATACCATTTCTTTATTTTTAGTGGTGATCATTCCAAATCCCATTTACATTGATTTCATTCTTGCCTTTTGTATATCTAGACTAATTTCCTGGTTTTGTATTGATTTAATTAAGCTTAAGTGGACTTTGTCTTCATCTCATCCAGGTGAGCTTTCCTATTTTGCATTTTTTTATCTAAAGCATGATTTTCTTTCTTTGTTTCCTTCCTTCCTTCCTTTCTCCCTCCCTCCCATACTCCCTCCCATCCTTCCTTCCTTCCTTCCTTCCTTCCTCCCTCCCTCCCTCACTCCTTTCTTTCTTTCTTTCTTTCTTTCTTTCTTTCTTTCTTTCTTTCTTTCTTTCTTTCTTTCTTTCTTTCTTT
>CM053595.1:44415642-44454331 GCA_028646575.1 Pseudocheirus occidentalis | reverse complement strand
CTTTTTTTGTTACAAAGGATGGCACTCTAGGTAGAGGAAAGATATATTTTCAAATGAAAGTGATGGAAAAACAAAAGACATTAGCTCAGTGTTGTGCACACCTATAATGAGCACTACTAGGGATTAGCCACTACTAAGGCTGGTGGCTCTCTTGAGCTCAAAGAGTTCTGAGCTATAATAGAGCTAAGATCATTGGTTATCTGCACTGAGCCCAGTGCCAATAGGGTAAGCTCCCAGAAACGGGAGGCAGCCAAGCTGACACTCACAAGTGAGATCAGACCCACAAGTGACTACGGGCAATATGGGGAGACCCATTTCCCCTTCTCCTCTCCCTCTCCCCCACAAAAAAGAAAAATGGAAAGAAAAGATACCAGTAAAATTTTTAAGAATAGTTTTCAAAAATCCAACCACTTCCTGCTCCACTTTAGAGCACTAAAGGTATAAATGCATCAGTCTTAACTCCAAAGCCCTTCTATCAGGAGGCAGGTTGATGTGATTGAAACAAGATCAGATTTGGAGTCAGAAGACCTGGGTATAAATACTGGCTTTGCTCTTAATTTACTATGTGACCATGGATAAACTCCTCAGTGTCTTCTTGGTCCTTAGTTCCTCATCTATAAAATTATGTGTACGTGTGTGTGTACATGTGCGCATACGTGGTGTTTGTGTGGATGTGGGTGTGATATGACCTTTAAGATTCTTTTCAACTCAAAATCTTACAATCTATTTGTGCTTGGACATTTTCAGAGAAGCAACACAGCCCAGAGGAAAGAGCAGAGCTGGGTTCTAGCCTGGACCATTCTCGTGGATTTTCTGTGTTACTTTGGATCAGTCACATCACCTGTCTGGGCCTCACTGTCTTCACTTGTAAAATGAGGAGGTTCAACAAGTGAGTCTGGGGGGTGTAGTCAAGATGGTGGCATAGAAGCAGGAAAACTCCATGGCTCTCCCCATAATCACTTCCAATACCTATAAAATTACTCTAAACAAATTTTAGAGCTACAGAACCCACAAAGTGACAGAGCAACAAAGCTCCTGCTGAAGGCAGCCCAGCAGGTGGACAGGAAGCGTTCATCTCAGTATGCTGGGAGCCAAGCCCAGCCCCACCTGAGCCTGTAGTTTTAGCCACAGGGCAGACCAGATCCGCCATGGCTGGAGCATTCGGCAGAGTGGGTCACCAACAGCTATGGTGGTTTCAAGAATTATCAACCCATAAATGCCAAAGACAAAGTGAAAGGTCACTGGAACTTGGCTAAATCTGAGGGGCGGGGCAGACTGCAGTCTGGCCTTTGCTGCTGGAGCAAGAAGCAGTGGAGGTGTGATGGCTCTGCAGTTGCCTCTCTCATGGCTGCTTCAGACCTCCTGGCCTGCAGATTGCAGGGGGGCCAAGTGATCATTCAGAGGCTAAGTGCTCTTGCCTTAATCTGCCTGGATTGGGATCACAGTCTTGGGTGGTGGTCCTGAGGTGTGTGATGAGTGAGCCAAAGCTGGTGGGGGCTGTAGAGATGGTGCCCTCCTAATAGCTTTGGCAACTTTGAAAACCCCAGTGATTTGGGACAAAACTCTCCCCCTGGAAACAGAGTTCTATTGTAGCAAAGAGTTCAAAAGTCAAGTAATTGACTGGCAACATGAACAAGCAAAGGAAGCAAAGCAAGCACAGCCATTCAACTTTAGATTCCTTTTTTGGAGACAAAAAGGATAAAAGCATGGAACATGAAGTCAGAACTCCTGCACCAAGAACTTCCAAGAAAAATATAAACTAGTTACAGGCCATAGAGGAGTTCAAGAAGGATTTTGAAAATCAGGTAAGAGAAGTGGAGGGAAAATTGGGAAGAGAAGTGAGAATAATGCAAGAAAATAATGAAAAGAGAGTCAACAACTTGACTGAAGAAAATAACCTTAAAAAAGAGACTAACTCAAATGGCAAAAGGGGCCCAAAAAGCAAATGAGGAGAAGAATGCCTTAAAAAAACCAAATTTGCCAGATGGAAAAAGAATTTCAAAACCTCACTGAAGAGAATAATTCCTTCAGAATCAGATTGGAGCAAATGGAAGCTAATGACTTTATGAGAAATCAAGATACTATTAAACAGATCCAAACAAATGAAAGAATAGGAGGCAATGTGAAATATCTCATTGGAAAAACCATTGACCTGGAAAATAGATCCAGGAGAGACAATTTAAAAATTATTTGACTTCCTGAAAGTCATGATAAAAAAAAAGAACCTAGAAATCATCCTTCAAGAAATTCTCTAGGAAAATTACCCTGATATTTTAGAATCAGAGGGCAAAATATAACTTGAAAGAATTCACCAATCACCTCTTGAAAATTATCCCCAAAAGAAAACTCCTAGGAATATTACAGCCAGGTTCCAGAGTTCCCAGACCAAGGAGAAAATATTACAAGCAGCCAAGGAGAAACAATTTGAATATTGTGGAAACACAATCAGGATAACCCAGGATCTAGCAGCTTCTATATTAAGGGATTGAAGGGCTTGGAATATGATATTCTGGAGATCAAAGGAGCTAAGATTAAAACCAAGAATCACCTACCCAGCACAACTGAGTATAATGCTTTAGGGAAAAATATGGTCATTCAATGAGGTGGAGGTTCAGGGTGGCTGTTGTGCAGGAGTCCACTAAGTCTGGGGGAAAGAGCTCAGCAGCCAACAGTTCTATCACCTCAAAAATCACTTGGGGCAGAGGCCTAGGCTGGTGCATGGTAAATTGCCAAGTGTAGGAGAAGGCTGAGATGTTTTGAGATCCAGCCCCAAGGAAAGTTCCAACCAGAACTGAATAGAAAATTTGATATTCAAATACAAGAAGCAAGAGAGTCATGAGAAGGTAAACAGGGGAAATAAATCATAAGGAACTTATCACAGTTGAACTATTTACATATCTACATGGAAAAAAGATGATTGTAATTTATGAAACTTCTCTCAGTATGAGGATAGGTGAAGGGAATATGAATGTATATATATGTATACATAAATATGTCTATATAGGAGGGTATATTTGTGTATGAATACATATGTGAGTGTGTGTATATATATGTGTGTATATATATATATATATATATATATATATATATATATATATATATATATAGACAGAGGGCACAGGATCAATTGAATAGGAAGGGATGATATTTAAAAGGTGAAATTAAGAGGTGAGAGAGGAATATAATGAGAGGAAATGGGGAGAGACAGAATGGGGTAAATTATCTCATATAGAAGAGGCAAGGGATTACAATAGAGGGGAAGAATAAGAAAGCAAAAGGAAATGGGTCAACCTTACTCTCATTGAATTTGGCTTAGGGAGGGAATGACATACACTTTGAATTGGATATCTTGCCTTACAGGACAGAGTTCTACCTCCTCTAGAAAGTCAGTTTTGGGGACTCTGGATCTTCCTCATGTGACCATCCTTCTTTAGATTTTCATGAGTCTGTATCACAGAACTTGGCTTTTGATTCTGTGTTCTTGATCTTAATTCTTTCTGAGGGATTTCTACATCGGATGATCAATAAGATGGAGAACTAGTTGTTTTCTCTTATTCTCTGACCTTTCAAACCTCTTTAAAACAGAAATTATGTGCCTAAGATAAAGCAATTTTAGCTGTATCCATGATGTGGGCCACCCAGAATCTAAAAGAAGGTTAAAAAAACCTTATGAACTGATTTCTACACTGAGCTCACTCAGCACCTCTCCCCCACCTCCCACAATACTGGCAGTAAGGGCAGACTTAACTGACCCAAGGGTCCAACCCAAAGACCTGACATGTGGGCTCAAAGTAAAACCCACACCCCAACTTTCCCCTCTTCTCCAGTGCTGTCGATATGCTAGCTCCAGGGTGTGGAAGTTTACTCTGGCCACTGTGACAGTGCTCCAGGGGCAGAAGTTTGCTGGGGACTAGGGTGTGTGGGGGGAGGTGGGACAGTAGCGACTGATGCAAAAGGCCTTTTCAGGAGAGCTAGGAAGAGACATAAAGGGACAGGATGTGTACTGGGGTTGAAGTAAGGCTTGATATTCCACCATACCCTTCCTTCCTTCTAGAACTTCAAAGACCAAAATTATAGAAATCAGTCCTTTAATACCAGCAACAGCAGGAATTGAGGAACAGAGTCATTGAGTCATTGAGACAGAATCCTGGAACAGGTCACAGTGTGTGTGGGGTCAGGGTGGCTGTTGTGCAGGACTCCACTAAGTCTGGGGGAAAGAGTTCAGCAGCCAACAGTTCTATCACCTCAAAAATCACTTGGGGCAGAGGCCTAGGCTGGTGCATGGTAAATTGCCAGTGTAGGAGAAGGCTGAGCTGTTTTGAGATCCAGCCCCAAGGAAGCCATCAGAGGGAAGAGAACAAAAAAATGAAAAGCCCCTCCCCCCCTGAAATGACCAAAGATCTCAGGAATAAGAAAATTTAAAGGCCTTTAAAATAAGCAAATAAGCCAACAGGGAAAACATGAACAACAGAAAGAAATGTGGCTTCTAAATCTAGTAAATAAGTGTTGGATCCTTTGATGAGACTGTGGATCCTGTGGAATTTGAGGAGGACATGAAAGCACAACACACTGATCCTGAATGATTTAAAAGAGAAATGAGAATTATGAGAGCAGAATTTATGACATGAATAGCAAAAATAATGAGTTAAATAGAAAAACTGGAATCTGGGATGGCAAAGAAACAAAAGAGAGAGCATCAGATTGGGGATGCAAATACACAGAAGTGAAGGACAATTTAGAAGAAGAGAAGCAAAAAACCAACAAGACTAACAAAAAATCATGAGAGCAAAATATACTGATCTTGAAGACTTAATGTGTAGAGGATCATAGGTCTCTCAAGGTATGACAAGACAAAAACCCTCAATATCATAATTCAGGAAATAACAGAGCTGTTCAGAACTTCTGAACACAGAAAATGAAATTCCAGTGGAAAGAATTCACAGATCACCTCCAGGAAAAAAATAAAAACAGAAAACAAATCCAAGACTGAAAAAAAATAAGACATACAGTGGCTAAATTTAGTAAATTCAATTCAGAAACAAATCATTCAAGCAAATAGGAGAAAGCCTTCGGATATAAAAGATAGAAAGTTTGAATAATGTGAGACTCTCGTGCACCCATCAGAACATTAGAAGGGATGGAGTAATACATTCCTAAGAGCATCAGGACTAAGGACTATATTTGGCAAAAGACGTATGTATATTGAATATCAAAGAGGCATTTGAAGCATTCTTAGGGAAAAAACCTGAATAGATCTGAAGACCTGAAGAGATCATTTACTTATCTAACATCCCAGACAATAGAAAAGCAAGGGGGGGTGAATGAATAAAGAAAAACATGAATAGCCACAGCAACAGAGTGGCAATGGGGCGGCTGGGTGGCACAGTGAATAGAGCACCAGCACTGGAGTCAGGAGGACCTGAGTTCAAATCCAGCCTCAGACACTTAACACTTACTAGCTGTGTGACCTTGGGCAAGTCATTTAACCCCAATTGCCTTGCTTTCCCCCTCCAAAAAAAAAAAAGAACAAAGTGGAAATAGTAAGACAACAAGATCTTAGGAAGAGAATTCTAACCAATTCTGAATGCTTTATCTCCTAATAAGAGTGTAAAATCCTGAAAGACAATATATTAGATTTGCACTGCATTACACACCATTCCTAGCTACTTGATGAGTACATGAGAGATGTTCACAGAACATTTTATTCAAGATTAGGATATATATTTTCCCCAATTCTCAGGAGAAAAAAAAAAGAAAGCCTTGAGGCCACATGCTGCCCACTCCTGCATCTAGTACATGGGCCTCCCAGAAAAGTTAACCCAGGTTCAACCTTCCATGTACATATCAATAAGCCCTGAATCTAAGATAAAAAATAAAGATTAAAAAAAATCAATAAGATAAAGATCTAAGACATTCTCCCTTCCTTCAAAGAACTTAGAGTCCTAGAAGATAAGACACTCAGAAATAGTTGGAAGAGGGTCCATATCTTTTAACAAACAAACAAACAAACAAAAAACAGTACTTGAGCCCCCACTGATATGTTTACTTTAACTAATCAACCAGAAGGCACAATTATTCCAAAGCAAAGGTATTTCATGAAGTAGCATAGTCAATAGAACATTTCTCTCAAAAACCTGGAGAATGCCACTCACACACCATTAGTGAGAAGAGTAGACACATCTAGGGGAACACGTGGATACATGTGGATACCAACATGGATAATACAATGCCAACATGGAGTGCACATGTATAAGGAATATATGGGTCCAAGACTCATGTGTGGAGGGGTAACTCATGTCTCTGATGTTTAGGCCTGCTGATATCATCATGCTCCTCCTCCTAGACCTATTCCTTACTGATCTTATGTAGCATGTTGTATTTGTCAACTATGTCTGCTGAGTGTGCTCTGCTGTCCTGTGGTGGCTGTCAGGCATAACTCTGTGGAACATGTGGTTGTGAAGTATCTCTCTGCTTCCAGCTTCTGGTTTCAGCTGGAATCCTCCGTTAAGGTACTACCCATTACCCATCTTTTAGTTTAGGGTCTGGTGGTTTAAACTTTAGCTCTTTTATTAAGGGAAGTAAGTCCTTTACACCCACCCACACACACACACACACACACACACACACACACACACACACACAAAATATCAGAATAGTGAAAAATCCCTTTCCTGATTTCCTCTCTGTAAGGAGAAAAAAATTGTTAGCCTCTTAACTGCATGAAGATTTTCTCACCAAACATAGGCATTTGTCACCATATGTCAGGCTCTTTTGAAACATAAAAAAACCAATCAGTTCAGCAGAGCATATAGGTTTTTGATCTGTCTTTTAGCTTGTTATATATGGGGAAGATTCTGAGTCCACTGGCTCAGAAAACTTTCTGATTTAAGCTTGGAAATTCCTTGTAATTCTCATTTGACTCTTTATGAGGATCCAATGCCCTCACATCTTATCTTGTGATAGGGGAGGCCCTGCCAAAGAAATCCTAAAATAGCTATATGAGATTTATATCTCTGGTTTCTTTCAATGCCACCTTCCTCCTCCCCTACCCGTACCACCGACACATACATACGCTCACCACATCAATGAAAAAGGACAAAAATTCTAAGTAGGACTGACAGAGGCATTATCAAAATTCTTGCCTTTATTAAATACCTACTCATATGTACACATATATGTGTATATATGTATTTATAAATGTGTGTATATGTGCTTAGCTTGTTGCTAGCTATATATGGATGTATATAGTATATATATTTGTATATTTATACATATATACATATATGTACACTATATACTTCGATGTATACGTCCATATATACTTATAGGTATATATGTATACTTATACACGTATTATATATACATGCATATACACATATGATAAACACATGCATATGTGTATATGCATCTATCTATCTAGAGAGCAACAAGCTTCCCAGGATGTGAGCAGCCTTATATTAAAAGAGGCAATAATTTCTAAGAAAACAAATCTTAAATTCTCTGCTGTGATAAAACATGACATCATCAGACACAACAACATTAAAGAAACAATGATTTAATTAAAAATGTTCAATGTGTATGATTGACAGCAGGCCAAGCATGTTTTAGATCTTACCCATTTGAATTCCCCCCTCCCTCCTCCACCCAAGGTCAGACTAAGACCAGAACAGGCAGGATAAGTCCCGGTGAAGATGACATTAGCCCAGGAAGAAATGTGTGTTTCAGAAGTGCGGCACATCTGTATTACAATACAAGAAGGTTCTAAGTCACCTGGTGGGGTTTATGTGGAACAGCTGACGCCTGTCCTCCCTAATTAGGAACAGAAGACTAGTTGAAGACTTGACACCACAGTGTTGTTAGGTACAGTTGGTTAGTGTCTGTTTTTAATAACAACAGCAAGTAGCCGAGGTGGCAGGGTATTCTTAATGACATCATTCACCCAGCTGTTTTACACATCTGTAACATGGATCATTAGGATTGTCTTAACACTTCATCCTTAGTTGCTCCCCACATCTTGAATTGCATGAGCAAAGGTACCCTTGCATGCGAGGTGCCCCAGAATGAGCACTGACTTCATGTACAGAGATTAGTGTGTTAGCTCCACACATTGATTAAAGTTTTACAAGGGCATCATATTTAGCACATGTTCCTTTAATGTGCTAATAGCTTCAATATGAAACTGGCACTTCTGCCTAGATCATAGCTGTTTGGGCCAATTTTACATTGAAGAGTGAAACATCTGTAACAGCTGCAAAAATGTTTTTGCTTATTTTGAACATTATAAGTTTTTCCTAGCCATGAATAACAACAATCATGTAAATCATTCAACAATTTGTAGATGTTGGTTGTTTTTGCAATACAGAAAGGACGTATCACATACATGCATGTATGATAAAATTTTCAGCACATCTGTGCAAATGTAGACATAGCATAATAGCCTCACTAATACAGAATAGGGCAGGGAAGGGGTGGTGGGGAGGAAATCTGACTTGCTGAAAATTACTGAATACTTTCAAAGAAATATAGTTTTGTGCCTTTCAAATATGATAACTATCATATTTTTAAAAAATATGGTCTGATAGATAAAAAGAGATGAATTTTCAGTAAGTATGTATTATAAGACAAAGAAGGCAGCTTGGTCCTGCGGAAAGGAGACTATCCTTGCCATCAGGGTATAAAGATCATATGTTTAGAGATGGAAAGGATTGTAGAGATCATCCCTCACAACACCATCATTTTATGGAGGAAGATGGAGACACAGAGTGGCAAAAGGATTTGCCCAGGGTCACATAGCTAGTACATAGCAAAACCAGGTTTTTAACCCAGGTCCACTGGCTCCTATCTAGCATGCTTCCTCCCGCACCACCCTAGAGACTTAAAGTCACATTGCCAGCCTTGTTACTGAGTAGTTGTGTCAAATTGGGCAAATCACTTTTTTATTCAGAGCCTCAGTTTCCTCATTAGTAAAAATTGGGAGGGGAGGATTTGGACTATATGGTCTTGGAACTGTCTGATTCTATATTCATAAACACAGACATTCATTACACAAGTGGGGACAAAAAGTGGATGTCAAAGTTGAAGGTACATTTAAAATATCTCTAATTCCTACGGCTTTTAGGACATATTTATTTTCCTTTTTTTTAAGGACCACGACCTTAAAATGTTTTCTTTTCTTTAGTATGGAAAAATTTAGAAATTTTCCCCAATAAGAACCATGCAAATCATCCTGAAATTCCAAATGATCTGTTTCTGAATGAATTGCTATTGTACTCTAGAGCTGTTGTGACTTTAATATTTGGATCTGTCAGTATCACCCAAACACAAAAGAGGGCCCATCATTCAGGCCTTTACAGGAGAGATGAAGTCGGTGACTGTAAGTAGCATCTCTTCGGAATTAGAATTTGGCAAACAAGGAAAAGATGTATGCAAATCTATTCCCTTGATGTGAGTTTTACAAGTATGAAAACAATCAAGATTTCAATTTTTATAAAAAGTTTTCTGAATGTAAATAAAGAAGGTTCAGTTCTTGACGTGACATTTAGAATTCATTGCTTCAGTGGATTGATTTGCTCTCTTTATTAAAGCTGTTATTGTTCATCACGTCTTCAATCTCATTTATGGGGGTGTTCCTTCCAACAATGTGAAGATTGCAGCCGATCTATTTCTGCCCATCTGTGCAACTCTTGTCTGTATCCTCTTATAAATTCAATCACTCACTCAATAGGGATGTATAAACACTCAATAGAGATTTATAAAGTACTCTCTATGAACTAAGCTTTAGAGATACAGAAACAAAAACCAAATGAGACTATGCCTTCAAGGAAGTGACACTCCACCATGCAATTAGGACCTGCAGAGGATTGTGAGACAGGATTTGGGGACATTCAATGTTGTAGGAAGGAAATGTCCCCTTCTAGGTGCTGGCACTCAGGTAGAAGGCCTCATTCACTCTATGCTAATTACTACCCTGATCTTTAGAATTACAGAATCACATAATATAAGAGCTAGAAGCAACCATGGAAATTATCTATCAGGCTCCCTCATTTCATAGTGGATGATACTGAGGCCCTGAAAGGATAAGATACTTGTTTAAAGTCATATAGCCAATAAATGTAAGAGCTGGGACTTGAACCTGGGTTTTCTCACTCCAAGTCCACCATTCTCTTTCCTCCATATTGTTGTGTTTATCCCTTTTTTTTGAAGAGGTTCATGGCATTAGGGAAATGATGACATGACTTGCAGTTGACTTTGATTTGAGCGAGGGAGGGCTGTACAAGGGCACCAGCCTCACTTTCTCCTCTAGAACCATCTGGATCCAGTGACCTGATATTCATCAGGATGACTGGAGATGACCCAGGATGCAGTGTGAGACCCTGGCCCTTTTAGGCTAAGGCCTTTTCAGGTACTCCCTTAGAGTGAGGTAACGCCTTTTCAGTGAACAAGCCTCTTTAAGAAGTGAGTCAGAAGTGATCTGGGAAGGGAAGACCCTCAGGCTTGCTGTTCCAAGAAAAGAAAGAAGGAAGGAAGGAAGGAAGGAAGGAAAGAAAGAAAGAAAGAAAGAAAGAAAGAAAGAAAGAAAGAAAGAAAGAAGGAAGGGAGGGAGGGAGGAAGGAAGGAAGGAAAGCAAGAAGGAAGGCAGGAAGGAAGGAAGGAAGGAAGAAATAAAGGAACAAAGAAACAAAGAAAGGAGGAAGGAAGGAAGGAAAGAAAGAAAGGAAGAAAAGAAAGGAAGAAAGAAAAGAAAAGAAAGAAGGAAGGAAGGAAGAAAAGAAGGAAAGAAGACAGGAAGAAAGAAAGAAAGAGAAGAAAGGGAAAGAAGGAAGGCAGCAAGGAAGGAAGGAAGGGAGGAAGGAAGGAAATCCTCTATATTACACTCACACTGTACCACTCATTTTGTCATTGTCTTATGGATCATCTGACACTGTTCTATAGGATTATAGGATTATAGATGGTTGCTCTAGAAGGGAGCCAGCCAGAGAAAATGCCTAGAGCTGAAAGATGGAGTGTCTTGCTTGTGGAACAGCCAGGAGGCCAGCGTCAGTAGATTGAAGAGTTAGTCATGGGGACTAAGGTGTAAGAAGATTGGAAATGGGGAAGGGAGCCAAATTATGAAGGACTTTGAAGGCCAAACAGAGCATTTTGTATTTGATTCTTGAGGCAATAGACAACCATTGGAGTTTATTGAGTAGGGGAGTGAACATGGTCAGACTTGTGTTTTAGGAAAAAAGCATCTGTGAAGAGCAGGACAGTGAGTTGATAAGGCAGGTACAGAAAGATTGCCTGGCAGCAGCGAGGGCCTAGTTGAGGTTGTGTAGCATAAATTTATGGTGAAGCCAATCATAAACTGCTGTCTGATTTTCTCCCCCTTTGTTTAGTAGTGCATGTTGTAGAAGTGAAGAAGTTAAATGATGGGAATGATCCAGAGTTGATTGAGAGGGCACCAGATTGGGAGGGTCAGAAACTTGGCTGTAATTCTGGATCCACTGCTGATTAGTATTGTAACTTTAAACACATCATTCCCCTTCTCTGGATGTCAGGTTTCTCTTCTATATGAAGAAGGAATTGACTTAGGGGTTTTCTAAGGCCACTTCTGACTAACAGTCTATGCTCCCTAACTCTGTAAGTGAGTTGTGGCAGAAGACAAATTCAGCTTAAAATGGAAGGAGATAAATTATGTAATACAGGAAGAAAGAAGCTTCCATTGAAGGTTCAAAGGGAGCCTGAAGAACTGAGCTTCTCGCAAACAAGGGCTTAGCAGGTCTAATGATGCTACAGAAGTTGTACATGAGTCTTTCTAAACAGGTTCCCCCACAGGTCCAGGAAAAGGAGGCAGTGACCACAGATGCCCTTGCCTAATGCTATCAAATATTATACCAACAAGGGGAATGTGACATTGATCACTTCTTTGGCTTGTCAAGAAATTTAGCAGGGCACAGGACTGGATTGAAGGGAGAGCTTCAAAAGTCAGAACTTCCCCATGGCTTAAAAATCAGCTGGAGAACATTATAGTCACGCAGGACTGAAGTCAGACGACTCATTAAAATTAACGCTGGCAGTAATTAAAAACATACCAACCCAAAGATCATGAGAAAAAGCAGACCCTGAGAAAACCCCTTGACACTACTTGCTCAAACTCTTGAGTGAAACTGCAGGCAGTTCATGGATACTAAAATTTAGGAGAAGCATTGGCCCTTCCTTCTCAGGGCTTCTCCTTCCCCATTTAATTTCTTTTCCCTTCCACAATTGGCAAGTCAGAAACATGGTCATTGTGTCGGTAACCCTGTTGTATTTGAATGTAATAGATTGTCCCTAAGCCTTGACTACATCAATAAGTCAATAGAACTCAATTAATTCAAAACTAAGATGTAGGTTTACCTCCTCCATGAAGCCCTCCTTGGTGTTCCTTTTTCTTTTGAACGCTATAATGTATGTGCCTCTGAGTTAATACTTGTTAAATCCTGCTTTGAGTAATCAGTTAACTTCTCCTCTTTATATCTTTTCCTTCCAAATGGATTTTAATATTCTTGAGCATTTAGAAGGGAAGCAGTAATTACTAAAAGCCAATAAAAGTTCATCAAGAATAAGCCATATCAAAGAAACCTAATTTCATTTCTGGACATGGATTCCAGACTGGAAGATCTGGGGAATATTGTAAGTTATGAGTTTTTGTTGTTGTTGAGTTGTTTCAGTCATGTCAGACTCTTCATGACCTCATTTGGGGTTTACTTGGCAAAGATAATAGAGTGATTTTCCATTTCCTTCTCCAATTCATTTTGCAGATTAGGAAACTGAGGCAAACAGGGTTAAGTGACTTGCCCAGGGTCACACAGCTAGTTAAGTGTCCAAGGCTGTATTTGAACTCAAGAAGAGGAGTCTTCCTGACTCCAGGCCTGGTCTTTTATCCACTACATCACCTAGACCAGTTTATTAATACCATGGTACCAATAACCATAAGTTACTAATACCATGCCAAGCATGCTTAAATTTCAAAAAGACTGTGAGTCAGTCAACAGGCCTTTATTAAGCATTTACTATGTGAAAGGCATTGTGCTAACATAACATTACTGGGAACACAAATACAAGGGAAAAGAATGACATTCTGACCTACAGGAGATTAGATTCTAATGAAGGAAGACAACACCTAAAAAGAAGCTTAAACCAGTCAAGGAAGATACTCCTTGAGAGAGTGTGATGGAGAAGACTAGAGTTCAACTTGATGAGAAATGAAGAAATGATCCTGGGCTTTGGGACCCCTAATTCAGGTTCTAGAAAGATGTCCAGTCAGAGGAATGGGTCAAAAAAGCAGAAGTGCTTCTGAGCTGTGAATTCTAGGACTGAAATGATCTTCCATGATGGAGAGGTCTCTGGGCTGTGGTGAAGTCCATAGCACAGTCAGCATTCTGACAATAAGGAACCCAACGTCATTCCTCTTTATCCTTTGTATCCTTGTCTTTGAAGCAAGATAAAGAGATATGGGCTAAATAATAGTACAGTTAAATGGATTTGGAAGTGATCAAATGATTGAAACCAAAATACTGGTGATAAAAAGGTTTATTCTATCCTAGAGGAAAGACTCTGGTGGAGATTTGTCCCCAGAGATTTCTCCTTGGCCTCATATTGTTCAGTGTTTTAAAGATGGCATGCTTAGCCCATTTTCAGATGGCATAAATCTGGAACAAATATCTAATAAATCATTGAGCAAAATCTGATAAGATTTCAACAGGCTAGGCAGATGGACTGAATCAAAGACCATAAAATTTAAAAGAGCTAAATGTAAAGTTCCAACATGAGTTCAAGCAATTAATTGCGTGGTTTGAGGGAGATGTGCGCAGATAGCATGAAAAAGATTTGAGATTCTAGTGGTAAGCATGAATCAACAGTATGACATAGTGTCCAAAAAAGTTAAGAGATCTTATTTTGCATTAATGGAATCAATTAATTGAATCAATAGCATTTTATTGAAAAAGGTGATTGTTTTGCTGTCCTTCAGGGAATCTGATAAAATCTCACTTAGGGTATTATAATTCACTTTTGGGCATGCCTTTTGAAAAATATAGAACAAATTAATAAGTCAGAACAAATCTAGAGAATGGTGACTAGCATCATAATGGTGATAGTAGTTGTGCTATATGAGTTGAAATAATGTGAAATATTAATATGGAAAATTGCAAATTTATGAAGGACATGATAATGGACTTCAAATATTTAGGGGGCTATTGATGGGAGTGGGATTAGTTTTGATCTACTTAGATTTAGAGGGCACATGATGGAAGTCTCAAAGAGGTAAGTCTATTAGGATCAATTTAAAGAAAATTTCCAATAATTAGCTCCTCCCCAAAATAGAATGTATTCTTTTGAGAGGCAATGATTTCCCCATCATTATCAACTTTCAAGCAAGAGGTGGATGTTTGCACACATGTTAACAATTTCTTCATTTCCCACCTGGTTGCTCTCTTTTGAACCATTTTAGTCATTATAGCCCATGCTAGATACCACCTTCTACCTACTTTTTAGCTTTCTTTTGTATGTTGTCTTTTCCCATTAGATTGTAAACTCCTTGAGGACAAAAACTGACTTTCTTGTTTGTATCTGTTTTACTGGAATGATCACAATGCCTGGTATACAGTAAGAACTTAATTAATGACTATTGAATGATTGATGGACATTATAAGGTAGGTTTCTACTAAGTTACAGTTTGCATTAGGAGCTTTCCATGTGCCTCCCATTCTGGGAACACTTACCATAGAAAACTACTCATTTAGGTCCTGCAGTCCTGGAGTCCTGTAAGAAGAGGAGAGAGGTCCACATTTGGCTGGCTACATGGACAACAGGTTTGTGCAGTGGGATGGCGTCTGCAAAATTTGGCCATGTAGGGTTCCCTTTATTTTAAGTTATGCTGTGTTTTAGTTTGTCCTTACCTCATGCCTTTCATAGAGCCCTCGAGACAGGGACGGAGCAAGTGTTAATAGCGCCAGAGTACTGAGTCCCAACCAGGACCACTGAGGAAATCGAGCAGGTTTGTGGCTGGAATTTCTGATTCCCCAGTCTGCCATGTTGCTCTCCATAAATTAACCGGAATGTCATATGAGATCTCATTCTCCAACCCTCTCTGGTCAGATTCAGCTTTATTTCTATCAATTAACCAGCCAAGAAACCTTTATTGAGTATTCATTATGAGAAATCTGCTATTTTAAGAACTATAAAAGATACAGAGATATAGTAGATATGATGTGGTCTTTGCTCTCAAGGAAGCAAGGAAGGCAGCATTTATTAGGTATCAGATGCTATGCTAAGTGCTGTACAACTATTTTCTCATTTAATCTTTTCCACAGCCCTGGGAGACAGGTGTTATTATTATCTCCATTTTACAGTTGAGGAAACTGAGGCAGAAAAGGGTTAAGAGACTTGTCCAGGGTCACTAGTAAATGTCTGAGGATGAAATAGAAACTCAGCTCCTCTAAACTCCAAGCTCCTTATTCACTTCACCATGTAGCTGCCTCCTGAGGATGCCAAGGTCTAAAAGTAGTTGGTATGTCCAGATAGACAGATGTCAAGTCCAGTGCTCTTGATGTGGTTCAGAGCAGAGAAGATCATTGCTTAGAAACCTGGATGTACACAGAAAGACAGCTGAATTTTTATAGGTGCTATGACCTTCCGTGAGAACTCAGCCTTTATAATAATCCAATTCAACAAATATTTAAGAAGCATCTAATACATATATGACATTATGTGCTAGGGACTGTCAGTCTCTGACCTCATGGAGTTTACATTCTACCAGAGGGGAAGCAACATGTACGTAAATATCAATAAATGCAAAGCATATACCAATGAATAGAAAATGATTTCAAGGGGAGAGGCAGCTAGGTGGCACAGTGGATCCAGTGGCCCAGAGTCAGGAAGACTCAACTTTCTGAGTTCAAATCTGATCTCAACCACTTCCTACCTATGTGACCCTGGACAGGTCACTTTATCCAGTTTGCCTCAGTTTCCTCATCTGTAAAAGGAGGTGGTGAGGGAAATGGCAAACTACTCCAGTATCTTTGCCAAGAAAACCCCAAATGGGGTCATGAAGAGTTGGACGCAACTCAAAATAACTGAACAACAAAGCAATTTCAAAGAGAAAAAAGGGCTTTACATGTGCTCAAGAGAGGGGAGTGGGGATCAGAAAAGGCTTCGTTTTGGGGGTGGCACTTGACCTGTTCCTTGAAGGAAGCTAGGGATTCTATGAGGTGGAGGTGGGAAGTAGGACATTATTGACCTGGGGCCTACTCCATTAATACAAAGGCACTGGAGCTGGAGGTGAAGGGTCATCGATGGGGAAGAGCCCCCATTTTGGCAGGATTTTTAGGTATTTTCCTCACAATTGTGTCATCAGGACAAAGATGATTTCCTGCATTTTACAGATGAGGAAGCTAAGATCCGGAGAGTTGAAGAGAGTTACCCAGTTATGTAGACAGTAAATAATAGAGTGAGGAGTCAAACCCAGTCCTGCTGACTTCAGGTTTAGGGCATGCTCTATCGTCTCTCTAGAGCAGTGGTTCTCAACCTTCCTAATGCCGCGACCCTTTGATACAGTTCCTCATGTTGTGGTGACCCCCAACCATAAAATTATTTTTGTTGCTACTTCATAACTGTAATTTTGCTACTGTTATGAATCGTAATGTAAATATCTGATATGCAGGAGATATTTTCATTATTACAAATTGAACATAACCCGCAGGTTGAGAACCGCTGCTCTAGAAGAATAAAAAGCACCGTTAGAGGAATGACTTTCAGGCCTGCCTCCCTATGACTGGACTAAGCAATAGTAAAAGCTATTTCCTTTAATGAAATAAGTAGTTCTGTTGTGGGTCCAAAGTAGGGTTTCCATCATTTAAAACAAGTAAATCCTTCAGTACAGCAAAGAATGAACGTGATGGCCATTTAATTAATTTATTTAAAAATCTTTTATTAGAAATTATATTGAACATCTGCAAAAGCAATCACTTCCTTAGTAACTATTTACATTTAAATTATTTTTATTTTATTCATTTTT
Organism: Pseudocheirus occidentalis; assembly: GCA_028646575.1. Classification (NCBI taxonomy): domain Eukaryota; kingdom Metazoa; phylum Chordata; class Mammalia; order Diprotodontia; family Pseudocheiridae; genus Pseudocheirus; species Pseudocheirus occidentalis. The sequence goes on along the minus strand of CM053595.1, from coordinate 44,437,296 downwards.
TACATGAGTATTTGTGTTTATTGGGTTTTTCTATAGCTACCCTTCCCAACTGTGGTGTAGGGGGAAATGGTGAAGTCCAGAGGAGCTGAATTTAGATCCTGGCTTTGCCACTTATCAGTTGGTTCAGTGGGGAAGGACCACTTAATTTCCCGCAGTTTGGCAATGCATTGGATAGAGTTCTGGCCATCTGATAGAGTCAGGAAGAACTGAGTTCAACTTTGCTAGATGTACTTGGACAGGTCACTTAACTTCTGATTGCCTCAGTTTACTCCACTGTAAAATGGGAATAATAGCAGCACCCACCTTGCAGATTCATTGTGTGAATCAAATGAGATAATAATATTTGCAATGCACAATGCTTGGAACATAGTAGGTAGTATATTAATGTATGTAGTATGTTCATGTTTAATTCCTTCACTTTCTGGGCCTCAGTTTCTTCATTTGTGAAGTGAGGGGGCAGGATAAGGACTCTACCTAATGTCCTTTACAGCTTTAGCTCTATGCTCTTATGTCAGTATAGACATATCCTCAACACTGAAGGAGGTGTGTGTATACTGTGTACCTCTGGAGTTCAAAGGAGGCCTTGGGGGTGGGAGGTGGGGGGTCTGGGAAGGCCATTTATGAGAGATGGTATTTTGATTTGAGCTCCTGTTGTGATTCCAGTTCCCTGAGCAGTCTTTCTCTTAAAATGACAACTCAGCCTTACATTGTGTCAGGCCATTGACTGGGAGGTGGTTTCTTTCCTGTGCCAGCGATCAGTGGCACAGGATAATTCCCTAATGGGAGATCATCCCATTAGGCCTTTTGTTTTGTCCATTGTCTTAGGGTTGAAAGACTCATCTACGCCTCTGCACCTTGAGCTCACTGGGTCCTACTATGCGCTGAAACTCAGGGAGCAGATTCAATTTGCAATGAAATCTCTATGGGCAGCTGTAGCCATTGTAACAAGGTTATGAACTGACACAATAGTCAATCATTTGAAACAGTAAGATAAATATTTTGTGTCCTGCTCTAATATCTCTAGCTTTCTGTGCAAAACCTTAACATAACATTGTAAGCCCCTCTTTGAGCGTAGTGTAATTTTTATTGGCTTCCCTTGCATTTGTTCCTATAACAAGGGCCAGATACCCTTAGCACCTGAGGATAATTGGTTCTAATAGACACTGAGCTTCAGTAGAGCCTTTGGAGGAAGTACTGGGGAGGTGTTAGGACTTTCCCAGCACAACACAAAATCTGGAGCACTGAGAGTAGTGGGGAGGTTTTCTGCCACTTGGGCCTGTGGCCTTGGGCATTAAAGAACCCCTTCAATCCTCCCATTTGCCTGACCCATTTGGAATGACTTTTTACCACTTTCTGGCTCTCTTTTGCAGAAAAGATCACTGAACTGCAGAATATTAGCACTGGAAGGGATGTTAGAAACCATCTGTAAGCCAAAAATGCCACCAAAATAATAGGCCGTGTTAAGAGAGGAAGGGTTTCCTGAACAGAAGGTGAATTTGTCTGTCCTTTGCCGTGGTCAGACCATGTGTGGAGTCTTGTGTTCAGTTCTGGGTGCCATATTTCAGAAATGATGCTGCCAAGCTGTTGAAGTACCCAGAAGAGGAGGTGGTCAACTAAGAGGTTCAGGAAATTAAAGCTTGCACTTAGTAAAGGCATTTTAGATTATAGTGAAGGCACCGGAGAAGAGAAAACTCAGTAAGGACTGATAGCTGTCCTCAAGCATATGAAGGGTGGTGATGGGGGGAAAAAGAGGTATTAGACTTGTTCCTGGGAAAAGCCAGGAGCAAGAAGGGGAGTTTGAAGAGAGACAGATTTGATTCAATATATACGGGGAAAAAGCAAAATAAAATAAAACAAAACACCTTTTTAACCATTAGAGCAGTCCAAAGTAGAATGGACTGCCTCACAATGCTACATTGCTAATGGGATTTGTCTTCAAGTGGAGCATGGGATTAAGTAAACATGGAATGGGAAAAATAAGGAGGCATTCTTCACGTTCACCTCTTTCACCATTGTAAAGGTATTCAGGGAACTATCCTTTTCACCAATGAGGAGAATTTTATGCAAATGAAACAGGCTTGAAACCAGGATTGCTTCTCTCTCTCTCTCTCTCTCTCTCTCTCTCTCTCTCTCTCTCTCTCTCTCTCTCTCTCTCTCTCTCTCTCTCTTTCTGTCTCTCCATCATCTATCATTCTATCTATTTATTTGTTTGCTTGTTGTAGCTAATTTGAGTTGGTAAGGTGAGAGAAAAAGTAGAGAGGAGATGTAACCTAATTTTCCATTGCAAACTGATATGAACCTAATGCTCTAAGCAGACTGTTTAGACATCCACTGTCCCTGGGTATATGACATGATCCTTCCTGACTTTGCTTATATTCAGATCCTTTACTGGTAAGATGAAACACTTGGAACAGGCATCTCTTTCAAGTGTAAAATCCTAGGAGTCTGTGCCTGTGTGTAAATATGTGTGAGTATGTATTCATATGGATAAACCCTGGCACATATTAGGATAGAAGAATGGGAGATAAATTCTAGGGATAGAACAACTTCTCCAGGCTGCTGCTTCTCTGTCTTTTGCCCATTTTCTGGCTTCTTAATATCCTTTATTCCCCCTCCCCCCTTTCCTGCTACTATCCTTCCCTTTTCTGTCCATCCCATATGTTTTAACTTCTCAGAAACCCCTAAGTAACAGGAAACAAAGATAATATGGTCAGAGTTGAGCTTGGATATAGAGTCAGAATTATGGAGGATTGGTAGGAAAGCCCTTCTCAAACATAGGGTAAACCCTAGCATCAGGGGGAAGAGTGATTTACCTGTGTAGGTAAATTGTCCTACCCAAAGACAGACACTTTTTTCCTTCTTCTAAGTTTCACAGAGAGATAGTTGCTTTTCGGCTGCCTGACCTTGAGCCATGTTCTACAGATTTATATATTTAGGAAAGCTCAAAAATACTTAAAATTATTAGATACTGTATATTTTAAGTAAAGCTACAAGATGAAAAAAATGTGTCCAACTCCCCTTGGCAAAATCTAAGATATACATATCTTTCTCACCAGAATCTATTTAGGCACTGAATTGCCTCTGGGAAATCAAACGGGACAGGCTTGCATTATTTCACCCACATCTTGAGTTTGGTTTGTTCTTTTTTTTCCATGATCCTTTCTGAGTCACTAGCAGAAAAGTAGATACATTTTCTTGCCTGTGTACTTGTGGTATAGTGGCAGGTGTGGCACACCACGATGGTTGGTTATAAGCTCATGTACAGTGAGACCTCATGGCTAGCCTGGCTGGGGGTAGAAACATGGTCGAAAAGTCATTTCTGTAAAAAGAAAAATAAACCAACAAAAACAACCCATAAATTTGTTATTTGAAACTTGGATGCCTTTCCCCTGAAGAACTCAAGTGGAATCATCAATTTGAATTTTTTTTGGCATCTTGCTTACTCTTCCCTGTATTTTCCCCAATCCAGTTTCATCATCTCTAGTGCCTTTCAACGATCCAGGAGCTAGAATGTGGACGTGGCTAAGTTCTCAGAGTTCATTCTTTTAGACCTAATTTGCAGTAAGTTTTCAAGTTGATTATCTCCCTTTGGATCAGAAGAAATCATTTATCTTCTCAAACATCATTTTTAAATTTATGAGTAATGACCAATGCAATGACTAACCATGGGTCCAAGGGACTGATGATGAAATATGCTATCTATTCACCTCCTGATGGAGAGGAGATGGATTCAAGGTACAGAATGAGACATATTTTGGGGGCATAGCCAATGCCAAAATTTGTTTTTGCTTAATTATGCATATTGTCATAAGGATATTTTTTTGCTTTTTGGAGGAGGGAAGGCAGGGCAACTGGGGTTAAGTGACTTTCCCAAGGTCACATGGCTAGTAAGTGTTAAGTGTTACGTGTCTGAGGTTGGATTTGAACTCAGGTTCTCCTGACTCCAGGGCTGGTGCTCTATTCACTGTGCCCCCCAGCCACCCCTGTTTTTTCTTTTAAACTGGGGGTGGGTGGGAAGGAGAGAAATATAAATGCTTGTTACAAAAAAATGAAATTACAAAAATCCATGAATGATAATTCATCACCTCACAATGTTAGGACCATTGAACATATCCTGAACATAGGGGAAAAAACCATTACCCATTAAAAAAAATAAAACAACTAATTCTGCTTAACCACTAGATCTTGGCTTGTTTTTGTTATCTGAATGTATTTCTGGTCATATTAACGCAATGATTCATCTCTGGTTTAAATTTCTTGATATGAAAATGAATATGGAGGATGGTGGGGTTTTGATCCTCTGGTTTCTGTTGGTATTATGACAGCTGGACCAGTTTCTGAGGATGCTTATGGGTTATGGCTTCATCAAAACTACTTTTCTCTGCTGCTTATTATGAGAGGAAAAAAAAGAGAAGGAAACTTGTTTGTAAGGAGCACAGACAACATTAAAAGGTAGTAGCAGGAGAAGAGACTGGAAAAGTTGGAGTGGAGCTTGACTGTCAGGTCAAAAGGCATCTATTGAACACTTATGTGTGCCAAGTACGAAGTGCAGAGGGTGCAAAAACCCCGCAAGTATTGGGGTGGGGAAAATCCCCAAATAATTACTCTTCTTGAAGAGCTCACAGTCTAGGGGGAGAGATGACATATCGACAAGTATGTACAAATGAGACATATGCAAGACAAATTGGAAATATTTTTCAGGGGGAAGGCATTAGCATCAAGGTGTATCAGGAGAAACTTCTTATGGAAAGTGAAACTTGACTGGATACCAGGCTAAGCTATTGAGAATCATAGGATCAGAGATCTAAAGGTAGAAGAAATCTCAGGGACCAATTAGACAAAACTTCTCATTTTACAGGCTGGGAAACTGAGGTAGGTCTGTGGAGGTTAAGTGACTTGCCAAACCTTTTATGAGTAGTCAGCATAATAGCTATAATTTGATATTAGGACCTCTTGACTGTGGAGTCAGTACTTTTTCCTACATTCCATGCCAATCAGAAACACGATATTGGATTATAGCCAATCTACAAGCTTAGTTAGAGCTAATGTTGTTGCAGCACAACACCTTTAGATTCAGGAAAGGATTCTTTTTTTTTTTTTTTTTGCTTTTTGGAGGGCAGTTGGGGGTTAAGTGACTTGCCCAAGGTCACACGGCTAGTTTTTGTGTTAAGTGTCTGAGGCCAGATTTGAACTCAGGTCCTCCTGACTCCAGGGCCAGTGCTCTATTCACTGCACCACCTAGCCGCCCCCTCAGGAAAGGATTCTTAACCCTTTTTTGTGCCATGGATCCCTTTGGTAGTCTTGTGAAGCCTATGGATTCCTTTTTAGAATAATGGCTTAAAAAGCCCAATTGAAAGAAAAGCTGAATTTCAGTCAAGGGGTTAGTGAAAATAAGATATAATTTTTTTCCTATCTAATTTCACAGACCACCTGAAATCTACAGACTTCTTGGGTCGCTTCTGTAGACTCCAAGTTAAGAGTTTGTGTGGTCAATGAATTTGTGGATGGTGGTTCTATGTGAGAAGGGTAGCCTAGGATGATAGAGAGGGCCTAAGATCCAAACATAGCTAGCTCCCCAGTCTTGGAATGGAAATCAACAGCCACCTGATCCAATCAACAACTGAAGAAAAATCCATCCTTCATTGTAACTGACAAGCGCTCTTCCCACTTCTGTTTTCATATGATATTTAGGAAGCGTTTCCTTACATTAAGCCAATTTGTATTGCTCTTAGTTCTGTCCTCTGGGGGCAACCAGAACAAATTGAATTGCTTTTCCACACAACAGCCCTTCACGTACTTGACGACAACTATTATGACCCAGCCTGAGTCTTCTCTTGCCCAGATGAAGAATCCTCAGTTACTTTATGTGGAGCTAGAATCTCCTCATAGTCCCAGTCTATGAACACAAAGACTTAGATAGCTTGGTTTTCTGAGTGTAGCACTCAGAAGAAATGGGTGTTGATCTCCTCATCTACCCCTGTTCACTCTCAGCCATATCCTTGGAGTTAACCAGGTTCACTGTCCTCCCTTCCTCCAAATACATGGCATGGAGAGTTGCTTGTTCTGTAGGAGAGGATCTCATTGTCATCATTTTAAACCAGGCTGAACAGAAATCCAGAAATGACTATTTTGGCTGAGAAATACCTAACACTGCCCTCTCCCTGGTCTCAATTTCTTCATACATACAGAGGGTTAGACTAAGTGTTATTCAAGGTCTCTTCCTGCTCTAAATCTTATGATACTAGGCTATTAAGAAAAACTTGATATTTTTGATTGGGTACATCTCTAGTCTTTTTGTAGCATATTTAAAAATATTTTAATTTTTAATTTATGGAATAAAATTAGTATTTCCATAACATAGTATTATATAAAAAGTTGATTGTACATAAAACTGAAAATTTATCATTTCTAGTCTTTTGAGATTTTGGGAAGCAAACCCTTCTTAGTATCATCAGAGAGTATTATTGATAGATAAAATACTCAGGGTTGGAAGTAGGTAATTCAAGACAATAATTCCTATGTTTTTATGGATTGGGTATATGCAGACTAGAGAGTAGTCAAATCAACAAGCATTTATTAAGCATGAAATCAATGAGATAAAGTGCCTACTATGTACCAGGATCTGTGCTAAGCACTGAGGATGCAAAAAAGGTAAAGACAGTCTCTTATCCTAAGGAACTCAAAGTCTAAGGCTGAGGGTGGGAGTGGGGAGACAACATGCCAACAACTGTATCAGAAATAATCCACAGACGGAAGGTGCCACCATTAAGCCGTATGGGGAACGTCTTCTTATCGAAGATAGGATTTGAGCTGGGACTTGAAGGAAGCCAGGTAGTAGAGATGAGCGGGGAAAGAATTACAGGTCTGGGGACAAGACAGAGATACAGTGTCTAGTTTGAGGAACAGAAAGAATGTCAGTGTTACTGGATGCCAGAATATATGGGGCAAGGTGTAAGAAGACTGGAAAAGAAAGTGGGGGCAGGTTATAAAAGGCTTTGAAGGCCAAACAGAAGATTTTATATTTGATTCCAGATATGATAGAAAACCACTGGAGTTTATTGAGTAGGGGAGAGACATGGGCAGATTTTTGCTTTAGGAAGATTACTTTGACAGTTGAGTAGGGAGAGATTTGAGACGCAGAGCCCCATCGGCAGCCTATTGCAGTACTTTAGGTCCGGGGTCATGATGACCGACGTTGGGGTGATGGCAGTGTCAGGGAAAAGAGCAAGGGGCACAGACCAGAGATACCAGAAAGCTACTGGATGGTGAGATGAAGCTATGCAAACAGAGAAGAGAGAAGAACCACAGCTGCAAACAACGTGGCACAGCTGGAAACAGCTGGGAAACACCAGCAGCAGGCAAACCAGCCCGGCATGCCATAATTAGGGGTGGGGAGGGCTCTTTTAGACCAAAGGCTGTGGCCAACCAGAAATCTAAGAGGCAGTTTCACAGAGTGCCAGGCTGCGCTCCCAGTGGGGATGGCCACAAACCAAACGACAATGTGTGTGCAGGATGGAGAGAACTCTTCATCATACATCGAGCTCATCAGCCACAACCACCCACATGTCATCCCCTTCAATCACTTCTTGGCATAGTGGGTAGAATCCTGAGCTTGGAGTCAGGAAGACTCAGCTCAGATCTTGCCTCTGATGCTTACTAGCCTTATGACTGTAGGTCAATTTATTGACTCTTTCTGAGCCTCAGTTTCCTTACATGTAAAATGGACATAATAAAAGAGAGTCCCTGCCTTGTGGGGTCCTTGGGAGAGTCAACTGAGATAATCTCTGTAAAGGACATTGCAAACTTTAAAGTGATGGATAAATGTTAGTTATTATTACTATCAGCAAGTCATAGAAGACAGTCATTCATTTGAGTGAGTCTAGATATTCTCCTGTCATCCCAAATTTGACATGTCAAAATTATCAAACAGTATTTCCTCTCAATTTGTCTCTTTTTATTAACGAATCAAAATCTTTCCTGCATCCCTTGATCACTTTCATCCCTGTCCATCTTGTCAGTCCTGCTCGCTAGAATCTGTCCTGTTCTTTCCAGGGACACTGCCGCCATCTTGTTTCGGGCTCTTATTTCCTCTTGCCTCCATTGTTCTAGAACTCTTCTCCCTACCTCTTAATTTTCCACTCTCCAATTTGTCCTTTGGACACCTGCCAGAATAATTGTTCCAATAACCAGGTCTTATCGTGTTATCTTATTTTATAAAGACTCATTTGTCTTCAGTGGCTTTCCACCCCCCCAAAAAAAAACCCTCCCCTCCCGGATTTAAGGCTGTATTCGTTCTGGTTCCAACCTACTTTTCCAGGTTCATTTCACTCTACATATTTTTAATTTAATCTACATTTTAAATATTTTTTCCATCAGTTTCTTAAGTCTGGAAGTCAACAAAACAATAAATGAAGCCCTGATTTGTCTTGTTTGCTAAGTACTCCCAAAATTTAACATTTGGCTCTCTGGTCTTTGGAGCATGCCCAGATCACCTTGAGGCACTTTGTATCCCCTACTACTTGAGGGAGGGTAGCCTCCTCTGACTGACTGCATCTTTAAAACTGTCCAGACCTGTAACACTGATTATCATGACCCCCAATTCCTGGAGGACCAGCAGTATCACATTTCACTTCTCCCCCAGAATTTTCTGGTACCTGGAATGGGGATGTGGGATGTCCAGGCTCTCTGCCAATGGCCCTACCTCCCACTGATAGTGTTCCCTCAATGTAGGAGTGGTGCCCAGAACCCTAGGTCCGTTTAGTCACTTAACACAGGGATTAGCTTTTACAAACTTTCTCCCTCAATACTTGTGGTTTAATCTCCTTATCCACATATCACCTCAGTTTCTGGGGACGGACACGGGATTAGGTTCATAGTTTAGCTCAGTTCCTGGAGTATAGTACTAAAATCCAAACCAAAACCTTCCTCAGGCTCGAGTCTCAGGCACCCTGGCTTCTCACCAGGCTGGTTAGCTGCACCATCCTGCCTGGAATCCTGGCTCCAGGGTCACCAAGACTCAAACTCTCAAATCTGGTCGGACTATTGGGGATCACTACATGCACCCCCAAAAGAAGTACAAACAATACAGAACAGATAAAAAACACTTCACCCATTCCACCCCAGTCTCATTTCTCAGAGCTGAAGTAAAAGACAGAGCATAGGGGAAGAAAGTCCTCCTGCAATCCCCATTTCATGGTGCCCAGGCTACGGGTGAACTTCAGTCTTCGTTGTCTGTATGCAAAAAGCATGAGCCAGAAAGAGACCATCTATTGCTGGCCGGTTCTAAAGACAGCCTTTCCAGCTATGCAGCCAGTCAAAGGAAACTATAACCAGCCACACAAGGCTCCTACCCATAGAGTGCTTCCATGGCACCTCCAAACGATGGGCATCTACTTTGTTTCCAGTTTTTAGCTATTACAAAAAATGCTGCTATAAATATGTTGGAGTATATGAGGACTTTTGTTTTTTCTTATCAATTGTTTCTTTGGTGTATAAACTCAGCAGTGGTTTCAAGTGGTATGGACATTTTAGTCACTTTATTTGCGCAATTTCAAGCTGCTTTCCATAATGGTCATTCCCTAATAAAATAAAATAAAATAAAATGATAACTTATAAGGGAATTTCCAAGGCTGCTTGTTTCTGTGGATCTTAATAGAGAGCACTTGTGAGATTTCTTTTCTGCTGATGACACCAAATTAATGTTGAACGTTATTAAAATCAGTGCCAAAGATAATTTTTTAAATGGTTGTGCCATTTCACAGCGCCATAAACAGTGAATTAGTGTGCCTGTCTTTCTATGATCCTTTCTACATTGACTGTTGACATTTTTGGTCATTTTTTGCAATTTTCAGGGTGTTAGGTGAAACCTCAGAGTTGTTTTGATTTTCAGTTCTCTTATTAGTGATTTCGAGCATTTTTTAAAATGTGGTAGTGAATACTTTGCAGTTCTTTTGAGAAGTGTTTGTTCATAAACTTTGACCCTGTGTTTAATGGGGAATGACTATTATACACATGTATATATGTATATGTATATATATATATATACACACATACATACATCTCTATCTACTTCTATCTACCTGTCTGTCTATCTCTCTCTCTCTCTCTCTCTCTTTCTCTCTCTCTATCTATCTATGGATCTTGGATATCTTGGATACCAAACCTTTAGCAGAGAAATTTGACACAAGGAGCCCCCCCACCCCATTCAACTACTCCCCTTCTTGTCCTAGATGCAGTAACACTGTTTATGCAGAAGCTTTAAAGTGTTAAATAATTAAGTTATTTATTTTATCTTGTATAATTGCCACCTGATGGGTTAAACTCAGATTTACAGGGTTACATCCTGAGCTCCATTGCTCTTAGGAACATACTATTCCATTCCCTCCTCCTCTTTCTACTGGGTGCAGAATAGTCTTGGGTTATTCAAATGTCCTTTCCTTTATATTTGAAGGTATTTCTTCTTATAGCTTGTAGAACCTGCTATTTCTAAATTGAATTGTTAAAGTAAACCATATTTGTCTTGGAGCTTTCATCCTAGACTTTTTGTGGAGGCAATCTGTGAACTCTTTCAATTGGAATTGCATTTTCTATATTCAGAAGTTTTGGGCAATTCTCTCCTGTTATTTCCTTCATTATAGTGCTACCTTTTTTTGTCCTGTTGGGTTTTTCTAGGAGACCTACAATCCTTTTTCTATGCATTCTGTCAACACGTTTTGCTTGCATAGTGAGCATTTTCTTTGGAAAAGTTATTGGGTTTTTTCCTTCTCTTTTAGGTTGTCTCTTACTTCTATTTGCTTGTATTCCCAATCCATCAATGTTACTTCTGTTTCATGTGAGATTTTCCATTGCAGATTCAAGATTTTCTATTCTTCTCATTATTTTTGCTGTTCAGGACACAAATTTTGCTTTTAGAATTCTAATTTCTTTTTTAAACCACTTAGGAATAGCATATCATGGTTCCATGTTTTCCTCAAATTCCACAAGATCTTTGTCTCACCAAATGTTGGCTCATTTTCCTTTTTTTGGGTGTGACAGTATTTATTCATAGATGCTTGAACTCACTAGATCTGGGGGCTGTATTTCCTTCTGTTGTTACTGCTTTTCCTATTGATTTATCTGTTTTATTTATATGTTCAAGATTTTTTAGTTTCCTTCTTCCTGAAATCTTTTATATTTTCAGTCTTTCCCCCGTATTTTCCTTATTGCTCACTTTCTGAATCCCTCCCTTCTGATTATGCTTTTCTTAGGCGCTGGTCTCAGCCTCCTCCCATGCCAAACAAGTCATGATTCACCAGTCTAAGTCTCTGCCACATCAAACTTTTGAGGGGTCAAACTGGGCCCAACAAGATGCTATACTTTGCCTCAGGCTTGGTGTAGTGCTGCACAGCCCTTCACAAGCAAGGTGTTCTGTCCTGGTTCTATTCCCTAGCTTGACAGTGGCATTTCAGAGCCTGTTTTCCCCAGCACCAACAGTTTAGAGTTTTGCAGAGCTGGTACTTCTGTGTTGGAGCTTCCAGCAGGCTTTTTCTCCTAAAGAGCTATGGTCAAGCTGGTTGTAGAGGCCTGAACAAACTTCCATAGCCTGGATCCAGGGTATCTACAGCACTGGAAAGAGGGATTGGGGAATGGAATGCAGGGGTGGCTTTTGATGTAAGCCTGTGTTGTGTCTTTGGATCTGCTAGTGTAACCTGGCTGCTAGTAGCTTGGGAAGTTGAGGGTGGGGTGCTGAGTGAATGAGCATCAATTCCTGAGTTTGAGGAGATTTTTTTAACCTTCTTTTGGACTCTGGGTTTTCTAACTATTGAAACAGCTGAGGTTGCTTTATCTTTGGCATATAATTTCTCTTTTGGAGAAGTTTGAGAGGTCTTTGGGATTGGAGAAATTGTGTATTGTATTATGTTGCAGTTCACGTCACCTGGAAGTCAGAAAATGGAGCTGTTTTGGAGCCATACAAACAAAGGAATTCCCCATCAATTCTTAAAGGGACCATTTGGGTGTGGATCCTTAGAAAAGGAGCAGAAAATCATAAAGAGCCTGGAGGCATTCTGGTATATGGAAGAACTCTGACTTTCTAGAGTTGACACCATTTCCTGTGAAGGAGGAGCAATACATTGGGGAGCAGTGAAATTGGACTAAGAGAACTGAAAGGGGGTAGGGACAATATGGTAGAGGCTACAGATGGCAGTGACCATGACTGCATCGATTGATCCAACCAATGATGCTTACTAGGAATGGATGATAATGCCAGCCAAGCAACAGAGGTCTGCAAGACCAGAGACTGAGGAATGAGACAGGGAGCCACAATTGAGGAGAATCCAGAGAGAAAGACCAACTTCCAGGGAGTCAAGAGCCCTGCCAAAGAGAAATGAGGCAGAGATCCTGATGGGAGCAGTGAATTTCAAGCTTCCTCCCTCCCCTAGGCTAGTGTTATAAATTCTGAAGTCTATACAGCTCCCTAGGGGGAGGCAGAGGTCCATTGGAAAGGGAAATGAATCATAGCTCTACTGGCTTGGGTATCCATCCTTTTTGTATCTTTTGTTATGTGACGAAACTAGTTCTATGTTTGGTGCTTTGGGAACCTGGATAACTGTAAGGGGGTCTGGCAATGGGGTACTCCAAAAGAATGCTGGGTCTGGAGTCAGAAGATTTAGGTTCCAAATCTGCTTCTCACCAGCATTGGCTTAGACAAGTCATTGAAAATCTCTGGGCTTTACTTTCCTCATCCATAAAATAAAATAAAATAAAATATTATTGAATTCTAGTTCTATGACTTAATGATACTATGACACACAATAACATTTTCAAGTTTCAGCTGCTCTGGGGCAAATGATCTAGAAAGGCTGAAAGCTCATCACTTTGTCCCCTCCACTCCCAGCCAAAGTGATCCTTGAAACCAAGAGAGAACCTCAGACACAAGCCAGGTCTAAATAGAGGACCTGAAGTTGGGAGAGCCTTTAGAAACTATCTCATTCAACTGTCCCAAGAGGTTCAGAGGAGGCTGATGACTTGTGACATAGGTATCAAATAACACAAGCAGGATTCAAACCCAAGTCTCATTCCTCCAGATCTTGTTTCTTTCTATCGGACCCAAGGCTACCTTCCAAAGCCTCCTTGTTTCTAATTCTTGTGTTCTTTCTGTTAGACCAGAACTGTAGCTGGTTGTTTTGTCTGATATGCAGAAGGGCCAAGGTTCTGCATATCATCTCCTCATGGGCCAGGTTTTTTCTTCTGCTGTATGGACAACAGATCACATTACTGGCTTCTGGATATTTGCTTCTTATTTTCAGTCACAAGGGGATTAATTTGATTCTAATCAATTAGATAAATATATATTAAGTACCAAATTCTATGAGAGACACTGAGGAGGTAAGGATAAGAAACATCCTATTTTCTAGGAAGTTACATTGTGTTGGAGAGACATAACACACATGCAGATAAGCAGATACGGAGAATACGCAAAGTTTGTCCAGTTGTTTTTTTATTGGTGTCTGACTTACCCCATTTGGGGGGGGGGTAAAGACATTGGAGTAGTCTGCCATTTCCTTCTCCAGTTCATTTTGCAGATGAGGAAATGGAGGCAAACAGGATTAAGTGACTTGCCCAGGGTCACACAGTCAGTGAAAGAGAGGATGCTGTATTCCAGGGAATAACTGAGAGGCCGTCTGGCTAAAATGGAGAGTACATGAAGGAAAGTAATAGCAAATGCAACTAGGAAGGAGGCAGGTGGAAGCTACAATAGAGAATCTTTAAATTCCAAGCCAAGAAGACCTCCTCAAGGTCCCAAAGGCAATAGGGAGTTACAGAAGATTTTTGTTTCACTAAGATGTGGATGGATTCTGGCAAAATCAGTGCTAGAAAAACAACTCCTTTTCTCCCCTCCTGACTAGACTTCCAGAGAACATCCCCATGCTTCTCCTCTCCTCTCCCCCCAGCTCCCTCAAGCCCTTGCCTTTTCCATGCTGCTGCCTTTTCTAGGTGAGTTAATCTATCCAACTTCAGGGCGTTATTGTTCCTCTTTCTCCCTTTGGGACTAATCAGAAGAGGTCTCATCCTTTCCCATATGATAGCTCTTCAAATATTTAAAGATGGGATGGAGCCCAGATAGTGGAGTAGAATCAGGAAATTCCATGAGCTCCAGCCATAACCACTTCAAATACCTGTAAAATGACTCTAAACAAATTTTAGAGCTACAGAACCCACAAAATGACAGAGAGAATCAAATCTCCCGCTAAAGCCAACCTGCCAGGCCAACAGAAAGGATCTATTGCACCAGACTGGGAGCCAAGCTCAGTCCCACGTGAGCTGTGCTGAGCCCTGGGCAGCCCCCAAAAGCAGCCCAGACTAGCCAGAACAGACTTTAGCAGAGCGACTCACCAGCAACTGTGGCAGTTTCCAGACTTCTCAACCCATAAATGCCAAAGAGAAAGTAAAAGGTCAGTGGGGAACTCTGTTAGAACTGGATGAGAGAAGAGCATGGTCTGGCCCCTGCCACCAGGGTGAGAGGTGATGGAGGAGCAGTGTCTGCCACGTGGCTCCTCCAGAGCTCCTGGCCTGAAGATTGTAGGCAGACCAAGCAACCATTCAGAGGGTAATCACTCTTGGTTTGATCTGTTTGGGTCTGGATCACAGTCTTGGGTGGTAGTCCCAGTGTGTGTGGACAGTGTGCCAGAGCTTATGGTGGCTGCAGAGAGGATTCCCTCCTCAGACCTCTGACAATATTTGTGAAAACCCCAGCAATTTGGGACAAAGCTCTCCACTCTGGAAGCAGAGTTTTAAGAGCTCAAATGTCTAGTGATTGGCTGGTAAGATGAGTAAGTGGAGGAAGCACAATCAAACCACAAAATCCTTTTTGGGGGGACAGAAAAGATCAAAGTATGGAACCAGAAGAAGTCAACAAAGGCAAAATGCATGCATCAAAAGCTTCCAAGAAACATATGAACTTGTTACAGGCCATGGAGGAGCTCAAGAAAAATTTTGAAATTCAGATGAGAGAAGTGGAGGCAAAATTGGGAAGAGAAATGAGAATGATGCAAGAAAATCATGAAAAGCGAGGTCACAGTCTGCTAAAGGAGACCCACAAAACTACTGAAGAAAATAATGCCTTAAAAATAGACAAACTCAAATGGCAAAAGAAGCCAGGCCCCAAAAGCCAATAAGAAGAATGCCTTAAAAAGTTGAATTGCCTAGATGGAAAAGGAGTTTCAAAAACTCCCTGAATAATTCCTTCAAAATTAGGTTGGAACAAATGGGAGCTAATGATTTTATGAGAAATCAAAATACTATTAAATAGAAGCAAACAAATGAAAAAATAGAAGGCAATGTGAAGTGTCTCATTGGAAAAACCACTGACCTGAAAAATAGATCCAGGAGAGACAATTTTAAAATTATTGGACTACCTGATAGCTATGATAAAAAAAAAGAAACTAGAAATCATCCTTCAAAAAATTCTCAAGGAAAATTTTCCTGATATTCTAGGTAGAACCAGAGGGCAGAATAGAAATGGAAAGAATTCACCAATCACCTCTTGAAAAAGATCCCAAAAAACAAAACACCTAGGAATATCATAGCCAAATTCCAGAGCTCCCAGATCAAGTAGAAAATATTACAAGCTACCAAGAAAAAACAATTTGAATACAGGATAACACAAGATCTAGCAGCTTCTACATTAAGGGACTGAAGGGCTTGGAATGTGATACTCTGGAGGTCAAAAGGGCTAGAATTAAAACCAAGAATCACCTACCCAGAAAAACTAAGT
This sequence comes from Pseudocheirus occidentalis, assembly GCA_028646575.1. Classification (NCBI taxonomy): domain Eukaryota; kingdom Metazoa; phylum Chordata; class Mammalia; order Diprotodontia; family Pseudocheiridae; genus Pseudocheirus; species Pseudocheirus occidentalis. Next base: position 44,421,542 of record CM053595.1, on the reverse strand, counting down.
ATAATGCTTCAGGGGAAAACATGGTCATTCAATGAAACAGAGGGCTTTCAAGCATTCTTGATGAAAAAAATAGCTGAAGAAACATTTAAAGACAAGTTTTTATGTCTCCCCCTAAATGTTCTCTTCTATAGGTTAAATGGAGAGCAGCTATGTGGCACCATGGTGCACAGAGTTCTATATCTGGAGTCAAGAACACTCATCTTCTTGAGTTCAAATTTGACTCCAGACAGTTACTAGCTATGTGACCCTGGGCAAGTCACTTAACCCTGTTTGCCTCAGTTCCTTATCTATAAAGTGAGCTGGAGAAGGAAATGGCAAACTATTCAAGTATCTTTGCCAAGAACATCCCAAATGGAGTCAGGAGGAGTCAGACATGACTGGAAAAAATGATTGAACAGGATAAAGGCCTCTAGATTGTTGGGTGGGTGAGTGAAAAGTCACCTGACCCATAAGAGCTGGCTGGACCATGCTTCATGCCTCCTTCACCCACCCATCTCTCTCCATACATCTATCCACTAAGAAGCTGGTGTCTACCTAGGTATATTTCTGCTTCACCCACCCCCTCTATCCCCATCAACTTTCACCTCTTGTTTGAGAACAGATGTAAAAATAAATACTATTTCTACTACTGGAAAGCAAATGATATTTGGCTTTCATAAGACTACATTTACAGTCTCTGTCAATCTCCAGACTCTGACTCCCTGGGCCACCCATCCCCTAGATGTGCTGTCTGTTATTTGAATGTAAGCTCCTTGAGGGCAGGGACCATCATAAGCCCCTAGTTATTTGTGCCCTTGCTTTGCCCTCTTTATCCCAACCCCCCAAAAGATTATAATTTTCTTGAGATCTGGAAGTGCTTTGAGATTTACAAAAGCTCAGAACAGCAAGAGACTTCCAATGCCATCTAGCCTAAACCATATGTGAACTGGAATGCATAGGATCAGAAATTTAGAGCTAGGAGGGACGTTAGAGCTTTTTGCTTTTTCATCATCCTCACTTTACAGACGAGGAAACCAAGGCCAAAAATGGGGGAGGTGACTTGACTAAGGCTACATTGGTAGTAGACCTAGGGTTTGAACCCAGAACCCCTGACTGAAACCCAAAGCTCTTTCCACTGCACCATACATCCAACTTCTCTACAGAGTAGTGACTCCATAACATCTCTGAAAAGCAGCCATCCAGTTTCTTCCTGGAGACCCCTGCTAATGAAGAACACACTACCCTCTGAGACAGTCCATTCCACTTTTGAATGGTTCTAATTATTAGGAAGTTTTTCCTTATAGTGAACTGAAATCTATCTATTGTATCCATTGTTCCTGGCTTTGCCCTCCGGGACCAAGAAGAAGTGCAATCCCTCAACCACATGACAGTTCCTCAGATTGGTGAAGGCAGTGGTCTGTCTCCACGTGGTCTCTCCTAGAGGTTAAACATTTCCACTTCCTTAAATTTATTCTTTTACAATATAATTCTGACTCCTTTCACCAACCTGGTCATCTTCCTATGATCAGCATCTAGCTGATCATTATTTTTCTAAAAAATATGGCACCCCAAACATAGCAGGGGCCATTAATTATGAAAGGCAGAAAGACTGACTTCCTCAAAGTTGTCCACTCAGTGGTAGAGCCACAACCAAAATCCAGGTCTCCTGATTTCCAGTTTTTGAGCCAAACAAGCTTTTGAGTTTTCCTCTTGATTTCTGCTCATTCATGCCTAGTCTCCAGAGGTTTCACCTCTCCCCATCATAGCCTTTCCTTCCTACCACCACTAGCACTACCCCTAACAACACCGAACCCCAACAATAACACCAACAACTTAACTACAATTTCTCCTCCTTCATACAGATGGAAAGTGGGGTGGGGGAGGAGACGATAAATGGTTGTTCTTATAATTGGGATAATGTGGGGAAAATGCCAGAGGAAGGAATTGGAGAGGCCAAGCTATGTCATTCATTCCCAGACACTGCAGCAGAGGATGAGGATTAAGTTACTCTCCAAAAAATAATTAATGAAGGCAGTGAAATAGAGCACATTGCAGGGGAGATGCTGTTATAACTGGGCAAAGAGGGGAGGAATGTGTGTGTGTGTGTGTGTGTGTGTGTTGCGTGTGTGTGTGTATGCGCACACTGGGGGTGTGGGAGTGAGGAATGAGCATTTGTGCTATCTCATAGAAGGAACATCACAAGTCTACTGACATGTGGTGCATTCCAATTTGTTTAAGGATTGGAATCTGGCTATTTTCTTTGGGAAAATGCGAAATTCCAAAATGTGACCTGAAGGGAAAAAATAAAGAAAAATGGGTTAGGTTTCAAAATGTATTTCTCCTCCCCCCTCTCCCTGCCTCCCAAATCTTCCTAGGCAGTAAGATGAGGAGTTTTCCCCCCCACATTAGTCATCAGATTACTCCACTTCCTCAGGCCTAAGTCTTTGCTTCTGTAAAATGAGGGGATTGGATTAGAACGCCTATAAGATCCTTTCCAACCTCTAGGATCCTATGACTATCAGCTACTCTGAAGTACTCTGTATTCCCTGAGATCTTTATTTATCCTTCTTCTTTATTAATTGTTTGTCTTATACCAGACTGGTCAAAGAATTGTTCATTCTCTGGCCAAAGTGATTAATATTCATAGTCATAGAAGTACACATGGAAGGGACCTCAGAGGTCATCTAGTCCAGGAAATGGGGGCCTGTGAGTCTCAGAGCAAGATTTGAATCTGGGTTTTCTGATTTCAAAGTCAGTGTTCTTTCAACAGTGTCATTCAATAACCTTGACCACCTTATGAAGGACTCCGGAAGACTATCTGTTGGGGCATAGAGAATTGTATTCTACATTGATGGAGCTGGTGCCTTGTGATCTGCATTGGTGGAACTGGTGCCATTTTTGACAAAATCAGCATTCTGGAAAAGAAGTAGCACATTAGCTAGATGGGTTTAATTAACCCATTAGCACCTGATTTTAGGGAACAGAGAATTTAGGAAATGGGGCACATAGGAAAAGTTAGGGCACTACAGTGGGTAGCTTGGAACTTTCAGTGAGTGTTGGGTGCCTAGAAGGGCAAAGTCTGTTATAATGGTACTCTGGTATCAAAGAATCTGAATTAGAATGTTACAACTGGCACTTATATTCTACATGACTTTGAACAGGTCATTTCAGCTCTATGATCCCTGGTGTCCCCTCTGTAAAATGAAAGAATTGATTTGATGTCTTCAGAGATTCCTTTCAGTTCTAAATTTATGAATTGTAAAGGGACAAGGGCATCATGGATGGGGATCATCAAAGAAGAAGAATAGTGGCCATCAAAGACAAACTGTGACTTCCTTCACAAGTATGGTAAGATTTGTCCCTGAAGTTCTCAAAGACTGAAAATGTCCATCAAGCTCCTGAGTGTGGATTGTTGGGGTTAGTCCTACCCATCTTTTGGTTTCATGGATGAGTGAATGAATGAAAGAACGAGGATTTATTAAGCACTTACAATGTTCCTAGCATTTTGTTAAAGACTGAACCTAAAGGAAAACAGACCTGGCTCTCAGAAAGCTTACTTTCTAATTGGGGGAGACAATACATCTAAGAGAGTTCAGCTAGGGATGGCTAAGTGGCACAGTGAATAGAGCACAGGAGGAGTGACAGCCTTAGAGTCAGGAGGACCTGAGTCCAAATCTGGCCTCAAACACTTAACACTTGCTAGCCATGTGACCTTGGGCAAGTCACTTAACCCCAATTGACCTGCTCTCTCCCCTCCAAAATTTAAAGAAAAGAGGGAGTTCAGCTGCAGGGAAAATGGAAAGATCCAGAAGTCCAAGGGATGCAGGGGTATGTCAGAAGGCAAGGCCAAAGGCATCTGAGAGTGAGAGTTTGAAGGGATGGCAAGACCTGCTGATCCTCTGAGAAATCAGAAAGATTTTGGTTAAAATCTCTCAGGCTAAAAACTCCCAGGGCATCCAAGAGGTGTGGGTAGCTATGGCTACCCTTCCTGCAGCAGCCACTTTAATAGGTTCTTTGTAGATTGGGGATAGGGACAAGGTTAAGGGAAGGCTCTCTGTTTCTCCCTTCCCCCAAAATCCCCACACCATATCTCTGCTATCCATAGCTGAAATCCATTCTTTAAGCTTAAGACTTTGATCTTGATTAAACTGTAGAAACCCCCCTTAATTGTTTGCACTTCAAGATTTACAGCTTAATGAGAATGAATTTCCTAAGAAAAAAAGGGGGGGGGGATTCTATGAGGCACTGGGAAATAGTCAGGGTAGGGAAAGCCACGGAAAAGGAGGATCTGGAGTTAGTAGAAACCAACGCTCAGCTACTTTATAATTGTGCCCAAGCTTGGCCTTTGGCTACTCTCCTGGTCTGTAGCTTAGCCCAGTACTCTGGTGCACATGATCTCAGAGCATTATGCTCAAGAACAGGACAGATATTTCCAGATGTCACACCTCTTTCTGGCCGTTGAAAGAAAGAGCTTCTTTCGGCCTGATTGGGGTGTGGGCAGACTGCTGACAGCTTAATCCTCACCAGCTTAGCTTGCCTCTCTCTTTTCATAGATGACAGGTCTGTCTTTTGCGTCTAGAATATTTTTGATTCCCTGAATTTCTTGACTGCTCTGCATTCCAGTGTCCAGACGTGTTTTGTCATGGGTGCTTCCAATATCATCGGAATGCTGTTACTGAAAAGAACATAATTGTAGACATGGAAAACTCAGAGAAGTCAGTCAAGGTAGATTCCTTTCCCTGGCAAGCACAAGGGGCAGTCCTAGATTAGCCTGCACATGATGATCACCCTTGTGACCAAGGGGGATCATTTACAAGATGGTTGGCTGGGGTTGGGGGGCAAAATCAATTGGCCCAGCTCAGGATCTGGGCCTCATAAGTGAAGGCCTAACTATCCATCCACAGATAGAGACTGACTCATCATGAAGAAACTCTGATTGAACTTTTCTATTCAATGCTTTAGCTATTGGAGTGTACAAGGTATTCTGGTGTGAAGGCTTGCCAAAATCCTTTTCAGGATTGATCATCCACCTTTAGCGTCCTCCTGATTCACCAAATTCTCACCAGTGGCTCCAAGACAGCGCAGTATTGCAGTAGGTCACACCCCAGTAAAACCGTCTCAGCAGATGTGCTAAACTAGGTTGAAGGTAATCAACAGGCCTCAAACCCATTGGTGATTTAGGGGATGCCTACTTTAAGCACATGAAGACTTCCCTGATGGAATGGATGAATGAGAACAATTTGCTCCAATGGCCATGAAGGCAGTTGAAGCAGGTTCTGTGAACCACTGAGAGCTGCACCTTGGGTCATTACTGGTCATCCTGAATTTTGTATTACCCTGGACTTTGAAAACTCTGGAAGAAGAGAGTGAGGTTGGTGACTTTGTACAACTCTGTTTCACCTCAGTCTAATTCATCTATGAGTGAAGACGTCACCCACGATGTTACTGATCCTCTTTGAAAATGAAGGATGAACAACAACAACAAAATTTAGCTACCACATCTGGAGATGGCCTTGGGCAGGAGTAGGGGGAGGCTTCTTAATGGAACAAGTGGATTCAGAGCCTAGGTTTCAAAAAAGTTACTTTGAATGTATGAACCAGTCCTCAAATTTAAGAGATGAGTTTCTGAAGGAAAAAAAATGACAAAAGACAAGGAGGGGGGCAACATACTGCTATAGAACACTGGTTTCTAAACTTAGATTAAGATCCAAATTAGGGTCGTCAAGAGTCTGCAAAATGACAGAAGTTTCCTCTAGGAAAGAGTTACATTAAAGAATGAGTTCTTTTTTTAATGTAATAAATTTTATTTGTTTTCTTGTTTACATCATTAATTTTCATGAGATTTTTGAGTTACAAATTTTCTCCCTGTCTTTCCCCTACCCCACCCCCAAAACAGCAATCCCACTGTGGAGCCCCTCCCC
>CM053595.1:44355059-44415142 GCA_028646575.1 Pseudocheirus occidentalis | reverse complement strand
CCCAAGGACCACCACCCAAGACCACAATCTGGATCCAGGCCACTCAACGCAAGAGCACTTGGCCCTGATCAATTGACTCAGCCCCTCTGTGGGATTCACAGGCCAGGGGCTCTGAAGCAGCCCAGTGGGAGCACCTGTCAGTTACAGCAGTTTCTGCCCTTCCCCCACTGCTTCCTTGCCCTGGGACTAGATTGGTCGAACTACTTTCCCTCCCCCATATTTAGCTTGAAAGCTTCATTCACTTTCACTGACCTTTAATCCTGGCTTATGCAGATTGCTCCAGGTGCTTTAGATCTTCTCTGAAGTAGACTCAAGCTGTGGCTTGGGAGGCTCGGCTCCTCCAGGCCACCCTGGAGCCTGGCCACATTGCAGTTTCAGGCTGAGCTGGTCTCAGCTCCCAGCCTGGTATGAGCCCCTCCTGCCAGCTGCCTTTCTCTAATCCCTATTTTTCACTCCTTTCTTTAATCCCTATTTTTCACACCTTGGTAGATGTGGAGGTGCTGGAGGCTGTAGCTCTCCTCTCTTGTAGACTGGCTGTGGCTTGGCTTGGCTCCTTCCTACCACCCTAGGGCCTGGCCATGGTTTCAGTTTCAAGCTGGGCCAGCCTAGACTTGCATCCTGCCGTGATGATCCCCTGCTGCAGAGCTGCCTTCTGCTAAAGACGTGTTTTCTGTATTTTTTGAGTCTGAGAGTCCTAGAATTTTTCTAGTGTCATATTTTTATGGGTGTTTAGGATGGCTGCGTGGGAGCTGTGGGACACTGCTGCTTCGATGCTGCCATCTTGGCTCGACCTCCAAGGAATGAGTTCTTAGAGGGATCATGTGATGATTGATTTAGTGTTGGAAGGCACCTTAGAGGTTATCTGCTTTATCCCCTTCGCTTTATAGATGAAGAAAGCAGTGTGTCAGGTAGTGTGACTGAAGAAGATCTTCTAACCAGAGCCACAGATCCAAAAACTTTCCCATTGTACCATGGGTCTGAAGATCTGACCAGATGGGACAGTGGGGCCAGGCCAAACCCACCAGGAAGGAGATTAATCCTGAATGATCTTTTGGAAAACTAGAAATAGAGGCCTGGATACATATGACCAGTGTATCTATTGGACTACACACATGAGGAAGTAAGTGGATTGGTATGTGATTCAACAAGTCTTCCTCCTAACTATCTCTGTGACTGGAGAAAATCAGTTAGTCTCTCTGTAAACTGGGGCAGCTAGATGGTATAGTGGATAGAGCACCTGGCCTAGAGTCAGGAAAACCTGAGTTCAAATCTGCCTCAGAAACTTAACAGCTATATGACCCTGGGCAAGTCATTTAACTCTGCCTCATTTCCTCATCTGTCAAATTGTCAGGAGAAGGAAATGGTAAACCACTTTAATATTTTTGCAAAGAAAACTCCAAAAATGGTCGTGAAGAGTTGGACACACTAAAAAAAGAGAACTCAACATTAACAACAACAAAAATCATTCTGTGCACCAATTTTCTCACTCATTCGAGATCAAATGATCTGTTTGTTAAGTGATGGAATTGAGATGATCATCTGTTCATCATGAACCTTCATCCCAAACATAGAGACAATTTCATGAATTTCACTGTTTTCAAGTCCTACGTTGCCATTTCATCTTGGCATGTGGGTTACCTTGTATTCTTGAAGACTGTAGCAATGGGACACAAATTTGGGCTAATCCTACCAAGCTGAAAAGCTGGCATACAAAACCTGGATTGTCTCTATCGTTTGAAGATTAGGTTGAGGAAGGTTCATTATCAGTTTGGTCCCAAGGTGACAGATTTTTTGGCCACAGCCATTCTTAAAACTCATTTACTATGTCAATGTTAGATAGAGGGAGTATCTGTATTAGCAACATCATGAATTCTTAAAATAAGGAAGTATATACTTTATTGCATACAAGTTTTTTTTCCATTTACATTTAAGCTCCCACAAATAACAATCATAGAAGTCAACTATGATGCCAACTATGATGTCAACAGGATGCCAACTTTAAACTCTGGATGCATTCTCATAGCTTCATTCAAGAAAAATATGTGTCTCATTTCATACCCAATTTGGGCTTTTTTTCCCCTTAAATTTACTGGTTTTTATTCTGAACTTTATAAGCACCAAAAAAATAGGAATTTTCATATACATAGTAGAACAGAAGGATAAGATTGTACGTGAAATTATCAATCTGTTATATACAAATACCTTTTCTAAACCTGTATCTATCAAAGCTGTGCTGCTTAACAGCCATTCTTTCTGGCTTGTTTTCTTTTCTCTTCTGTGCAATTAAAAATTATGTCTCAATGACTCCTTTCTTCCCTCCCTTCCTTCCTTCCCTTCTTCCTGCTTCCTCCCTTATTCTCTCCATCCATCCTTTTCCCTTCTTTCCTTTCCTTCCCACCCTCCCTTTCTCCCTTCTCATCCTCTTTTTTCCCCTTAGTTACTTAATAAGTGCTTGTTGCATGGACATAGAGAGTCCAAAGGACTTGACCATATAAACAACATTTATATTGTGTTTAAAGGCGTACAAAGTGACTTACATCAATCATCTTATTTGATCTCATAACAACCCTGTGAAGATGGTATTATTATGTCCCCATTTTACAGGTGAGGACATCAAGGCTGAGTTTGGTTAAAGTTCTTGCCCAGGATTACACATGTAGTGTCCAAAGTAGAGTTCAAACTCAGATCTTCCTCTCTCCAAGCCTGGCATTCTACCAACTATGCTTTTTAGCTGTTTCGAAGGATGGTAGATTGAAGTGCGGTTTTAGCCAAACAGAATAAGGCGCATCACAGCTCCCCTTTCCTGTTCTTGCCGACTCCTCCCTCCTCCAAATCAATATAAAAGAACACATATGAAAAAACCAATTTAATGTATTCTCAGATAATTGAGAATATTTGTGAGTTTTTAAAAGGTCTCCTTGCATCTTCATTTTTATTGTTTGTCCTTCATTCTTGAAGGAGATCATTGATGTCATGAGGGCAATGTCTTGACTTGCCTGTGAATTGGATTTAAGTGAGGGACCCTCGGTGGGTACCTGAAACTAGAAGAGTAGGGACCTGTTATAACCTGGGAATCTGTATCAGGAATACTTGGCCTAATCAGGTTGCATGGGGGAAGGAAGCCATATCAGAGACAGGGAAGCTGTGTCCACAATGCTGTTTCTACCACAGAGGAAGTAGGAGAACCTTAGATATCAAAGCCATTGCTCTTAAGGCTGCCCCTGGGGCAAGAATCAGGGTAGAGTTGGGCTCAGAGGCCACAGTGGCCACAAATAGGGAGGAAGTGCTCTATCTAGTAGCCTCCCATTTGAACTAATTATTCTTTCCAGTCAAATACTGAACTTGATTATTTCTTTTTGCCAAAGAAATGCAAGTGTTAAAAACCTGGAAATTAAGGGGATTCTCAACAATTGGGGAATGGCTAAACAAGTTGTGGCATATGAATGTAATGGAATACTATTGTGCTATAAGAAATGGGGAGGAGGTGGTCTTCAAATTCACCTGGAGAGGCTTATACAAACTGATGCTAAGTGAGAAGAGCAGAACCAGGAAAAATTTGCACACAATCACAGACACATCCGTATGTATGATGACCAACTTTGATAAACTGGACTCTTCTCAGCAATGCACAGGTATAAGACAACTCTTCAAATCTCAGGATGGAAGGAGATATCTACATTCAGAAAGAGATCTACAAAGAACAGAGTTTAAATGGAGACTGAAGCAATCTACATGTTATTGTTCTTTTTCATGTTTGTTTTTACTTTCTTTTTTCCCATTGTTCACTCCATTGGTTACAACCCTTCTACACAACCAGACTAATGTCCAATGTGAAAGTATCTGCAGATCCTATATGTGATTGCATGCTGCCATGGAGGGGGGGAATGCGGAGGGGGAGTAGAGAGAGGGGAGAAAATTTGAGACTCAAGGGGTTGTGGAACTGAATCTTGTAAACTAAAAATAAATAAACAAATCAATTGAAAACAAAAGAAATGCAAGTGCTATCATCATTCTCTTCTAAATTTCAGAACACTGGGGGAAAAACCCAATTGCCCCACTCTAGTTATTGCTGGTTCACTTCCTCATGCTAAGATAAGTACAAGGGAAATTTCTATAGAATCACATGTTTTTTACTGCCGGTCATGGTCCATATTCCATACAATAAAACTCTAGTTCAACCAAAACATTTTCATAGTTCCCAGAAGTTTGTTGTAATGAGATTTCACTAGCCATGAATAATTTGAGATCTTATATTGACTCTCACATGAGTTTCGTTATAGTAGAAACCTGGGTTTCTTTAGCTGCTAGTAAACTGAACAGTGATCTGAACTCAGTCTAAGCTACTCTAACTGAGTAGCAGGTAGACTGCCTCATGTTGTTAGATAGCTTTCTGTGTGTGCAATTCATTTTTCCTGCTACGCTGAGTAAGACAACCTTTATAGGATTTTAGGTCTTTTGTAGGTTCTAGCATAGTACTAGCACGTTGTACATGCCCAGTAAATATTTGTTGAATTGCATTGAATGTGCATCCTTCTCATGGGCAGCTAGGTGGTGCAATGGATAGAGCACTGGGCCTGGAGTCAGAAAGACTTACCTTCATGTGTTCAAATCTGGCCTCAGACACTTACTAGATGTGTGACCCTGGGCAAGTCACTTAACCCTGTTTGCTTCAGTTTCCTCTTCTGTAAAAAGAGCTGGAGAGGGAGATGGCAACCCACTCTGTTATCTGACTCTTTGTGACCCCATTTGGGCATTTCTTTTTGCCAGGAAAAGCCCAAATGGGGTCACAAAGAGTCAGATTTGACCGGAAGAAAAAAAACTCAACAACAGCCTTCTCATAGAAAGACAATGTTATCATTAATCAACAAATTATTGGTTGTGCTCTTAATGTACATAAAGCACTGTGCTAGGTATTGCACACAATTTAAAATTGTAAAAGGACCAGTCCCTGTTCTCAAGGTGCTCACTATCCTCAATAGTGAGATACTTTTCTTTTCTTATATTTCATTGTTGCCTTTTTTTTTTAACATCATGGACATTAGCTTATATGCCTTCGCTTATAGAACCTTCCCTTTTACCAAAGAGAAACAATTAAGCTGACCAACAAAATGACCCTATATAATGTTGTATGCACCATTCCACACCCATAGCTCTTTACCTTTAGAATGTATCTTTCCCTCCTGCCCTGGAGTGTTGATGGCCTCCCTCTTACTGGTCTTCCTTTCTTTCTCTCGGTAGTTCATGGTAAACATGTAAAATGGCTAACTTGGTGCAAGAGACAATGCTCATGGCCAAGGAACTGAGCAAATTAAATAGGTCCATGCCAAGAGCCAACCTAACCTTGGCCTCCCTCTGAATGTCTTAACCAACTAATCTCACCATCCTCTGATAGCGTCAGAGAAGTGAAAGGCACACTCCCTGTGCTGGCCCTTTTCTCGTCTGCTCTAAGGCCAATGCTCCCTGGATGGAGCAAGCAGCTGTTATTCTGAGAGGGAAGGGTATCTGTCCAAGTGGTCATGCCGTCTGCCGCCTGGTTGCAATAGAGCTCCGGTGGCCTTTGTCTCCCTGTTTCCTGTCCAATCTCACCAGCCTGTGCATCTGGAAGCCCTGAGATGTCCAGATGTCCAGCTGTAAGTAATTAGGTTGTACACATCTGACATCCCTACTTAAGCAAGTGGAGCAAGTGTTAAAGGGATTTTCCCATTTACTGAAATAGGCCTTGAGAATATGTAGCTCTGGTGGTTCAGGGCCATGGGCCAGAGAGTATCTGGCTAGCAGGGTATGGTGTTCCATAACTTTACATCCAAATGATGTCAGAGGATATTTTGATGGTGGTTTGAATAGGGAATATGAAGTATATAGTGACAAACTTTACCAGAGGCAGATTTTATATGGTCTTCCGTGTGTATGTGTTAAAGAGCAGATATGATCCCAAGAAAAAAGCAAATATTTCCTTATTTCCATAGTTGGGAAGGACAATTCCTGCTTCAGAATTTGCATAGCATACACTCTCTCTTTTACATTCTTTTTCTTTTTTTCTGAGACTAGGTTTTCCTACCAGGCTAGAAGGCAATTAATTCATCATGGGCCCAATACCATTGCCATTCATCAGGAAAACTTTGACTTATTCTCTATCTGCCCTGAGCTGGTTTGTCTCTCCTTAGGTAGCTGGACAACCCCCCTCTCTGGAGGGCTCATTATGAAAGTGCCCAATTTAGCTTTTGTTTATTGTATTCCTATTATTTATTCCATTCATTATAGCTCAGAACTTCTGAGCTCAAGCTGTCCACAAGCCTCAGCATCCCCTGTAGCAGGGATTACAGCTGTCTACCACCATGCCCAATTTCTTTTATGCTATTAACTAAATTATATTTAGCACAAATTCATTAGGCACTTACTCTACAAGGTGGTAGGACAAAGACAAGAAACGAAGCTGTCCTTGTTGTCAATGACTTTACATTTGGCTAGGAGGATATGTGTATACAGGCAAGTAAATATAAAGCATATATAAAATATTTATATTTTGCTATTCCAATAGAACATAACCTCCTTGATGGTAGGGGCAATTTCACTTTTCTTGTCTTTATATCTCCAGTGCCTAGAATAGTCCCTGGCATAAAACAGATACTGACTAAATCCTCCTTGGCTGAGATCAAAGAGGAAGAATGGCAGAGTGTATAGAGTTCACAGGACCCTGGATCAAGAGCTGAAAGGGAATTCAGAGGCCGTTTAGTCCACCCCTCCCTCATTTCACAGAGAAAGGAACTGAGGCTCAGGTGGATGAAGTAACTTGCCCAAAGTCAGAGAGGTAGGAAATGTCAGAGATGGGACTGGATCCTAAGCCTCTGATCCAGAAGCAGGGTTCTTTCCACTGTGCCAGGATACCTTAGAATCAGGAGCACTCAAATTCTTTCATTGAATGGCCAATATTAGCCCCCCAGTCCAAGCCTCTGTGGCTCATTGTTTAGGTTTTGGTTACTTAGAACAAGGGTAAATAGCAATTATTTTCTGTCCTGGACAGATATTTTGAAGGTCTTCCCCCTCAGACTGTATTTCTGTGATTTTTAAAGAAGGCCATCTTTTGTCTCAATTCTTACCTATCCCTTCCTTAGTCATTGAATTGGTGTGACCTCAGACAAACTGAGACCTGGGAAAGACCTTAATTTCAGAGGCTCAGGTTACTCACTGCATACTGGGCCATCTCCAGGGGTCTTGACTTTTGAATTGCCGCTGGACTTCAATGACTCTGGAGGGGAGACTGGGGCTGACAACTTTATACAGCTCTGCCTCACTTACATCCAACTCCCGTGCAAGTCAAGATGTCAGCCTTGTGATAACATTGGTCCACTTTGAGAACAAAGGGTGAACAATGCCGTGTGATCACTGGGAAGTCATCAAACCTCTTAAGGTCCTAGGAAGCTATCTGAGAAAATAAATTTCAGAAGAGTTGAAGATCTACAACATAGGAAAGCATTTCCACCGTGGGAGCTCCCTGCGGAGATGAATTCAACAATCCTGACCAGACCACCACCCAAACAAAAACAACAATAAATCCAAAGCATAATATGGAGAAGATATGAAATATTCATAGTTTACTCCACTGGAAGAACAAAGAATGATACTCTTGCTGTATTCTGCCCTGGAAATACCACATAAAATACATTGATTATAGCATTGTGTTGATAATAATTAATAATAATGACTAACATTTCTATATCACTTACTATATCAAGTGCTTCTCCAATTATCCCATGTGATTCTCACAACAACTGCCCATTTTACAACTGGAGAAACTGAGATAGACAGAAATTAAGTGACTTGCCCAAGGTCACACTCCTAGTAAGTGTCTGAAGCCAGATTTAAACTCGGGTCTCCTTGACTCTAGCACTGATGCTCTATCCATTGTGCTACCTGGCTCCACCTAAAATGATTGATAAGATGATATTGTGCTTTTCAACATAATGTTTGAAGGAACCAGGAATCCCAGTCAATCTTCTCATCCTCATCAAAGCATTCATGATCTTGGAGAAGAAAGCATCTGATTGAAGGATTTATGTCAGAGATGGGATTTGAATCTAGGTGGCCTCGGATTCAAATCCCACCTGTGATTAGTTCGATTAATTAATTCATTTGAAGATGTATCAGTACTGATAGATACTTTCCCAACCGAATGTTACCCAACATCCAAAACTATGAGTTTTAAAAGAAGAAAGCCAAGCCTTCCCTCAAAGGAATGAAGTTTCAGTTGTGGAAATATTGGAGATTGATTCTCTTATAGCCCTGAGATCAAAACATGGCACCAATGGTATTATAGGCCTCCAACTCTGATAAGAAAAGAAAATAGAGTTATAAAAATGTAGAGCTTCAAGAGACTATAAAATGTTTAGTACAACTTCCTCATTTTTATAGGCAAAGAAGCAAAACTCCAGAAATGTGATGTTCAATTTGGTTCATCTCGGTAGTCATTTATTGGACAATTATGTGCCATGCCCTGTGCTAGGCACTGGGAATACAAAGGCAAAATCTCTTCAGGGAGTTTATACTCTCCTGGAAAAAAAAATATTGAACAGACAAACAAGTACTTTGGAGGCCGTCTAGACTTGTGATTTCATCTGTGTGGAGAACTTCTGGTATTGAAACCCTTTCCTCCAAAGCAGGTCAATCAATCCACAAGTGTTTATTAAGTGCCAGAAATAGTGCTTGGCATTTGAGATATGAAAACAAAAACCCACAATAATCCTTGCCCTCCAGAGGCTTACATTCTATAGGGAATTGGTAACTGTTCTACATCTTTATTTTGTTGTTGTTTATTCTTCATTCTCAAAGAGGACCGATGAGGGCAATGTCTTCATTTGCCTGCGAATAGGATTTAAGTGAGGCAGAACTGCAAAAAGTCTTCAACCTCACTCTCTCCTCCAGAGTCATCAAAGTCGAACAGTAAGAGAAAAGTCAAGATTGCTGGCCATGGGCAAGGACGCAGTGGGTGACCTTGGTCTTTCTAAATTAGGGTCTTTCCCAGGTGTCAGTTTGTCTGAGGTCACACCCAATTGGTGACTAAGAGCTAGGTAAGACTTGAGATAACAGATGGCCAGATTTACCTGGCATCTTGCAGCTTT
This sequence comes from Pseudocheirus occidentalis, assembly GCA_028646575.1. Lineage (NCBI taxonomy): Eukaryota > Metazoa > Chordata > Mammalia > Diprotodontia > Pseudocheiridae > Pseudocheirus > Pseudocheirus occidentalis. Next base: position 44,406,026 of record CM053595.1, on the reverse strand, counting down.
AGAGTGCTGTCTGGGGGCATTGAGAGATTAAGTGACTTGCCAGGGGTCACACGGTCAATATACGTCAGAGGCAGGCGTATGTTGGGCCCTATTCTACTGGCTCCCCAACCTGATTGTTACATATTCAGTGTATTTGTATTTCAGAAACCAGCAAATACTACAAATCAAGGCTTGATTTATTGTTTTGTTGATTGTCTAGACCAATGTGTCAAACTCAAATAAAAACAGGGACCACTAAACCATACATGAGAGTTCTTGCCAGCCACATATTGACTTAGAAAACCACATATTAATATTTTATTTATTTTAAAAAATATTTCCCAATTACATTTTAATCTGTTTCTGGACAGACTTGAGAGTGTTGCAGCTGCATTGGCCTGAAGGTTAGTGTTTGACACCTCTGGTCTAGACTTAATGAAGTGATGGAGAAAATGTTAATATTACAGATTAAACTTAAAAGTGTGTCTGACATACTTTTTTTTTCTCCAAGAGAACTGGTTGTTAAACATTTACCATTAAGTTACTGGTCAAAGGCAAAACTTGAACCCAGGTCTTTCTGGCTCTTGACCGTGCTCTTCATTCTCCATATCACTGTACTAACCTCAGGTAGAAAACACAAAGAATTTATAATACAAGTACAAAAAAATACGAAGCATTTATTTTTGGTGGAGGGGGAAGGGAACTCCTTGTGATCTCATTTGGGGTTTTCTTGGCAGAGATACTGGAGCGGTTTGCCATTTTCTTCTCCAGTTCATTGGACAGATGAGGAAACTGAGCTAAACAGGGTTAAGTGATTTGCCCAGGGTCACACAGCTACTGAGTGTCTGAGACCAGTTTTGAACTCAGGAAGATGACTTCAGGCCCAGTGCTTTATTCGCTGTGACCCATAGCTGCCATACTTAACAACTGGAGAAACCAGGAAAGGCATCATGTTGGGAGATAGCTTTTGAAGTGAACCTCAAAGGGAGGTAAGATTTTCAAGGGATGGAGTTGAGGAGGTGATTTGTCTGAGGTCAACCAGTGAATAAGTGACATAGTAGGGGCCAGAACCCAGGTGTTCTGAATGGCTGCCCTTTGGCATTGCTTCTAGGAAGCTGAAAGGTGTGACTTCTTATAGGCTCTGTTGGCTAGAAACTGCAGCTGAAGTGGTTCCACCACTCCACCCTCAGAAGATGGCCTTCATGGGTATGTGATTATATTGGTCTATTGCCTGGTCTTAAATGCCTTTGAAAAGAACACTTGTAAAACGTTCACAGTTGGCTCTCAGAAGCCCAATTTCCCACTCAGCTGAGTTGGCCAGGATGCATCTGATGCTAGCATGGTCTCTAGGAGCTCTGAGAACTTTGAAAGGGAAGTGTTGATGCTAGTCCAAAGCTCGAGGGAAGGGTTTGATGGTAACAGACCCAGAACAAGACACACTTGGAACCAAGACAGTTCCAAAGAGTAGGAGGAAGAGATGGCCATGTCAAACGTTTCCTCTGCAGACCTGAATGGCAACTGGAATTCTACCAAGAGGGAATCTTTCCTTTGGATCTTAAAGGCTTAAGAGGCAAATACCCTCAGCAGAGATGGGGCGAGGAAGAGGAGAGGACCTTGATTTGAATAGCAGGTAGGGGAAAGGAAAAGAGAAATATAGAAATAGGAAGGAAACAAAGATTCAAAGACAAACTTTGCCAAGGCTCAGTCCTGCCTGCAACCACGGCATGTAGATTGGCAGTGCGGTGGGGTACCATAATGTATTCAGCAATAATAGCTGGCGTTGATATACTGCCTTAAAGTTTGCCAAATGCTTTACATCTATTATTTCATCTGATTCTCATGACCACCCTAGGAGGTAGGTGCTATTCTCCCTGTTTTACAGAAGAGGCAACTGAGGTGGTGAGAGATTAAGTGACTTGGCTAAGGTCATATAGCTAAGAAGCACCTGAGTGAGGATCTGAATCCAGGTTTTCCTAACTCCAGGGCTAGTGCTCTTGCCATTACCTTCCCATGCCAGTCTCTTACATTGGCATAGGATGTCATCATTTACAACATGCTTCTAAAGGTGGGGAACCTGTACCCTTGGAACCACACAGAACAAATCCCATTAATAAAAGGTTTTGTTCCACGAAGTTTGGATTCAGTTGAAGGGCCGCACTTGAGGACCTAGAGGGCCAAATGTGGCCTCGAGGCTGCATGTTTCCCACACGTGGCACACATATATGTATTGCCAATGAGATACAAGATATTTTAAGGATTGAATTGCATAGTATAATAAACACTCTATTTATTGAAAACTAAACCTTATTTAACAAACTAAAGCATTCACAGTTCATAACAACTTATTATCAGGTGGCCTTAAACAAAACATATCATTAAAAATGATATATCATTTAATATATAACATGACACTCAGTATGTAACATGGTACACAGCATATATCATTGCATCCAATATATCTTATACCATCAGGGGGATGCCAGGCTGCAGTCTTCCCTAGCACAATACATCCCTAGGAGTAGCAGAAAATGTAATGCACTCCACCCCTAGGTCACAGTAGGCTACAATCCCAGTCAAAATAGAGTGTCCAAATCCTAAAAGTCTTCTTTGGGGTGTGTCCTTTCCACGCTGCCATTGCAGGCTCCCTTCTGGCACTCTCAGGTGCATGCATGCTAAAATGAGCCAAGGAGTCCACATCCTAACACTGGTCCAGTCCCCACTTCCAAGTCCTGAGGGGTGACTGGGCAACAAAGCCAACAGGATGGGTTCCCTGGGGTTATAACACCTCCCCAACCTCCCTACTTCAACCATAGACAACTCCATCCCAGAGGGATGTGGCAGGAAAGCACTCTCACTGCTTCTGCCTTGTTGCAAAGCCTCCATCTTAACTTGGGGCTGAGTCCCAAGCTCTGGGGTTCCTCACTCTCCTGCAGGTCCATGGGTTGACCACTCCTGCCTGAGTTCATATGAAGGCAGCTCTCTGCTCCTGCTACATGTCTCAGCTCACAGGAGAAGGGACTACTCCACTCCAAGCTCTCCCTGTTCCTGCCTAAGTCCAAGCACAGCAGGCTCTAAGGACTCTTGCCTCCAGCTTTTGTCTCTGGGAAAACAAAGCTTAAGAGGGCAACAACCATATTTACGAACACTTTACCCCTACCACCATCTCAATTCACTTTCATAGCTGGGAGGTTCCTTGAATACAGCTACTTAATAGGGTCTTAAGTTAAGCACCCCTCCTTACTGGAGGGGGGCAGGTCCTCCTTCCAGTAAATTTCCCTTCAGTGAGTTCTACTGCTCCCCAGCAATCCCTGATGCTCCTTCTAGTTCTCTCAAGCTCAATATTCATTTTCTTCTTCAAGTTCAACACTCAACACTGCTCAATACTCAATGCTCATTTTCTTCTTCATTTTCATTTTCTCTATGCTCATTTTTCCTTCTCCTTACTTGCTTTTTCAATGATCTCTCTCTCTATATACACAGCTTTTCTCAGCACCTGATTGGCTCAGAGCCAGAAGGTGTGAAAACCTACCAGGGTTCAAAGGAGATTAATCCTTCTGATGTTTACAATTTAGCATGAGACTGGGAGGCTGAGCCTCAAAAAGAAAAGCAACAAAAATCCCACCTTACTTGCACTCACACATTTTCTCACTGTAGCCTCACTCTAGGGGTGACCCACTAGCCACTAATGCCACACTGCAATTCTTTACTGGATTTGTGAATATGGCTACTCCCCTCGCAGTCCAGATTGTAACCCATCCATGCCTTCATATACAATGTACATATACAATAACATATGTAAAGTGCTTTAAAAACTGTAAGTGCTATATAAGTGCTAGTCATTGTGCTCATGATTATTATTCTGAGCAGTGCTTGCTTGAGTCTTTTCATTTTGATGATAAGCTCCTTGAGGGCAGGGACTGTCTGTTATCTCTTTTTTTATCCCCAGCCCTTTGCTCAGTGTCTGGCATACAGTCTTGTTGTCATGACTGTTTAGTCATATCTGACTCTTCACGACCCCACGGGCCATTACTGTCCATGGGGTTTTCTTGGCAAAGATAATGGAATGTAGTTTGCCATTTCCTTCTCTAGTAAGTTAAGAAAAAGGTTAAATGACTTGCTCAGGGTCACACAGTTAGTAAGTATATGAGACTGGATTCAAACCCAGGTCATCCTGACATCAGGTTCAGTGCTCTATCCACTGAGCCACCTAGCTGACTCTTGACATATAACAGGCACTTAAATATTGATTGATCAATTGATAGTGTACTTTAATCCTTCCCCTGTGTCTTTCCATGGGTAGCAATAAGGCAGTTAGATTGGTCTTCTGTTGTCCCTCCCTTTCATTCTATGACTGGCTCTTCTCCTTTTCCAATTATATATTTTCCAGATATTTTTATAAGAATTATTTTGCAGATGCTATTTTGTTTGTGAGTCGCATATATGACATCAGCTAAAGGCCTACTTGTACTCGACATGCATCTCTTCGTTGCCCCAAAAGTCATTAGAAACGTTGGTTCTTTGAAGCCTGATGATCTATGACCTTTAGCCCTACAGGGACCCTGAAATCAGTTGGGACTGGTCAGCAGATAAGCCAGCTGCGAAAGCTGAGTCCTTCCCTTAGAACGTGAGCTCCTGAGGGTAGGGACTGTTTTAATTCTTGGTATCCCTAACCTTGTCCCACAGGAACTGAAACATGGTGATGGCTTCATAAATGCCTGTTGACTTAACACTGTGGAGTCATTATCTTCACTCAGTCTTTCAACAAGCATTTATTAACAACATTGGGATGAACACACAGCAGAGTATGTAAGAAATAAACATGTAAAATTAGTCATGGAAGCGCAGGGGGGCAGTTAGGTAGCACACTGGATAGAGTGCCAAGCCTGGAGTCAGGAAGACCCAGGTTCAAATCTGGCCTCCAACTTTTACTAACAAGTCACTTAACTTTGGTTAGCTTCAGTCTCCTCATCCAAAAAATGGGGATAATAATAGCACCTTCCTCCCAGGGTTGTTGTGAGGGTCACGTGAGATGACCATTATAAAGTGCTTAGCTCGTAGTAAGGGCTATATAAACACTGGTTAAATTGGAGCAGCTAAAGGGATTTTGCAAATGTTTAAATGAGATGTAACAGTAAGTGTAAGTGATAAAACAATTGAATTTATTCACTTTCTTCTTATCTCCTATGGAGTCCTATACTCAGAAGGTGCTCAGTAAATGCTACCTGGTGAAGGAGCAGACCTGTTAGATACAGGTAAACTCTTTCTGATCCAAGTAGGTCAATTCTCTGTCCTCTGACTCCTTACCGATTGATCCAACAGCAATTTCAAACACACACACACACACTACATATATGTGTGTATATATATATATATATATATATATATATATATAAACACATTTTTAAAAGTGGTAATGTGTTAGAATGGATAGAACCACTGAATTTGGATTTAGATGATAGGGGTTTGGGCAGCTAGGTGGTGCAGGGTGTCAGGCCCAGAGTTAGAAAGACTTGAGTTCAAATGTGGCCTTATATACTTACTAGCTGTGTGACCCTGGGCAAATCACTTAGCCCTGTTGCCTCAGTTTCCTCATCTGTAAAATGAGCTGGAGAAAAAAATGGTAAACCACTCCAGAATCTTTGCCAAGAAAACCCCAAATGGGGTCATGAAGAGTTGGACAGGACCAGCAACAACAATGACTAGAGTCCAAATCCTGGTTTGGACAGAACCACGTGGAATATGGGGTCTTTTGTGTACTACAAGCTCAAGATGCATCAAGTATTGCAGGATGATCAAGAAACCTGGAATAGAGAATTAGTAGCGTCATTTCTAGATCCCAATATGATCTCTGGCTGCTGGGAGAGAGGCAGAGAATCAAGGAGTTAGATCATCTAAGAGCGGTTCTCAACCTGTGGGTTATGTTCAATTTGTAACAATGAAAATACATCCTGCATATCCAATAGATTCATAACAGCAGCAAAACTACAGTTATGAAGTAGCAAGGAAAATAATTTTATGTTTGGAGGTCACCACAACACGAGGAACTGTATTAAAGGGTTGTGGCATTAGGAAGGTTGAGAACTACTGAGTTAGAAGGTGATGGTCATCATTGAATTGGGTATTGACCCTGGAAACAGGTAGAATGTGTCCATGTTCTTTCTAAAATGTCACTCTCAGCATGGAAGGCAGTAAGTAGTCCAGCACAGTAGTGAGAGTGACATTTTAGGAAGAACATCGACACATTCTACCAGCTTCCAGGGTAAATAAGCTATACAAGTCTCCAGTGCTTAGCACAGTGCCTGGCACTTAATAAACACATACACACATACATACATACATATATAGATATAGATAGATACAGATAGATATAGATATATAGATATATAGATATATATGGATATAGGTATATAGATAAAGCTAAAGAGATAGACATAGACATAGATATATAGAGATAAATAATCAGGGTAGTTAATTTCATGCCCAGTGAGTAGTATTAGAAGAATTGTGGACCTTTAGCCTGGAGAAAGGGAGACAGTGTAGAATCAATGATTATATATTTAAATTGGAGGGGAGCTGTTTTGTGGTGGAAGAATCAGACTGGTTCTGCTTGATCCCATGAAGCTGAGCTAGAGGCAGTGGATAGAAGCATGGCCCAACACACAGAACACTTAAACTGGAGTCAGAAGACCTGGGTTAAAATTTCAGCTTTTTCATTTACTAGCTGTGTCACTTTGAGGAAATCGTTTAACCTCTCTGGGCCTCAGAATCCTCATCAATAGCTAAAGGGTTTTGACTTGGTGCTGTTCAAAGTCTTTCTCAGCTCTAAAATCTATGATCTCAAGTTGCAAAGAGGCAAATTAAGACTTGATGCAAGAAAATCTCCACAATTTGATCTGTGCAAGAGTGTAGCAGTCTGCTAGGTAGGGTAGGAGGTCTCTCTCATTTGAGGTCTTTGAGGAAAGATTGGATGACCATTTTTTGGCATGTCATAGAGGGGTAAGAGCTGACCTGGCTGACCATTGAAGTAACTTTGACGCATATGAAACAGTGATTTTGTGAATTGTTTCCAGCTGATCACTCCTCTGATTCTAAATACCTATCTTAATCCCACTAAGTGTGTGGTCAAATCCTATATAGGTCTTTTACTCGCTGGGGGAGGAGGTAGGATGCAAGGAAGGTCCCCGTTTGGAAACCTGATTTCAGGAAAGTTTACAACCCATGAAAGCTTAAGTGCCTCCCCTTAACAGGCCTTGAAGGCCACTTTTGGTGAAGTGAACTCGATACGACTAATTCAGTGTGCTTTATAAGTCAGCTGATACTCTTCTAGATTTAAAATCATCTTGCTAACTTCATGAAATTTCTTGCATATTGTTTTTTTTTTTGATACCTTTTTCTTCTCAGTCTTGGCCTCTCCCCTTACTTTTTCCTTCAATGTTGGGTGCTCTTGAACTTTTTTCTAAATGGGCTGAAGAAGACTCCTAGGGCCCAGTGCCCTAGCAGGAAGATACTTGCTAAGAGTGAAAAAAAGTAAGTAATGAGGCAATAAGTCTGTCTTGCACAAGTACCCAACAGAAATGCCTACTCCCAAATGCAAAGAATTCTTTTCATTATAAGCTTCCTTTCTCACTCCTTCTGTCTTTTGGTATTTACTGAGACCTGGCCCCCTCATAAGGACTCTTTTCCTTACCAGCTTTTTCAGTTCTGATTGGACTTTCACTCCTATTTCATCCCCTACCCTCCTACCCTAATAATCATGATAATAAGCACAGTAGATAACATTTATATAGCAGTTATTATTCACCAGGCTTTATAATTCGCATCTCATTTGACCCTCATAACAATTCTGGAAGGCATGTGCTACTATTGCCCCCTATTTTACAAGTGAGAAAACTGAGGCCAACAAGTTAAATGACAGTTAGCAAGGATCTGGATCTAGATTTGAACTCAGATCTTCTGACTCTAGGCCTGGCCATCTATCATCAACACCACCTAGCTGCCCCATCTACACTGATATACTCACTGGTGGAAGTGGGGGTTTACTCTTTTTTGGGTTTTTTTTTTTTGCTTTTTGGAGAGGGGAGAGCAGGGCAATTGGGGTTAAGTGACTTGCCAAAGGTCACATGGCTAGTGTGTCAAGTGTCTGAGGCTGGACTTGAACTCAGGTCCTTCTGACTTAAGGGCCGGTGCTCTTCACCTAGCCGCCCCAGGGGGATTACTCTTGCTCCCCATTGTCACTTCCACTCTCTCCTTCTACCATCACTCAGCAATCTCTCTTCACTTGAAGGTCAACACTATCCAAATTCATTACCCAATTCAGATCTTGGTGGCTCTTATCTATGGACTCCCATGACATTTTTTCTCTTGTGTTCAAAGTGTTCAGTGCATGGCTCATGGTGTTTCTCTCCACTTCAATTCCTGCCCTCATGCTAGCAGACTTCAGCTTGCATTTGATTTTTCCTGCTTCTATCCAATCTCCTTTTTCCTCAATCTATTAATCTCCTATGACATCGTCCTCCACCACTCTATCTCAGTTATACACAGAAAGGTTCATAACCTTGATATTGCCTTCACTAACCAATGTTCTTCTTCCATATTTATGGGCTCCAAAATTCGTTCCTTTGATCATAATCTTTACCCTTTGATCTCTGTTAATGCCTTACAATCCTGAGCTCTATTCTTCATTCACCCAATGACTTCAATTCCCTCCTCCCTTTGGTTCTTTCCCAGGTCATGAGCCCAGCACCAGCTCTGTTCTTTTCCCTGTCTCAGCCCCTTGAACCAATGCAACTTGACAGTCTTTCACTCTTGAATCCTTCATCTTCTTATCTTTACCCTGGTCATCCCTTACCAAATCCCAATTCTGAATTAATGCTACCATTGGCATCCTTCAGTCCAGTTCACATACTGATGAATGGAGCGGAAGAAAATTTAAAAATCATGCCAATTTGGCTTCAGTGGAGTCCTCATTGTAGCAAAATGATCATTCGATGCCTTTCTGATTGATTAACTATCATACTATTCAAAGCACTTGTTGTAAACTTTATTTTTCTTTAAGCCTTTCACTGTAACTCCTTCTACTTTTTCTGCTGAGGAAGTCTCATATTCTGCTGAAAGAATTGAGGACATTCAATGAGAACTCCCTCTTTCTGTCTGTCACGTCTTCTTGGAGGTAGCTGCAGTGCGGTGGATAGAGAGCTAGGTGTGGTGTCAGGAAGACCTGAGTTCAAATGTGACCCCAGACACTTACTGTGTCACCCTGGGCAAGTCATTCAACTTCTGTTTGTGTCACTTTGCTCAAACAATGATAAAAATTATACCTACCTCACAGGGTTGTTGTGAGAAGCAAATGACATCATATTTGTGAAACTGCATTGCATGGCACCTGGCTCATAGAGTGCTACATAAAAGCTTGTTTCCCTCACCCTTGCTCTTACTTCACATCAGTCAGACATCTTCCTTCACTATTTCCTCCATTCTATTCTCAGACAGAGGCAGCCCTTCTCTTTGCCAAGGTCAGCCCCTCTACATCTTTTTTTCTTTTTTAGCACATTGACCCCAGCATCATCCCCACTTTCTTATCTTCAGTCTCTCCCTCTCTACTGGCTCCTTCCCTGTTGCTAATAAACGCACATCTTTCCTCCATATTTGAATATCCTCACTTGATCTGATCATTCCTATTGACTAAAATCAACATCTCCCTCCCCTTCTTGTTTAAAATTCTTAAGAAAATCATCTACACTGGATGTTTCCATTTCTTCTCCTCTAGCCCCTTTGTAATAAGCTTCAGAGCGCATCATTCAACAGAAATTGCTCTCTCCAGAGTTACCATTGATCTTTTAGTTGCCAAGTATAATGACCTTTCCTCAGTCTTATCCTTCTTGACACCTCTGCAGACAGAAAGAGAAGAGGGAATTCTCATCGAATGTCCTCCATTCTTCCTACATCTGCTGCCTTGCTGGGTTTCATCTCCACAGAACAAAATGTTGCACCCAGGTTAATGTCATCAATCCTCTAACTCAAGCCTTGGCTAACACCACCTCTCTCAGCTTCTTCTCCACTCTGACTGGAGGGTTGGAACTCATCCCAATACTTTCCTTTATAGACTGCAGAAACCACGAGCTTTTAGGTTCACACCACTCTGCATCTGTTGCTTCACCTGGTTTTAACTCCATAAACAAGATGTTCCTGCACCAGATACCCCTGGTCTCACTCTCCCTCCTCACCCTGTCCTGTCGCCTTTTGTGTATTGTATCCCCTCATTAGACTGGAAGTTCCTTGAGAGCAGGATTTGTTTTTTTGTAAAAAAAAAAAGAAGTTAATTGTAACTCCAGCTCTTAGCATGGTGTCTGACACATAGCAGGACCTTAATAAATGTTTTTTGGTTTGGATTGGTAGTACCTTCCCCTCTTCAATCATCTCCTATTTACCCTTTTAAAAAAGTATATTTGATTTAATCCATGAAATAAAATAAGCATTTCCATAACATAGCAGAATTTTTAAAAGATGATTTCACACAGCACTGCAAATCTATTACATACAACTTGTTGTTCCTTTTAAATATATAATGAAGTTACCATGTAAATTTCTTTCTTTCCTTTTTTTTCTTCACTTCCTTCCCCCCTCAACCTCATGTGATGACTACCATTAGGCAGAAATATGTATATATGCATATATATACATACATAATCATTCTATCCATATTTCTAGTTATCATTTCTTTCTCTTGGTGCAGATAGCCTTACTCTTTATATTTCAATTTACATAAAATATATATTTTTTGCATGTTTTTTCTCCAATCAAATGTGAGTTCTTTGAAGGTAGAATTGTTTTTACCTTTATTTCTATTCCCAATGTTTAGCACAGGTCATGGCATGTCGTAAGCACTAAATAAATCTTTTTTGATTGGCTGATTGAAACATTTATTCATATATCTACAAACTTCAATCAAGCATTGGGGATTTCATCAGTATAGGTCCTCCTTCCACTAACAAAGATTGCAGTCCATCTATGATGCAGAAGTTTGTTTGTTTGTTTAAGTTGCTATGGTCAAAAAACCAGCAGCATGCCATTAGCCTAATGAGAAGCCTCTCCTCACTTAGTGAAGTTACTCCTCTGGCAACAGACATACAGCCCATATCTGTACTCAAAGCTTTTCCTGGTATAGAGAAACCATGCTCACTTTATTTTATTTTATTTTATTTTGTTTTTGGCAAGAAAAAATTTTAATATAGTTTGATTTTCTAATACCTTCATTTCCAAAGACATCCTTCTCTCCTCCCCAGAAAGCTGCAATTAAGACGAAAATGAAAAGGTGGAAAGTCTGTCAAAATTAAGCAGCACATCAGCTGAATCTGATAGTTCATGCAATGTTTCACACCAAAGTTCCCCTTAATCTTTATAAAAGATAGAGGGAGGACCGAGTTTGATTTATAATTGCTCAACATTTAGGTTAGGTTTGGTTATTTCCTTTTCCATTATTGTATTCATTTTGCATTTTGTTTTCCTGGTCTTTCTTAATCACTTCATGTAAATCGTCCCATGCTTCTCTGTGCTTATGTTAATAAGAGCTAACATTCATATAGAGATTTAAAATGTGCAAAGTGCTTTACAAATATTATCTCTTTTGATTCTTCATATTCATGATTTCCTCCATTGCAGTAATATTCCTTTATATTAATCTACTGCACTTCACGCAGCTAGTTAGTGCAATGGATAGAGCGCTGGATGTGGAGTCAGGAAGACCTGAGGTCAAATCTGCCTTCAGACACTAACTATGATGCTGTGCAAGTCACTTACCCCTGATTGCCTCAGTTTCCTCATCTGTAAAATGAGCTAGAGAAGGAAATTACTTCTCTAATTTTAATTAGATAAAATAACTAGATATTAGAAAATAACTAGATATAAAATAACTAGAAAATAACAAAATAACTAGAAAAAAACCACTCCAATGTCTTTACCAAGAAAACCCCAAATGGGATCATGAAGAGTCAGACATGACTAAAATGACTGAGCAACTTAACTTTGCTTGGCCATTCCCCGTGGGCCATTCCCATGAGTATTTACCTTACTTCTGTTTCTTTGTTAACACAAAGAGCGTTACTATGAATTGTTAGTATAAATGGGGCATAGGAGGACCTGACTGAAGGACATACAGATACACATTAAGTATATGTGAATTTTTAAGCGGATTTTTAGTGATATCTTTTGTTTTTATTTCCTTCCTTACTATTTTTCTATCTTTTCCCCAAAAGCTGTCCCCTATAGCAAATAATCAAAAAAGAGAAAATATACAGGAGAACTGTTATATCGAAAAAAGCTGACGTCACATGAACTCCACATTCATTAACACTTCCCCCCACCCGCCCCCAAACACATTTGTGAAGAAGAGTGGGAAAGTGCCTTTTGGTATCTCTTCTTTGGGGCCTATTTTAATTTGATAACATCAATTTGAATTATTTTACAGTTATTTCCATCTATGTTGCTGTGTGTATGGATGCTTAATATACCAATTCTACAATACCATATTGAATTGCCTTAAAGGGAGGTTCATCTGAAGCTCAGATAATGTGTAATGTATTAAGTGACAGTCCAGAAACCACAGCAACTTGAGTCCTACCCGATGCCTCATTGTAACCCTAGGTACTCAAAGATTAATTCAGTGACGTGCAAGCTCTGTTTGACCTTTTCAAGATGAAAAGAGTTTGAGTACAGGCTGGGAAATGAATCAAGTATCTGTCATAGGAGGCTCATCCTGGCTAAATTTGGGAAGGGTCATCCTCCAAACTTTGGCCATTAGGTGGTGAATTTTTTGGCTACAGCAATTCACAAATGTAAAGAAACAATCTCACATTAATTTCATTACTTCCCAATACAGGAAGAACTACAATTCTCAGTGTTTTTGTAGATAGTGCCTTTTCAGAAGTCGATCCCCAAATATAGAAATACCATAGCACATAAAAAGTTCACCCACAGAAAGAGATCTCAAGCAACAAGCTGATGACACATAAGCAATGAAAAAAATGGCTAAGGCAAGAACACTGGTTGACAAAAAACATATGAGTTTATGATCGTGATTCTGGATCAGTTCATTACCATCAGAAATCATAGAAGTATTTCCCTTAAGGAACCTGGACTTATTGATCAAAGCAAATTATACAATGAAATAGTAAAAACTATGAAAAAAAATTTAGCCTCCACAAGAAACCTAGAAACAAATCAACAGTTGGTCAGAATTATTCACCAACCAAGAGATAGGAAATCCCTGTAATACAAATATGAAACTCAGCATGTGCTTGAGAATTGAACCAATAAACTATCAGAGTATTGCTTTAGATGGAACAATTGCTTCCAACTGCTTAGACATAATTTTGATCCATAAAAATTTAAGAACTATTATTAAAAGAGGTTACCATATTGACTATTCATAATTTCCAAACTCTGTGGAATGAAAAACTTTCAAACTATAGAGACCTAATGGTAGAAACTAAAACCCTGAGGGAATGAGATGCTATGTAAGTTATCCCTGTCTTCCCTATTTGCTCCTGGACTTGTCCCAAAGGTACCTTTAGCGAGTCAATAGAAGATGAACTTACATCCCAAAACTCTGTTCCATTGTGAGAAGTCATTTGTCCAAATAGACTGCAGAATGAAATATAAGAGAATAATATCAGGATAGTGACTCATCTCAGGACTGCTTCTATCCAAATCCCATTAAAAATAAGAGAAGAAGATAATGATATACAATACAGAGCTAGAAGGATTGCAAGCACTTCACATATATTATCACTTTTGTGCCATTTGTTGCCCAAGGCATGAGATCATCCCCAATCCCAAGCATCCTCTGTTGTGTGTCTGGGAGCCTTTCTGTTGTTGTTGTTTGCTGTTATTTTTAATGTTATTTTGACTAAATAGAAATGTAATAAACATGTCAAAACATGTTAATGCCCTTGCTGTGTGAAAAGAGAGAGGGAGGCCCCACATTGACGGGAATCACATTAATGCCTGAGACATCCGGAGCCAGTCCTTCTTACTGACTCAGTGTTTCCTTACACAAGATTTCACACTTTACCCGGTGTTTGCTAAATTCTGGATTGGGGTCTTGAGGCTTTATTAGAGGGACAGACAAATGAGCTTTGACAAGCTTAGAACCCACTTACAGCTTGTTCCTCATGATTTCCAGTTGAACTCTAACCTTCTGCTTTGTTTACTGTCAGAGAAGAAAAACTTCCTGTTTTTAAGAAAAAGGCTTTAAAAAGGGCCCAAAAGGTCCTTGGACATCAAAGAGCTCTTACAAAACAGCATCTTAATGACTTAAGTATAAATGAATCAGAAACATATGGATTACATTTCCCTTAAAGTACACATGGGTTTAAAAATCAAGGGGAAAAGTGCCAGACAAAATATGTTTCATGTTTTATTGAACCCAAAACTTTGAAAAGATAGTTTAAGATGATCAGCAAATCCAGAATATGACTGTCTGTTCCTTTCTTCCCCAGAGAAGATACATAGTTCTGACAAACAAGGGGTTAAGCAATTTCACCCCTTGGCATGACTGAATTAAGCCCCATTTTGATTTAATTGAGATATAAAAGGATTTTTTTGCTTTTATAGGAACATTTTAAATGTATATATAGGGATCACAGCTAATTTCTTGAGAGAACAGTAGGTTTCAAATTTAGCAGACATAATTGGTGGAGGGGTGAAGTTGGTTAGTGAACCATATTTATATTCTTCATGAAACATCAAAGAGAGGTGTAGCTGAAAAGCATGGGTAAAAAATCTAAGGAGGTAAGGATGTTGACTTTATAAAAACACTGAAGCCAGTTTCCCTTAAGAGGGTATATTCAAAGAAAAAGAGAATGAGAGGAAAAGAATGTTGATATGTTACTCCAAAATTCAGACTTTTGAGAGGTGGAAGGAAGGAAGGAAGGAAGGAAAGAAGGAAAGAAGGAAAGAAGGAAGGAAGGAAGGAAAGAAACAAGGAAAGATGGAGGGGAAGAAGAATAAAAGGAGGGAGGGGAGGAAGGAAGGATCAAAAGAAGGAAAGAAGGGAAGAAGTAAAGAAAGAAAGAAGGGAAGGAAGGAAGAGGAAAGGAAGGAGAGGGGAAGGAATAAAAGGAGGAAGGGAAGAAGGAAAAAAGGAAGGAGGGAAGGAAGGAAGAAAGGAAGGAGGAAGGAAAGAAAGGAAGAAGGAAGGAAGGAAGGAAGGAGGGAGGGAAGGAAGGAAGGAAGACTTAATCTTCTGTAACCATGATTTCAACAGCAGTAAAATGGTGTCATACTATATTGTATTAACAATTGAGTTTCTTTGTGTTCTGTATTCAACTTTTCTACTCATATACTTTTCCCCATTTTGCAACCCTGCTTTGTGAAAAGTGTCATAAAGAAATGCTTTAACTTTAACGCTTTTTGACTATATCATATTTCAGGTTGTTACTCTCCAAGACATTATCCCAAAGAGAATCCATGTACTGTGGGGTGATCTGTCTGAGCCCGTTAGTGGGACAGATGAGAGTGCTGGAACTCAGCCCACAGCGTATAATGAAACCTTAGCTAAGTCAAATGAAGCTGAGGGACTGATCGAAGATTGTGGTTTGGGGGTCCTCTGGAATTCAGGTGGCTTCACTTTGGACCAGTTCTGAACAGGCCCAGTATCAAGAGATCCACAATAACTTTGAGCTTCCCGCCTCTCTGCTTCTCAACTTCTTAACTCTCTGTAACAGACATCTGTCTTTTTATTGCATTTTTGGTAAATGAACCAGCTCTGGTCACTGCTAGAATCTGTCTTATGTGTATAAACACCAGATTTGTGTGTGTGTGTGTGTGTGTGTGTGTGTGTGTGTGTGTGGCACACACAAGCATCTGTGCATTATTGTCATTTTAAAATAGGGTGATTTGTGATTTAGGTAAAACCCCCATCCCTGTTCTTTCCCACCCAGGCTCTAAGGCATATATGTGCTGATATTACCCAGGAAGTGATCTGCCTTGTTCAAGTGTTTCCTTTGTATGGTCGTATAGTGCAGGCCACACTGAGATGAAATTATTATGTACTTTTGTTGTACAACAAATTATCATCATGGACTGGTGCACTTAGCATTAGGAATTTCTACAGAGAATGCAGGCTGGAGTAATTTTCTCATACTGAGTAATATGTCAGAAAGACCATTCTGGATTTAGACCAATATATACAGTTTCTTGTCTAAGCAGAACCACATGTTTGGAGGAGAGATCATTTTATTTTACTGGGATGGACAGTAAGTAGAAACACATTCCAGATTCTTTTTTTTTGGCAGGGTTGGGGGGTGGTGGTGGAGGGGAGGTACTTTGGCAGCCATAGTACTCCTTACACTTGGGACTCAGGTTTTTGCCTGCTTGCTAACTGCATCACCCTCTCTGTGGCCTGCTGAGGACCACACTGTCCAGTATGTCTATCGATCGGTGAGTAACAAAACCCCAAATTCCTCAGAATCTCTCCACGTTCCTCAGAATCTCTCCAAGAGTTGTTAGTAGCAATGAAGCAAATGGGAGTTAAACTTAAAATATGCCCTATAATATGCTAGTAAAAGCTTGGACCTTTTCTACAGCGAATATTTAATTTTATGTGTTCAGAACCTGACCTTATGAAAACCTTTTTTGACAGCTTGGAAAAGCAACAGTGAGAGTGGAATAAACAGGGCAGGATGAGGGTGTGTATAATGAGCTCACTCTACAAGGGAGGTTCCCAAGTCAGAAATACTCAGGTATTAATTGGGTCTGGAGGGAGGAGGCAGTTCTTGAAGTCACTTCCTTCAGGTCCTACAAATATAAGATCCATTAGGTATACCTGGTAGGTTTGGGGGATGAGCATGAGTGGTGACAGCTTGATGTCTGAGCCGTTCCCTACAAACATCTTTGGGCTTGGAGAGTTGGCAGTGGAGTGCATTGGTCCTGGGCCAACCCCATAAGAGGACTTCCATTGGGATAGGCCTTCTCCATCTCTTAGGATCAACCTGCTTAGCACAGTGAGACTGGTCTAGCCCATGGATTTCCCAGGACTTTGGTTTTACCCTTTTATCTTGTTAGAGCCCTTTGAATGGACACCCTGTACAGAACCAAAAATCCTATTGAATAGTAAGGAAATTTCTGTCCTTAAACGGTGCCCTCATTCAGCAGTTGCATGCAGGAGGGGTGAGGCCATTAAAAGAAAGAATAAATAAAAATATAGAGTGTTATTATCAAGCACTAGTGCAAAATCCACACAAGGAGGACCAACAAAGAGAAATGGGTCACGGGACCACCTGCATTTGTTAAATACTTAATATTTAATAATAATAAATTAAATGTATACCAAGCACTGTGCTAGGACGTGGGGATGCAAATATGGAAGGAAGACAGTCCTTGCTCTCCAAGAGTTTTTATTCTCCCAAGGAGACATGGCATACTAAAAGACTAAGAAATTAAAGACACATACAAAATAAATATAAAGTAATGTCAGAGATTGAGAAGAACTTCCTGGGAGAGGTGGCACTTGCATGAAAGCCTAAGAAGAGCTAGGGGTTCCATAAAGTAGAGATCAGGACATGGGGACAGGGATGTCAAGATACAGAAGTTGTTGGGGCCAAATTGTGAATGCCTTTAAAAAGCAAACAAGAGAGTTTTTATTTTATTCTGGAAGCAAGAGGGAGCCAAGGGAGGCTATACAGCTGGGGAGTGACAGTCAGACCTGCAGTTTAAGATCAATGGAGCAACTGTATGGAGAACGGAATGGAAAAGGGAGAGACTTCAATCAGGGAGACAAATTGGGAGATTGTTGCCGTGGTCCAGGTGAGAGGTGACAAGGGATAGACTGAGGTACATTGATGGATGATAGATAAATAATAGATAACAGATAGATGATAGATGATAGCTAGCTAGATGATAGAATATTTATTAAGTATTTACTTTGTGGCAGGTAGAGATGCAAGTACAACCAAGTAAGACCATGCATGTCCTCAAGGAGCTTATACTCTAATGGGGGAAGATGATACCCAAAGGGGAACCAGAAAGCAGAGGGTGAAAGGGATGGGAGATCAGGCAGCATAGTTTGAAACTGGTGCCTAGAAAGTAAGGTGGAGGCAATACAAGGTGAAAGTTCACTTATCAGACCCTGCGGGAGGACTAGGGTGGTTGTGGTGACAGTGGAGATGAGGGAATGAATGGGAGAGATATAATGGAAGTAGAATTGAAGAGATAGGGAAATGAATTGGATTATTTCCTCATCTTTCACAAAAATTCCCTCTCCCAGAGTGGTGATAGAATTGACTCTGTGTTCTCAAAATGATGCCAGCAGAGCCAAACTCTGGTGGGTCCTTTAAGCTAGCAAGACTCTCAGTGCAGGCACAGAGATGTGCTGTCTGGCTTCTGTTTGAGGACTAAGGTCAGAAAGGCTCAGACCAAGTTCATCCCCCCGACAACATCACAGATACAGAGAAGTAAGTGGGATCTCCCCTTCAGGACTCAGGTTAGGGAGCCCAATAAATGCTGTTGACTGATAGATGGACTGATCCACTCAGTTGTTTGAAGCCCCTCTGCCCATCTCCCTCAAATTTATAGACACACATATGTGTATGTATGTGTGTGTGTATATATATATATGTATATACACATACACTATATAATGTTGCATATATAGCATTATGCAAGCATAAGTGTATATATACACATACATGCCAATATATCAACATATTACTACACAAATGTGTATATGCATGCAGCATGTGTATATACAGTGTAATATATTGATATTATATACACACATGTATGCATAGATATACATACACACATATATGTTGTCACTCCCTGTGTGATACCTTGGGCAAGTCATTTCTCTAGGCCTCATTTCTTATTTCTTTAAAGTGAGGGATCTGAACGAGAAGATTTCTGAAGTCTTTTTCACCTCTAAATCTTTGATCCCATGTTGCTTTATTTCTCATTTACTTCCCTGTGTTCACATTGTTCCCTTTCCCCTCCCCCCTAGAATATCTGCCCTACGAGGATAGGGGTTACTTTGCTTTTTGTCTGTCTATGTATTTCTAGCTGTAGCATGCAGCAGTGCCTGGTACATAAGATGTTCCTCACTGAAGGACTGAGTGAATGTACTGACCATCTGACCGCAGATAAACAGGTTTGAGTAAAGCTTGAGGTTGCCACCTCTTTTAAATGGCTGTCCTGTTTTGAACCTTCCAGGAAAGTTAGTGCAGACCTCAATCCCAGATGGAGCAATAATTAAGGAAGGTAAATGTAGTTCCTCTTTGGAAAATAACACCCTGACTGTTGGAGAGTCAAATACCTGAGTTCAGGCTGCAACCCTGGGGGCTCCTTTCCTTGAAGAACCCGGAGGCTGTTAGGATATGGCCTCTGCAGGACCTTAAAGGTTTTCTCTACGAGAAGCAACTTGCCCCAGATCCCACAAGTATTAAGTAGCAATATAATATATGCAAAGCAATTAGGGGTTATGGGGGGGCTGGTGGCCCCTAAATATCTCTTCCAAAGATGGCCAAGATCTTAGCTAGGCTTGTAGCACAACCTGCATGGAAGCCTTTCCTAGATACAAGAAAGTTCAAACTTCACATCCTGGCATCCAGAAGTGTCTCCACACTCTAGAGAAACTATCCAACCTTAACCTTTCTCCTTTCAAGCACATGACATGCATTCTACTCAGACAGTCTCCTTACAATCTCCCGAAGAAATAGGCCTTGCCCAGTCCATCCACCTTGGCCTCGTGCTTGTTCTTCTCACTGAATTCCCATCTCCCTTGCCTTTTGCCTCTCCATTTCCTACCCATTATTCAAGTCCTACCCTTCCCTAAAACCTCCCTCCACTATGAGTATGAGCCAGCCTCCTCCCTCCTTGGAATATCACGTGAATACTAGTGCAGACTTAGAGACAAAACAATAAAGTCCATGAGAGTAGGAACTATGTCCTGACTTAACCTTGTTGTATTACCCACCCTGTCCCCAGGACCCAGCACAATGCTCTGCATGCAATAAGACCTTAATAAATGTTTGCTGAATGAATAGTCTGAATTGCATGATTTAGCAAGTAATCATATACCTACCATATTTTTTGTAGGCAATCAGGGCTAAGTGACTTGCCCATCATATACCATTCTGTACTCTTCACTAATTATTTAATATTAATTACTCTTCCAAACTAGTACATTTGGGTTTGGAGACAGAGGACCTAGGTCCAAACTGCATCTCTGTCACTTGCTATGTGTGTGAACTTGGACAAATGATATCACTTCTAAGGGACCCAGTGCACTTATCTGTACATCTGTAAAATGACTTAGGTCTCTGAAGTCCCCTTCCAGATCCAGGTCTATTAGTATGTAGATTCTCTGTGGGCTGGGCAGGAAGCCTCTCCTAATTCTGTCTCTGTCTCTGTCTCTTTCTCTCTGTCTCTGTCAGTCTGTCTCTTTGTCTCTCCCTCTCTCTCTCTCTCTGTTTGTCTCTTTGTTTCTCCCTCTCTGTCTCTCTCTGCTTCTGTCTATCTCTGTCTCAGTCTCTCTATCTCTGTTTGTCCGTCTGTCTCTTTGTCTCTCCCTTTCTGTCTCTCTCTTCCTCTCTCTGTCTCTGTCTCTCTCTCTGTCTGTCTGTCTCTCTCTCTCTGTGTTTCTCTGTCTCTGTCTCTATCTCGGTCAGGGGGAAGGGGACATGCTAATCTTCTCTGTATCATTCCAATTTTAACATATGCGCTGACAAAAGGAGTGCTGGGATTCTCTGATCCCCCATCACAAACCTAATATTGAAAATCCTGAGGCAAGACAGGCCCATTGAATGGAATGGAAGCAGGACCCTTCCCCTCCTGCAGCAGGGTATGCCCTCTATCCCTGGTGGACACTCGGTACTAGGGGGAGGCCAAACTGCTGGTTTTTATCATATTACAAACATACCTGGGGAGTGAGATCTAATTTAAGGATGTAATCGTCAGCTGGTATGCTTTTCCGCTGAAATTGTTTTTAAACATGTACATTTCAGATTCATTTAATTTCCAACCATAAATTGAAATCAAGCCATTTTGTACATGTCACATACATTTTAGATATATAAGCAGTGTTTATGGACAAACGCAGCCCATGTGTGTGCCGGTGGGGCTGAGGCGGGTGGGGGAAGGGAGCTGTAGGAATGCCTTTTCCATATGGGCGATTGTGGCAGTCAGCCGTAATGCGTATCATTTCAATTTACTGTTTCTCAGTTTACTAAAATCCCAGCATCTGTTCTGTGACTGACGCTGCCGTCTTTAGGTCAGCTCATGTAATGATCACATACATGAGATTAAGTACTGCCCTGATCAGGGGCTATAATGCACTCCAGAAAAAAAAAAAAAAACTCTGAGTCTGCAGGGGGAAAAAATCCCAACATACAATATAGACACATGTCCCATAGGGCCAAAGAATTCTGTTTATCCCAACACGATATTTCTGCCTTTTGTTGTGGCAAGGACCTGCCTTTTATTGCATTATTGAAACATCTTCAAAGCCTACAAAACCCCGAGTGACATTCCAATAAAAAACTTTGTAATGCGGCAGAGAGAACCCCAAATTCAAAGCAGGTCCCTGCACTTGGCACAGGCAGTAATAAGCCTACAGTATGTGCTGAAAGCCGCCCTCCAGCACACTGACTGGGAGAAGGCTGAGCTTCTGTGGAAGGGATCACGATGGGCCCTAATGATTTATTCTGATCTAAATGGAGGCAAACTCCATTCCAGGTCGGAGGATCCGACAGGAAGCAACTGTTTAATGTTGCAGCTAACCCCTCAGACGAGTGGATTTTGACTTAAACCCCATTTCACGGAAGACAAATATGCATAAAATGTCCATAGGTAGGAAAGCAAACAGAGATACTTTACACAAATATTGATTTGGCCTCAACTTGTTTAACTAGCATTAGTTTGAAAGGCCGGGGACTTGTTTTTGCAAGGAGGTGCCCAGATCTTTTCAACCTCAACTGGGCAAATACAGGCTTGCCCCAGGAGTGGAGTGAGGCCTGCTTCCATCCTGTAGGGGGTCTGGATTTGGAACATGAGCTTCACTGGGGAGGGGGCATGAGGCTGCTGTCCTCAGTCCTTGGGTCAGTGGTACATTCTGGGGACAGGCCTCCATTCTTTTTGCTCCGGCTGGACACCCTGCAGTACCAGGGCTGCTGCTCTTACCTCAGACAACTATGTTCACATATGTTCAGAATCATCACCTGTCACATCTGCCCCTCTGCATCCAAGAAATCCCCATGGATTTAGCAAGCTAACTTAACATGCTTGACCCTGGGGTATGCTGATATATACTTAACAACCAGTACTCCAAGAAAAAAAAATATATATATATATTCATGACACACTTTTGAATTTAATCTGAATGATCAACATTTTTAGCAATCCAGACCAGTGGTTCTCAACCTTCCTAATGCCGTGACCTTTGAATATAGTTCCTCATGTTGTGGTGACCCCCAACTATAAAATGATTTTTGTTGCTACTTCATAACTGTAATTTTGCTACTGTTATGAATTGTAATGTAAATATATGATATGCAGGGTGTATTTAAATGGAATGTAACCCACAGGTTGAGAACCGCTGATCTAGACAATCAATGAAACAATAATTAGACCCTTATTTGTAGCATTTGATGATTTCTGAGATATAAATTTGAACTTTGGCTCCAGTTCATCCACAAAAAGGGACCTCTCAGAGTACAGACACTGTTTACTTTCAGGACTGGACAATAGTCCTGAAAAAAGTTCCTTTTTTTCTCTTTTGCTATCTGAAGCAAATACCTTTGATAGATAAAATGCATAATAAAATGGTGGAGCTGAAGGGACCTTATGAACCTAAGGTCATTCTGCACATATACCTTCCCCTCCTTTCTACTTCATCCTCCCCACAACTCCATAGGGAATCTTTCTAACACAGTATCACAACTTACTTTTCTATTAAAAAACTGACGCCGGCTCTCTGTCACCTGCCAAGTAAAGTACAAATCCCTATCCTGGCATTCAGGGTCTTTGATAATCAGACTCCATCCTACTTGACAATTTTATTTCTTCCTATTTCTCTTCATGGGCAGTGAGGTGGTGCAGTGGATTGAGTGTCAGTTCTGGAGTCAAGAGGACCTGAGTTCAAATCTGACCTCAGACACTAGCTGGATGACACTCCCTGGGCAAATCACTTAACCTCATTTGCCTCAGTTTCCTCATCTGTAAAATGAGCTGGAGAAGGAAATGGCAAACTACTCCAGCATCTTGGGGTCACAGAGAGTTGGCCATGGCTGAAATGATTCAACAACAACTTCTCTTCATATTTGTGTATGTTACAAACTATTTGTACCATTCTGTAATCCTTGTTTTCTCCTTTCCCTAGGTTTTACTTAAGCCATTTCTAACCCTCATTCCCAAATCCACCCATCTTTATCTGTTGTAGCCCCTTTAATCACTCAACCAATAAACATTTATTAAACATCTATTATATAACAAACATTAGACTATAAAATGAAATCGTCCCTGCCTTCGAGGAGCTTACATTCTATCTATAGAGACAGTGTGTACATACGAAGAATACATACAACTTAGAAGCTGTATCTTCTATGAAGTCTTGTCACATGGAAACATGCCAGTCGAAAATGATCCTTCCCTTCTAAAATTCCTCAAGTATTTTGCCTCCATTGCTCCTTTGCTCCTATCACAGCCTATCTGGTTTCAGTGTTGGTGTCTGTAGTATATTAGCCCTATTACATTGAAAATTGCTTAAAGACAGGGACTATGTCATACTGCTGATGCATCTCCACTATGTAGCTATCATGGTGGCCTTGAATAATAGTAGACACTTAATAAATATTTGTTAAATTGAAATGGATTGAAAAGTTGATTCCTCTCCTTATGCATCTGGAGAAATTGTGACCCGGGGAAGAAAAGCCTAAAGTTACGTAGCTTATCAATCTCACAACTGGCGCTTGAACTTCAGCCTGTCATTCTTTCCCGGGTACCATGTCAACTGCATGTGACAGAATTTGAGGTATATTCTGAAGTAGCTGTCAATATTTTTTCCCCCATGTCTTTTTTCTATGCTCTTGCTTATTTCTGGGCCAGATCATCCTTAATCAAACCTTCTGCATAAGGAACCTCTTAGAGACAGATTTGTATTAGGGGCTTTTAAATTGTAAGTGAATTTGTAGGACCATAAGGTCATAGAATAAGAATTGAAAGAGACCTTGGAGAACCATTGTATCCAACCCACTGGCATTTCCTAGATGAAGAAACTGAGGCCTATATAGGTTTAAATGACTTACCCAGAGTCATTGGATTATAGATTTCCACCCTCACCAAGACCACCAGATCATGGATTTAGAACTGGAAGGACTTTCCCCTCCTCACTGAGTTCATTCCCTTCCTCATTTTATAGATGACCAATGGTAGTAGCTAACATTTATATAACATTTTAAGGTACCTAAGTGTTCCTAACCCCAGTTCCAGCACTCTACTCATTACATCATGTTGCCTCACTTATGATCCTTACTTATCCCAGAAGATTTTACTTTAACATTCCCGTCGACAGCCTGGGAATAGTTTTATACCATTCATTGAAACTTTTCATACCTAGAACCATAGAATTTGGAGCCCGAAGTGCCCTTAAGGATCATCTAGTCTATTCCAACCCCTTGATTATAAAGATGAGGTGACTGAGTTTCAGAGATATCTAAAGACCATCATGTAAACATTGTATAACCAAGAATGTGCTGCTAAACATTTAACAACTGCTTTTCAAAAATATCAGTCATACTCTTAAAGTTAATCTATATTATCAACATTTTCTCCATTGTTTTCTTAAGCCTAGATAATTAACAAAATAAAAAATCAAGCCCTAATGTGTTCATTTGTGTGCAAATCTCCATGAACCCATTTTGGGATTTTCTTGGCAAAGATATTACAGAAATTTGTCATTTCCTTCTTTAGCCCATTTTATAGAAGAGGCAACTGAAGTGAACAGAGTTAAGTGAGTTTCCTAGGGTCATACAGCTAGTAAGTGTCTGAGGCTGGATTTCAACTCAGGAAGATGAGTCTTCCTGATTCTAAGCACAGTGCTCTATTCATTGTGCCACCTAGCTGCCCCCTGATTTCTAGCCTTTGCCATTTTCCAAGGTGTAAATGCTTCCACTGAAAATTTAACAATTGATTCAAGAACCAGTACAAACATCTTCCATTATACCCCTGTATAACTTCTCAGGGTACTCTTGGCCAAACTTGAAGATAAGTAATGCTTAGACACGATGATTACAACAGTGTCAGGTAAGCCAGTGGCAAAAATTGGTTGGACTGGGATTCAGTGCAATGGCCAATCTTGATCCATGAGAACATCAACTCATCTGGAAAACAATGGGACTGGTATGCTGCTTATGGCATCAGATAGCTTCTCTATGTAGGCTGACATGCCTTAAAGGTTTCCCTTCATTAAAAGGGTGACTGAGAGAAGGGAAAGCCTCTCAGACCATACTCTAAAATCTAATAAAGCTTTTTGTGGGAAACAGGCCTGAGAAATCACATGATTTACAAGGACTCAAAACTCAGAGTGGTAGGGAGTCACTGAGAGCATAAGACACCTTGGTGTCTTGGTGATACCTCAGCATAAGATATGCCAAATAAGGACAGAAGTGCTTTCTCAAATGTACATTGGGTGGTCACTGTTTCCTTGTTCTGGTACTTGAGGTAGATCTTTGCTTAGATTGTGCACCTGACTTTCAGCCAATGGAAGAAAAGGGCCAGCAGGGGATGGGGGGAGATTCTGCATTAGGGCTTTATAACTTGGCCATTTCCTTTGGTAAATTGCTTCTTCTCCCTGACTATTTGTCGGAAGGGGGAAGGTTGCCCTTTCTCGAGATAGTAATAAACCACTCTTTTCTGCTTTCTACCTTGATAAGCCTCTGTGTGTTATTTAGATAAGGATCTCTGTTGCACACAGTTTTGGGGTGCACACAAGGGCAACAGGATTTTATCTGTAGAGGGAATATATTGGATTTGACTGTGATACAAAAGTATCATAGGGTCATTGATTTAGAGCTGGAAGAGAAACCTCAGAGGCCATCTGGTCCAATCATTCCCTCATTTTACAGATGGAGAAACTGAGGTCTGGGGAGGGGATGGTGGTGAAGTGTTCTGCCCAAGGTTCCGCAGACAGCAAGTGTCAGAAGTGGATTTTGAAAGGGCATAAACTAAGTTTTACAATTAAAATTTAAAAAGGAAAAAAATAAGCAGTGTCAATCAGTCAAAATGAGGAACTTGATCAATGTTAACTGTTGCATAAACCTTAAACTCTAAGCAATCTGAAAAACTTTTTAAAATTTCCCTGACTTCCTGAAAACCAGGTGCTTTTTTCTTCCTCCTATTGAAGTAGAACACACGTCCATGAGATGTACATTAATACAAAGATATCATCAGAAAGATGACCCATCCATGAGAGATCAGTGGTAAGTGATAAGGATCCTTCCCTGCTATTGAGAAAAATGGTTATTTCTCTCTTGTATTAATAACTAATTGTTGAATCAGAACCAATCCCCCCTTTTCTGTTTCCTTATCTAGAAATCAACCAGCGTGAGAAATCTCTCTAAAAGACTTACCCAGCCAGGATAGCCGAGATCTAATCAAAGACAGCGAAAGAAATTCTGTCTGGGCTAACGGGTGCATTTGGGCTCATTGTGTTTGCTCAGAGAGATCTAGGAAAGTGCAGATCCTCCCTTTTGTCAGACTGGTAATATGGAAATTGGCAAATCTCTTTGACCAAGACCTGGATGATCCAAGTCAAGGACCCCAAGGCCTTCATTATACTATAGCATACTTCCTATTACAATATCCATTCTCTCATTAATTGTTAACCAATCAGAGTTGATTACTACCCTCAGGAACACCTGCTCTTTCCAAGAGCATGTGAACTGTGAGTCCACAACCATGAGGGTCTTTGATCTATGGCCATCCTTCTATCGATAAACATGCTGGAATTGTTAATAAAATTGTTAAATTACTCAGACATTATGTCTTTGAACCTTTTAAATGCCACACTGTCTTGGCTCACTGCAAACACTGGGTGCTGTTCTCCTGGTCTGGGCATTGTGGGTGAGTATTTCATAGGATAAAGATGCCTCAGGGATCATAAGCAGAGCTCTTTTATTTTTCAGTCCAAGGGCTTGATCGGCTGTGTGATTTGATAAGAAGGTAATTTTAGTTACCAGGGAACAAAGTTCAAATGCATTTAGCCTCTGTTAAGTCTTTGGGTTTTCATGGAAATTTGCAGCAGCTGGGAAATCTAGAGAACAGGGCAGACAGGAAAATCTAGAAAATCATGGAAGGAGAGCAGAAAGGGACGTCTGGAGTGGAGACCAAGAGAAAAATCTGGGAAAGGGAGGAGAATGGCATGCCAGGCTCCTCTCTTCTTTTCTGGTATTGCCCCTGAGCAGGGATCCAACGATCCTGCTCCCACAAGGAAACCAAGGATAACTACATTCTTACGAGTTTTCTCTTGAGTGATTCAGGGAATGTCATCTGAAGAACGAGAGATGATGAGAAGAACTAGATTTCCAGGAGAGTGAAAGAGGCCTGGGTAGAGCACTTACTTATCTTGGAGTCAAGAAGACCTAGCTCAAACACTTATAAACTGTGTTGCTGTAGGTAAGTCATTTCCCCTTTTAGAGCCTGTTTCCTCATTTGTAAAATTAAGGGGTTGGACTCTCAGCTCTAAATCTATGATCCTATGAAGTGTCTTCCTGCTAGAAAGGGACTTAAACTATGTAGCAAGCAGTACCAGAAAATATAGAAAGCTAAAGGCAATATGGCAGAGTGGAAAGAGACTGACTGTGTGGAGTCAAGGGCCCTCTGTTTCAATCTCACCTCTGATCTTAGTAAGGACTTGTGACCTGCGGTAAGTCATTCAAGGGGCAGGATGGTGGCACAGGGGATAAAGTGCAGGCCCTGGAGTCAGGAGGATCTGAGCTCAAATCTGGCCTTGGACACTGACTAGTTCTGTGACCCTGGACAAATGGCTTCACCCTGTTTGCCTCAGTTTCCTTATTTGTAAAGAGAAGAAAATGGCAAACAACTCTAGTTTTTTGCCAAGAAAGCTCCAAATAGAGTCACAAAGAGTCACATGTGACTAATTGAGAAAACAACAAAAAGTCATTCAAACTCCCTAAGCTTCAGATTCCTCTTCTCTAAAATGAGAGGATTAAACGAGATGTCCTCTCAAGTTCTTTTGAGCGTTAAATCTGTGAACCTAGGCATACCCTTCAGTTTATAGCTGAAGGTACTCAAGCTGTAGGAGGCCTTGCCATTTCAAGATGGTTTGGGTCCAATGCTTGTCGTTTTCCACTCAGAGGGAATGAAGTAGCATCAGCAGGGAGGAGGGCAGAGTTGGGAATGGGTCAATGCTCTCTGAAGATTCAGCTAGCTGGCTCCTGGTCCAGGGTCTCTGGGATTTGGCAAGAAAGTAATAGATGATTTGGCCGTCTCTGCATTCTACTCACTGGCAGGAGGATGGGTTCACTGCAAGACTGATTTACTGCCCACTGGTTGCCCCCTCCCTCCCTTTCCAAGAAACAAAGACATTAGTGTGAGTAACCCACCTGCCTCCTTCTATCCAAATACTGAGGCTCTGTGCTCTTTGCCTGAAGGAGTGTGCCCTCCCCTTGATGTGTGTTAGTCATTCTAATTAAGCGTAATAGAAGTGATGATGGGCACACATCAAGGCTTGCACACTTTGCCGAGGCTAGAGCTGTTCCATGACATCATGCCTTAGCCCTCTCCTCCCTGGGGAACTGACTCGGGCTCATGTGCTTGGCACCGGGGCTGTCACCATTAATAAGTAGTTCTTTCCAGCACAAGGGATTTGTCTCACCTGGCCCCAGGAAAGCTAGTCTGCTCTAGTGACCTCTCCAGTCTCTCCAGCAAGGTCTGTTGAGGTCACACATCTGGCATTTCTATTGCATGTGACATTGTCAGCTGAGAAAATCACTTTATCATTTACCTGGGTTGCAATGAACCCATCTCAACATCCCTAGTGTGGCAGAAGGTTCTTCTGAAGAGTGCCAGGCAGCATTAATGGATTTTGATGTGTTCTCTAGGCATCTCCTCTTCCTGACATAAAAGACAGAACCCTTCACTCAAATTCAGGAAGGCTCAGCTTTGAATCCCCCCTTAGGTACTCACATACCAGCTATGCAGCTGACGTGAAGCTGTGACCTAACAGCACCCACCTCACAGGGCCATTTTGAGGATCAAATGACATAATGTATGCAAATAAATATAAATATCAGCTACTGTCACTATTATTGGCTCTGAGAAACTGTAGGTTGGGGTGAAAATATTATGGTTAGGATGTTATTTTTATCATTCTGGATTTCTATCCTCTATATATTTCTTTTAGTAGAGACAGAGGGAAGCTAACACTAGAGCCTTCCCTCTGTTGATTATCTCTAATTTATCCTATTAATAGCTTGTTTTTACAGAGTTGCTTACATATTGGTTCCCCCACTAGACCATGAGCTCTCGAGAGCACGTTGCCCCTTCAGCAGTATTCCTAGCTTTTGCACGGTTCCTAGAACATACATATCTAGTAGATACTTAATAAAGGTTTGTTGACTTGAGTTCCAACTTTAAACTATTCTGAGCTATCTGAATACTCAAATCAGCTACAAAGGATCTATGAAGGAAGATGCTATCCAATTCCAGGTAAGAGCTGATATATGGAACTATATATTGTATAGTTTCCTATACATATCTGTGTCAAATGTTAGCCTTCTCTAGGGTGAGGTTGGGAGGGAGAGAGAGAAACAGCTTGGAACAACACAATTGTAACCAAGTATGTGTGTGTGTGTTGTAGTAAATTCTTTAAAAACAAATTTCCTTCTTGCCTTAGACATTTACTAGCTTTGTGACCTTAGCAAGTGACTTAACTACTCTGGGTCTCAGTTTCCCAATAGTGCATATCTTATAAGATTGCTGTTAGGATCAAATTTTATTATATATATACATATATATATAATTGTCCTTATATATGATTCAATTTTATTATATATGTTCTTTTATTGTTAATTATTTTTCATGTATTAATTATTGTTATTCCAAGTATTATTTTTCTTCCCCTCAGGGTCCAGGTTTGGAGGCAAACAAGCTCTCTCTGTATAATTAGAGAAAAGAATGGGTCGGTCCACAGATTTCTATCTGAAACCAAGCGCTGTCTGTAGACAAAAGCAAGTCAGGAGTAGGGGCAGATGTCTGTCATACACAGCCCCAGAGCCGGCGTACGGCTGAGCAAAGCTTTGCCAACCGTCCCGGAGTCAGCGAGACGTTGCCCCTTTAGCAGGAGTGAGCTCTGTCTAGGGTAGAGCAATGTGTGTGCTGGGAGGGAGGCAGAGTCCACACTGGACTGTCGTGTAGTGTTCTGCACAGAAAGACTCAGTCTCAGGGGGCTTAAGGTAATGACCTGTGCTATAAAAGCTTAGAGCTTGCTTTAGGAAAACCCAGAAAGCAAAATATATAAAAACTCACCAAATGGGTTGATTAGTGGCCTGGTTATTTACTTTATGGAAGGAACCACAGGCCCCTCACACGGCTTGGAGATCACAGATTTAGAGCCAGACCTCAGAGGCCATCTAGTTTAATCCCCTCAATTTACAGATGAGGAATCTGAGGCTGAGAGAGCTGAACTTGCCTATGGTCATTCAGGGAGGGAGTGTCAGAAGCAGCATTTGAATTTAGGCCTTTTTTTTTTTTGGCTTTGTGGAAGGGGTTAAGGGGTTAAGCGACTTGCCCAAGGTCACATGGGTAGTTTTGTGTTAAATGTCTGAGACCGGATTTGAACTTAGGTCCTCCTAACTCCAGGGCCGGCGCTCTATTCACTATGCCACCTTGTCACCCTCAGAATTCAGGCCTTCTTGACTCAGGGTAGCACCCTGTCTACTTCACCATCCTTTTTCATGGATTCTAATTACTTAAAGGAGAACTTTGGGGTGTGGGTACTGGACACCAACCAGGAAAAAAGATACAAAATTTGATCTGTTACAGTGAAAAGTGGTTTTCACTTGAATTTAAATTTATAAAATTGGATTGATCCACATTTGCTGCACAAATCAAGGCATACCTGTAAATAAGTCCTTTAATGTGTCTTACTCCATGAAATAAATGGATTAGAAGCTGGGAGAGGCAGCCTGATCAAGGGGGGAAGTGAGGCATTGGAGTCAGAGGACCAAAGTTTGAATCCCACCAGAGCTGCTTAACCACCCGTGTGACCTTGGGTCAGTCACTGAATCCCCCTGAGCCTCTGTTTTCTTATTTGGAAAATGAAGGGATTGGGTGAGATCAATTTGCAAGAATCTATTAAGGACCTACTGTGTGCCAGGCTCTGCGCCAAGGGCTTTACAAATATTTTCTTACTCAGTCCTCACAACAACCTTGGGGGGTGGGTACAATTGTCACCCCCATCTTGTAGTTGATGAAACTGAGGCAAGCTCAAGGGACTTGCCCTCAGTCACATAGCTAATTGATGCCATATATTTATTATATTATTATATAAATGTTTACAAATTATAAATATAAGTTCTAAATATTTTTACAAATTATTATATAAATTTATAAATTTTATAATAAATGCTTATAAATTATAAATACAAGTTCTAAATACTTTTATAAATTATTATATAAATGTATACATCTATAATAAATGTTTATAAATACTGTTTGTATACATGTGGGGTATGGCTAGCGCCACTCTCTGCCAAGCTCTGCGCTAAGAGCTTTACAAATAATCTCATTGGATTCTCACAACAACCCTGGAAGGCAAGTGCTATTTGCCTTTAACAGTTGAGGAAAGCAAGGCAGATAGATGTTAAGTGACTTGCCCAGAGTCACACAGCTAGGAAGCGTCTGAGGCAAAATTTGAATTCAGGTTTTCCTGACTCCAGACCTGGTGCTCTATCCTGTGAATCATGGAGGCCAAACAGATAGTCTCTAAGTTTCTTCCAACTCTGCGATCCTGGGTTGGCCTTCATAGATAGACTATCCCCATTGGACATTCCTAAAACACTATCTTTCCAGACCTTGTGACTCCTTTCCTACAATAGGTTACCCTTTGCAATCTCCAGCCTATTTTTCTGGACTAATTTCTCATTACTCCCCTGTGTACACTCTGTATGGCAACCAAACACGTCCATCCCCTGTTTCCTCTGCAGGGTGATCTATCTCCTACTTTTGTGCTTTTGCTCCCAACCCTCCTGGAATGTTCTCTGTCATCACTTTAATCTCTAAACCCTTAGCTTCCTCCGAAGCTTGGTTTGGACCATCCTCAACAAGTCCTTAATTGAGTTAGAGCTGGAGGGCACCTTCACAGCGAAGCAATGCAGTCCTCCCGTTTTATAGCTGAGGAGACAGGGGCCCAGAAAGGTTAAGTGACTTTTCCAAGGTCACACAGGTATTCTATGGCAGAGTCAGGAATTGAAAGCAGACCCTGCAACTCCAAACAGCTTTCTCTTCACTGAAGCTATTAATGCTTAGTCTCCCCCACCTGTCTAATTTCTTTATATTTACTTTGAATGTATTTTCTATTTACTTCTCTGTGTAAATTGTTCACCCCCCCCCCACCAAGAAAGTCAGCTTTTGGGAGTTAGGGATTATTTTATTGTTTGTCTTTGTTCCCTCAGCACCTATCACAATATGCAAGTGATGGCTGAACTGAGTTGAATTGAAGGAAAAGAGGTAGATGAGAAATAATGAGCCTGCTTTTATAAGATGCTTCTCTCTGAGGAAGTTACACTTCGGGTTCACATTCTGCCTCTGGTGTTCGTTATCTGTGTGACCTTGCTGGGACTCGGTTTCCTCATCTGTAAGTGAGGAGGTTGGACAAGATGGCCTCTGGAATTCCTTCAAGTTCTAGAGCTATGAGCCTAACATCTGGAATCTGATGGCCCAAGAGGGCAGGTCATAGTAATGTCAGATGCAGCCACGAGGGTTCATTTACTTCGAAGAACCGCTGTTCTGGGGCAGGCTACAGAGAGGAAAAGCCAGGCTGGAAATGGGACCCAGGTGTGCTGAATACGGCCTCAAAGGACCCAACCTGAATGCCAAATCCTGAAGAGAAATGCCTTCCTGCCTCACTCCCTGAGTCCCTGATCAAGAACTTCAAAGCATATGGAAAGCAAAGGAATGAGCTCACTCTAACAACTGAATGACTGCCCTGATGCCCTGAATATTTACTATTCACTCCAGGAATGTCCACAAAGCACAAATGTGTTACTAAGTACAGTTCACTGGACCCTTGTCCTTTGTCCTAGGAAAGCTGTAAATGCCATATCCCTGACCTCAAGACACAATTTAGTGGGAATGATTGGAGCTGCTCAGCTTAATCACAAAGTCACTGCAGTGAAGGCAGAGATGGGTTTCCTCCTTTTAGAATGTAAAATCCTTGAGGCCTGGATTAGTTTCTCTTCATTTTTGTATCCACAGCTCCTAGCACCCTGCTTTGTATATAGCAGCTGCTTGAGAAAGGCTGTGGGATTGAAGTATTGACCTGTATGTGTTCTTCCTGGCTGTCTTGGGGGGGGGGCCCATGGTATGTCACTAATAGTGAGGTTCATTTAGCCACAGATTTCACTGAGTTGGCATTCTCCGAGGCATGCCCAGGCCCCTGCCAGCAGACTGAATCTCACTACAAAAAAAAGAGAGCTTCTAAACTAGATGCAAAGCCGCCCCATCAGAGGCAGGAACAGCAGCATCGCCTCCAGATGGCAGCAGTAAGAGCACTGTGTAGACCACTTAGCTGGCTCACCATTGAAGATCCTTCATAACCCATTTCTAACCATCTCTTCAGCCTTCTGTCATTCATATTCTCTACCTTCCAGCCAAACCATACTGTTTCTAATCCCACAAATCCCACCTCACACCTTCTCAACTCAGTGTCTTTGCTTATTCTCTTCTTTCTTGTCCACAAATTTGCCGCATGACCTTGGGCACATCATTTCTCTCTAGAGCTCACTTTCCCTTAATCTAAAATGAGAGAACTGGACTAGAAGATGCCATTTAATAAATGTTCTCCCTCATATCCTCTTCATGACACCTTACTGATCCTGCAAGGTCCAGCTCCTCCATGGAGCTTAATTCTTGTACTGGGAAATGATTTATCTCCCATCTCCCTTTGTAGCACTACTTTTCTCCTTAAAACACCTACACCGGTATTGTCTGTTTACATTTATCTGCATGCCTGTCTCCTCAGCCCAACTTGGACATAAGTTTCTTGAGAAAAGGGATGCATTTTGTTTATCATCATATTTTCTTAGTACCCTAGCCGGTCAACTAAAAGCATTTATCAAGTACTCTGTGCCAGGCACTGGGCTAAGTCTGGGAGATGCAAAGAAAGTCAAAGACCCTGCCTTCAAGGAGCTTACATATAATTATGTATGATTATACACTGTATAACATATATGTATAATTATAATGTGGTACGTTACAGCACAAGTCTGTGTGTCTGTGTGTGTTTGGATAGGGTGTTGGGAGTACTGCACAGACAATGAGGTTCCAGTCTAAGGAGAGCTTTGGGTAATATACTTTCGGAAACTAGTGATGATAGGAAGTGGTGGAGCCTCTCGCTCCCATTCAGAGCATGCACAAATAGTCTGTGACTATTTTTTGGTCTGGTTAGTGTATAGTGGGGTAAAGGCATTTTGGTTGACAAAAAAGGCATTTTGGTGCTAGAACTGAGAGACCTCAGTGTGGAAACTCGCTTTATTTCCTATTTTTTAGTTGTGAGGCATAAGCTGAGCTTCAGAGTTCCAGTGAGGGAAGAGGTGCCCTTCCCTGCAGTGATATGCTGGTAAATATTTAACAACCAGGCATTACACGGGGAAAATGTAAATACAAAGCTTTTAAAAGTTTAATATGCATTATTAAAATTTTCTCCATCAATTTTTAAATCCAGAAAATCAACAAAACAATAAATCAAGCCCTGATTTGAAACATTTGCCAATTACTGAGATATAAATGCCCACATTGAAAATTTAATTATTAGCTTTGTATGCTGGTTTGAGCTGGCTCCAGCACACTTCTGCCTTTCTTCCACCAGGCCAACCCACGGGTACATGGAGTCCTAGGCAAGCCTGTGTCTGGAATGGGGGTACCTCTTATTTCTGTCTCTTTTTCATTAGTACAGGGTATTGTACATTCTTAAAAAGTCAAAGAGGGCACCAGAAAAGCCCCAAAGAGTGACCTCAAGGATCAGACCCAATAGTGAATCAACTCAGCAATTGAGATGATGTTCTCTACAAGCAAAAGATTGACAGTATCCATCAGTAATGTCACTTTTATAAGCAAACAGATACACCCACATATGAGCATTAAAGGATCATGGCATTAGGATGGTTGAGAACCACTGCTCTAGTAGATGGGGGATCTGCAAAGGCCTTTGGAAGAAGGTAGCATTTTAACTGAATCTAGGTATGGATAGATGTTTTATAAATATATTAACCATGTTGCAAAAAAAGGGCAAGAAATAAAGTGAAAATAGTATGCTTCAATCTTTACTCAGAGCTCATCATTTCTTTCTCTGGAGAGGGATGACATTTTCCAACATGAGTCCTCTGAATTGTTGTGGATAATTGTATTGTATTGATTAGAGTAGCCAAGATTTTCCCAGCTGATCATCTTTACAATATTGCTGTTAGTGTATTCTCCTGGTTCTTTTCACTTCACTTTGCATCAGTTCATATAAGTCTTCCCAGCTTTTTAGGAAGCATCCTGTTCATCATTTCTCATAGCATGATAGTATTCTATCACAATCATATACCATAATTTGTTTAACCATTCCCCAATTGATAGGTATACTATTAGTTTCCAATTCTTTGCTTCCACAAGAAGAGCTGATATCGGGGCTGCTATGTGGTGCAGTGGCACCAACCCTGGAGTTAGGAGGACCTGAGTTCAAATCCAGCCTCAGACATGTGACATACTAGCTGTGTGACCTTGGGTAAGTCACTTAACCCCAACTGCCTTGCCTTTCCCCCTCAAAAAAAAGAGCCAATAGGAGTTTTTTTGTATTTATTCTCTGATCCCTTTAGGATATAGATCTAGCAGTGGTATTGCTGAGTCAAAGGATATGCATAGTTTAGTGGTGATTTCTGAAGAATCACAGCAAGATGGATTTGTTGGATTAAAACAGCAATCACCGATATTCATAAATAATGGTTTAAAGTTTACAAAGCAATTTGTGGATAAGGAATCAGATATGGAGTCAGAAGGATGGATTCAAATCCCACCTCAGATACCCATGTGCTGTGTGACCCTGGGCAAAGTACTCAACCTCTCTGGGCTTCAGTTCCAATCTGTAAAAGGAGAGTGTTAGACCGGGATGGCCTCTAAGGTGCCTTCCAGTTCTAAATCTAAGATTCTATGATCTCGTTTGACTTTTTTTTGGAGGGGAGAAGCCAGGGCAATTGGGGTTAAGTGACTTGCCCAAGGTCACACAGCTAGTAAGTGTTAAGTGTCTGAGGTCACATTTGAACTCAGGTTCTCCTGACTCCAGGGCTGGTGCTCTATTCACTGCACCACCTAGCTGTCCCTCTCATTTGAGTTTTACAACAGGCTGGTGGAGCAGGTGTTTTAGGTATTACTCCCCCCATTTTATAGATGAAGAAAGCAAGTCTCAGAAAGTCTATGTGGCTTGTTCACTATCACAGTTAGTAAATGTCAGAGGCAGGATTTGAATCCAGATCTTCTTGACTCTAAGTCCAGCACTTGATCCACTTTGCCTCATGCCTTTATGGAAAGAAAAAGCAGAATGATTATTTAAATGTCCACTCAATTGAATAACAATTAGTGTAGTACTGCATATTGTTATGAGACTTTAAAGCACTTCCAGTATGTTACCTCATTTGATTCTCACAACCACACTTGAGACAGGCAGAGGCAGATGCTACCCCCTACTTTAGAGATGAAGAAACCAAGGCCCAGAGAGGTCCAGGCCTCCTGGATTGTGGATCTCTTGGGTCCCATTCATTCCAAATGCTGTTTCAAGGCCCCTAGGTCATCTGTAAAGAAATCCAGAGGTATGACCATATTGGGGTGGAAAGAATGGCCCCAGTGAGTGATACTGCAAATTTATCTTCTGATGTTCTAAGCAAGGAGCCCTTGGCTCAGCACGTAACCCAGAGAGATGCAGAGAGTAACATTTTTCATTGGTCAAAGTGTAAGGAGGAAACATAAAGCCAAAGTTATTAGCTGGGAAATTGCAAGGTCCATACCATCTGAGTCATGTAATGCACAGCAACTCAAAAGTTCAATATGGGAGAAGCAGAGGTGCGTGGAGGATGGTTTCAATTTTCAAGCAGTGGTTTGACCACTCATGTTTTTGAAAATTAAAAATAAAATCTTGGCATTGAATTGAGTGAAAAGGATAGGTATTCTACTCCTGGACCTCTGCCCGCTCACCCTCATGAAACTAGGATTATATATTGTGATGGAAACATAACAACTTCTCCTGCCAAAGAATAGGTCATACATGCTGCAGCCCATGAACCAAAGAATGATTGCTGCATGTAGGGAACTAAACTGCCGAGCCCTGGCATTGATGAATTGTTAGAGGGCTCAAGATTTCAGGGTCTTCCAGAAACATTAGACTGTAGGAGGGAAAGGGTCTGAGTGCTTAGGGGAGGTTTGGCCGATAGAACGAGAGATCAAAAATCTGAGGACAATGGTGATGGAGAGTATGCCTTCATCAGGTGGTCAATCTACCATTTTGAAGCCGGAAAGACATTGTGGGGATAAAGGGATTAATCCAATGTACATCTCAACACACCAGAACCGTATGGAACAGAAGTGACTAGTGAGACCATTTGGGCCTCAGATTACTAAAAGCAAACCCTGCTGATGAAATGAGCCATGGGATCTCAGAGTTGGAAGGGACCTCATGGGCTATCTAGTCCAACCCATACCTGACCAATAATCCACCTCTACACCAAGTCAGACAAGTAATCCCCAAGTCCTGATTCAAAAAGCTCCAGTCAGGGGGGTAACCTATTTCTTCCCAAGTCAGTACTTTTAGATAACTCTACTCATAAGGAAGCTTTTCTTTATTTCAAGACTAAATTTGTCCCTTTGCAAGTATGCCTATTTGCCGCTCCCCTCCCACCCCCACCCAGGGCCAGGTAGAACAAAGCTGTCCCTTTTTCTACATGATGGCCCTTCACATATTTGAAGACAGTTATCATGGTCCCTGTGAGTCTTTCTTTCTTCAGGCTAAATGTCCCCAAGTTTCTTTTTTTTTCTTATCTTCTTCCCAAGTTTCTTTAACAAATAATAATAAAGGTCTACAATCTCATTAAGGCCAGAAGCTGGAATCACAAGGAAAAGATATGTCACCAGAGTATAACATCCATCCTTCACTTTTCCCTATTCCCTCTCAGTTTCTTGACCCTGATGTAGTCTCAGTACCCGATGTGGAGGCTGCTTATCCTACTCCTCTCCACTCCTATCCAGACCAGACAGGGTGGAGAGCTCTTCTGAAATACCCATTTTGGCCAAGAAATACCTATTCCTGGCTCTGGAATCAGCATCCCCCTTACAGGATGCTGGAGTATTCATGAGCGAATACTCTTTGGGGAGGCTCAGGATACCTCCTGTGTGAGCGACAGCTGAAAATTGAGCCAAGGAAACAAAAGAGCTTGTCTTAAATCCTCTCCTCTGTTCTGCCAGGAGTGCTGAGTGAATGACAATAAAAAAAGCAAGGAAGCCCAACCAACTCTCATGGTGGCTGGGATATGGATCCCTGGGGAATTGCCTTAATCCTGCCCCTGCTTGGAATGAACAGAAAGCCAGGAAAATGCAACAGGTCAGATAGCCCAGATGGCAAGGGGCCCTTCTCAAAAGCTTCAAGATCAGTTTGCAGGGGCAATCCAGATGTGGTTTATTTTATCTAACAACTGTTCCCTCCCAGAGTCGACTCTCACTGGGTATATACTTTAGGTAGGAGGCTTGTTTGTGCCCTTTGGCCACCCTCCACATATACCCTGTCCCCTCCAGTGTTGACTTTCGGGGTAAGGTGGTATTCTGAAAGCAGGGTCTCCTCATTAATAGTCATCTGCAATTTATGTTCTTCTTCAAGGATGGGCCATCTGATCGTATTTGTGTCCAACCTTGTTTCAATCTATTTATCAAATGTCTGGGCCTTCCCAAGACCAAAAATGCATTTTTCTCCCTTATGGCAGTTTTCCCCTAAGATTTAAGGCCATGTGTTTCAAGTGAAACTTAATCCATATGTTTCTGATTCATTTACTGATTAACTAATTTATGATTGTAAACGGCTTTGAAAATACAAAGCATTATACAAATGCTAAGCATTATTATTATTTACACTTTGACATCAAATAGCTCTTGTGAAACATTTTGTTAAGAGCCTGATGAGCTCCTCTGGAAACTTTTTTGTTTTCCTTTGAATTACTTGGCAACCTTTTTCGCAAGGATGAAAATGGAACTCAAATCCAGAAATACTTATTGGAGTTTCGAACTAAACATTGGAAATAAAGGCAGCTGTAAACCTGTCAAAATAGGGCCATCTCTCCATCACGCTAAAAATGCAGTGGCCTCCAAGGCTGACTTTGTAACGGTGCTGAAAACAGAGACGTACGAAGTGGCAAAGTAAAATACAGAGTGGAACACTAATGATGTGGACTGGAGCAGTGGAAATAAAAATGACCAGGGAAGAAAGGGATTTATTTCTTCAGAAGTTTAAAAGAATAAGGAAGGCAAAGGAAAATAGTTGAGTATTTTCCTGATGAGAAGTTTTTATTAGAGCAAAACCAAAGACTATTTATGCCTCCAGAGAAAGGTGTTTATCTAAAGGCATCAAAGATTTAGAAGAAAAGTCCTTTTGCTGATTCTGTGAGTATATCTGCATCCACTTTGCAGTTTAGAAAACTGGATTCTTTTTAAACAAATAGTTAGTCAGTATGATATCACAGGTTATGGTGAAACACAGAGGATCCAGTCCTCGGTCATCAATATAGGTGAATTATGGGAAACAAGACATGCAACTCTCTTCAGAGGTCTTCTACATTGTGGATAGGAACCTTAGAAAAGGCAGAAGAATACAGATAACTGTCAGGATGGTAGAAACATTGATTTAGTTCACAGAATGCCAGAACAAGAAGAGACCCCCCCATTCTATTAATTTTTAAGTTTTATTGATGCCCTTTTATAAACACTGTAGTCATTTACCATAAACCATCCTCTCCTCCATTGAACCTTTGTTCGTAACAACAACAACAACAGCAAAACACACAACAGGATCTCATCTGATGGTATATCCAATATCCTGCTCCTATACTCCCCTGGCCCTACTGAGTAGAAGAGTGTTTCATCATCTTTTCCCTAGGGCCAAGATTGATTACCGCAATTCATTTGAGGTTGGCTGTCTTTTTCTTAGGGTTGTTTTTATTTATGCTAATTTAATTGTATATATTGTTCTCCTTCCTTCCGTCCTAGTTTTTCACTCTGTATTGATTCATATACTTCATCCTGCAGTTCTCTGAAATTCTCATTACAATTCGTTTGGTTATTTCTCAATATATATATATTTATATGGACTGTTTCCTTTTTTTTCCATCCCAGAAAGTGCTGCTAAGAATATTTTGGTATATATGGATCTTTCCTCCTGTCCTTGACTTCCTTGGAGTAGATGACTAGTAATAGGAAATATAATTCAAAAGATTTTAAGAGTTTAACATCATTTCTCCCTGGATTCCAAATTGTTTTTTAGAATGGATGAACCAAATGACAGTTCCACCTAGAGATTATTAATGTGCCTATCTTCTCACAACCCCTCCACAAGCTTCTCTCTCTCTCTCACGTCTCATCTTTGCCACTTTAAGGGGTGTGAGAAAAAAAACCTCAGCTATTTAACCTTGCATTTATAGCCATGATTTAGAACATTATCCAGATGTTTGTTGATTGTGGTTCGTTTTTTTTTTTCAAAGGTTGATAGGCTTTGACTATCTCTTTACTGGAGAATGGCTATCAGTCTTATGTATTTGCACAAATTACTTGTATATCTTGAATATTACACTTTTATCAGAGATATTTGATATAAGATTTTCCCCATTTAACAGTTTTTCTTCTGTTCTAGATGCATTGTTTTCCTTCAAAAACTCTTCAATTTTATGTAATTGGAATGGTCTGTGGTATCTTTTATGATGATCTCTATCCTTTGTTTGGTTCAGAATTTCCCCCCTAACTATAGATCAGAAAGTTATACCCTTCCATTCTCTTGTCACTTGCATCACTTTGGTACTTAATGCGGCATATGGTGTTACATGCTGGTCTAAATAAATTTTCCATGACACTAGTTTTCATTTTTTCCAACAATTCTTCTTGAATTGGTCATTTCCCCCCTCCCCCAGTGATTCATGTTTTTAGGCTTATTGAAGACCGTCTCAAACTGCTTCTGCATCTTGTCTATCTACTCATTTTCAGTGAAGCCTACAATTTAAATATATCTAGAAATCTGAGGTCTAGAAAGAGGAACTGACAATAGTGCGGTAAATAGAGAACTGGATGTATTTAGAATCAGGAGACCTGTGTTTGAATCCTGCTTCAGACATTTATGCACTACACGACCATAGGGAAGCCGTCTTGGTTTCCTTTTCTGTAAAATGGGGATAATAATATTGATACTACCTATATTTATTTATTTATTTATTGAGATTATTTATTATGAGAAAAGCACTTTGCAAAGGTTTCCCTAACTGAAGTTCTTGTGGAAGAGAGCGGACCACAATTTGTTGGTGATATTGTAGGGAGAATTCTTGTTCAGGTGTGGGTTGGACTTGGACTCCAAAGTTCCTGCCATCTCTAAGATTCTGTGATTCTGCCTAGAAACTTCAATAACATCAGCTGGTGGCGAGTGATGTGAACTTAGTCATGTCTCTCGACCCTTAATCTGGTGCTTCTTTCTACTTTACACCCTAAATTGATACGAAATTACTTAAGATCTCTTGAAAAGTAAGATCATGTGTCCATAGGCACAAAGTGATGGGATAAAATCTGAGAACATGAGTCTTGGGAGAATGCAGAGTAAAGAAATGAGTGGCTATAAACCATAGGCAGGGGGTGGCTAGGTGGCGCAGTGAGTAGAGCACCAGCCCTGGAGTCAGGAGTACCTGAGTTCAAATCCAGCCTCAGACACTTAACACACACACACAAAAACCTAGCCTTGTGACCTTGGGCAAGTCACTTAACCCCAACTACCCTGCAAAAAAAAAACCATAGGCAGTAAGAGAAA
The DNA here is from genome assembly GCA_028646575.1 of Pseudocheirus occidentalis. Lineage (NCBI taxonomy): Eukaryota > Metazoa > Chordata > Mammalia > Diprotodontia > Pseudocheiridae > Pseudocheirus > Pseudocheirus occidentalis. The sequence goes on along the minus strand of CM053595.1, from coordinate 44,363,746 downwards.
GGCAAATTTAAACAAACTCAGATTCTGCCTCACATTCACAAATGGGCAAAGATGGGAGCAGTCTAGGTTGAAGAATCTGTACAAATACAGATGGATTAATGTGTTTTTGGTGGAGCTGTGAAATAGCCCAATCATTCTGGATTTCAGTCTGGAATCACGCAAAAAAAAAAACCGCCAAAAAATCTCCTAAGTTTTCCATACTCTTTTACTTAGCAATCTCATTACTAGGTATATTTTCTAAGAAGCTCAAAGTATCTATAGGTAAAGAGATATATCTATGCAGATATATACACACACGTGCACACACACATATATGTTTATACATGTATTTGATACACATATATATGTGGAATGCATACTTTCATATAGAAATTCTTTCTTTGTAGTTGATTTGAATGGTCATATTACTCGGAATAGCTTAGTCATTCAGAGTTACTCCCCAAACAATATTGCTTTAACCTTATGCAACGTTTTCTTGGTTCTGCTCATTTAGTTCTGTATTATTTCATGCAGGACTTTCCATGTTTTTCTAAACCTATTTGTCATTTCTTACCACACACTAGTATTCTATCACAATCATATACCACAAATTATTCAGACATTCCCCAATTGATGGACATACCCTCAGTTTCGAGTTCGTTGCCATCCCAAAAAGAGCTTCTATAAATCTGTCTTAAGGAAATAATGAAATATTACTGTGTAGTTAGAAGTGACAAATATGAGAAATTCAGTGAAATGTCAGATGTATGTGAACTGAAATTAGTAGAACCAAAAGAATAATTTACACAACTACACCAAAGCAATATAAATTTTAAAATTATCTAAAAGTATATTAGAGGAAAAGAACAGTAAAGATCTTAGAGAAGAGATAAAGGAACATTTCTCTACCCTTACAGAAGAGAGTTGGGGCACTGGGAGGGTAGAATGTTGTATATACTATCAGACCAGGTTTCTGTATGGTTTTTTATTTTTATTTTTTATTATTAATTGTTTTTCTTTGTCACAATGAAGTGTCCAGTGTGGAAAGAAGAGTAGAGTGGAAATGACTTGAATCGAAAGACAAAATATATCAATGAAACAAATATTTTTAATGTTTGAACTGGAGTCAAAGGACCTAGGTTTGAATCTCACCCCTGCTATTTGTCACCTCGTGACATAGGCTTCTTTCTATAACACATTTCAAGATTGCATTAGCTTTGGGGAACTATGAGGAGGTACGGTTGGATGATAATTAATTCTGTGCTAATTTAGAAGAGGGAGCATGTTACTTTGGAATTAACAGTAGGAAGCCTCCTGGACACTAGGCTAGTGTTCTCTTGTTACTTGGTGGGAAATGGAATTGAAACTTCCCCTCAGACAAAGAAAGGTGGTCCTATGTGTCAAGGGTAGCAAGTGAATTAAGATGATTTGCTAAATAGGAACAAGAAATATGATCTTGACTCAGAACCCACTGGATTGTTCCCAAGGGTGCCATCTGAGTCCACAGAGAAGGGGCACCATGGGCTTTGAGAGCAGCTTAGGTCAAATGGTGGCAAAATGAAAAATAAACCACAAGGGCAGAGGTGATCCAACACCATCAATAGAAATGTGCCCACCTTCCCTTCCTCAGGCTGCCCTGATCTCAGCTCCCCTCCTCTACCCCATCCTACCCCCCACAGGGAAGGTCAGTGGTGCTATCTTGTGTTAGTCAAAGGTTGAAAATCCTAGCCAAGGAAGCACTCCCATCAAGTAAACAGGTCAAGTTTACAAACTCTGGCTTTAGGAAATGTAAGGAATGAAAAACAGTAACAACCACAACAATAATGCATCATTAACAAGTTCACCCGCTTTAAAGATGGGGTGGGAGACTAGCTAACCTGGGAATCAGTAACCAAGCCACTAAAAAAGCACGTTCGTACATGAAGAGTGTTTCTCAATTATTCTGGGTGGAAAGGAGGGGGGAATAGTCCTATGGTTTCACCTGTGTAAAGAACTCCCTGTATGGAAACTCCCTCTCCTGATGCAGATTTTCACCTCCTTTGAAACATTGAGCCTTAGAGAGTACCTGTGGGCACTGAGAGGTTCAATGACTTGCCTGTGATCACATAGTTATGCTTTAGGGGAACACCATGAATCCAAGTCTTTCTGATTTCAAGGATAGCCTTCTATCCAATTAAACCACGTTACCTCTTTAAAAAACCCAGCCAATTGTAATTACTCCAAGGAATGTCCATTTGGCCACACATCCTTGTAAGAAGAGGGGAATCCGGAATTTGTGTAACACAAGCCCTTGACTATAAAGATTGAAGAAAAATGCAAAACTAAGTGATCATTTGAACATAGGCAGAAAATATCCAAATTGCTGCAGAGGACATTGCAGGGGAATCCTCTTATTCTGATCTGAATTGAATTATTGGAGGCATTTGGGTTGAAAAGGAAAGAACCCTGAAGTCAGTTTTCCAGTTCCAGCTTTGTCACTGACCCACTTTGTGATGCTGCCCAAAGCATGCAAACTTCATGAATCTTGGTTCCTTCCAGCTCTGACATTCTGTGAATCTATAATTCTAGGCAAATTTTTCCTAAGACAATTTCTCAAACCCACACAGAGCCTGAGGCTTAAATGGGATGTCAGCCAGAAGACAGACCTGCTTGGAAGCTCTTCTCCCTGTAGCCTTCCCACTCCTGCTTGTCCAGTTGAGATAATGGGGCCAGGTGACTCATGACCCAATCTTGAGAACTTGGCAAAAGGATGGGCAAGAGCTTAAGAACCACAGCCTGGTCCAGCTGCATACATAGGGACAGGGATGATTTGTGATTCCCCCCAAAAATGGGCCTCCTTACACAAGCAAGCACACAATACAGCCACGGGCACAGAGCCCGCAACTCCCTGAGCAGATGGGAGAGTGGGAATGATGTCATAAAATGAACGCATCATTTGCTGCTGGGGCAGCTGCTGCTGCTGTTGCTGCTGCTGCTGGAAATCCCAGAAAGCGTTGTCTCTTCTCCAGAACTCATTGGGGTGAGCAAGGCCAGGGCAACTTAGTGACTGACGTCTTTGCCGTGTATCACCTGAGATTGCCCCCAGATGAATTTAGAACCATATGGCTGAGGAGAATTGGGGGAAAGGGAGGATGAATAGGGCTTTCTGGTTTTCACCTTCTCCAAGCTTCATTCCCAGAGTGGAACGCAGCAAACTACTTCTCGGAACCTAAAGCTTCACTGTAAAGGGCACCATTCTAGCAGGCAGGCTTCTCTTGCCTAGTTCAAAGACCACTGATAAGGAATATCTTTCGAGTTTGCCCCTAGTCCCTAAGTCCTTCCTGCTTCTAATGTCTTATTCTCGTTCTTCAGCAAGGTCTGGCTTAAGTTACATCTCTGGGAGGCAGTAGAGTACAGTAAAACTAGCACTGGATTTGGAATCCAAAGGCCCAGGTTCAAATCCTGGCTCTGGCTGGCTGCCTGAGTACCTCTCTGTGCCTCACTGTCCTCTCTTGCAAAATAAGAGTATTGGACTTGGTGATTTCTGGGGTTCCATCCAACTCTTAATCAACGAGCCTAGGATTCTATGAAAAACTCTCTGAGAGAATTCCATACTATCTGAGTTCCCTCATTCCTGAGTCACCATATTGTTTATTGTTGCAACTTACTTTGATACACCATATTTCCTAGGTTTAGAGCTGAAAGGGGCCTTAGAAATCATCTAGACTGATCCCCTTACTTTACAAATTAGGTAAATGACGAGAAGAAAGTTCCCTAAAGATTCCTAGGCCAGTGCTCTGTCCACCATGTTGTCTCTTAGATGAAGTTCATTTTTTTTAATTTCAAAAGAACAAACACTTAATATAGTTTCCAAAGAAATAATTGTTGGACAGATGATTGAGACAAAATACATTCCCCACTCAGTTTACCCAGTTTGATAAAGTTTCCATCACAGTATCATTGCTTTTTAGAGCTGGAAGGGTCTTCCCTCTTCATTTTACAGATGAGGACACAGAAGCTCAGAGAAATTAAGTGACTTGTCCAAGGTCATAAAGGTATTAAAAAACCAAAAAAAACCCCATAGTAAAGTATAAAGTTAATATTAAAGTGTGTGACTGTTGTATGTGGTAATAGTCATTAATATTACAATTAACATTTTATTAATACCTGCCTGAAGTAGGGGTGGTGATGAAGAATTTTCAGCATTGATGGTGCAGTAGATAGAGTGTCCAGTCTGGAGTCAGGAAGACTCGCCTTCCTGAGTTCAAATCTGGCCCCAGATACTTACTAGCTGTATGACCCTGGGCAAGTTGCTTCACCCTGTTTGACTCAGTTTCCTCACCTGTAAAATGAGCTGGAGAAGAAAATGGCACACCACTCTAGTATCATTACAAAAAAAACCCAAATGGCATCATAAAAAGTCAAACATGACTAAAAACAGCTGAACAACAACAAAAATTTAAGGCATCCCTGTAAGTGACAGAGCCAAGATTTGGGCACAAATCCAATACTTTTCACCTGATTCCAAATTACCTTTGGATTACAGCGAGTAGAAAGGTTTTTTAAGACCAGGAAAAGGATGACTCTGGAAGAAGGAACTGGGTCAGTGTGAATAAAAGCACAGGCTCCCTTTCCAATCTTTTTTGAGTACTGACAAATTTTTAATGAAACATTTTGAGGACTCTCTCCATTATATGATAGTAATTCTATCAGTATCTATTGACTGAGAAATTGCATTACCCTGGGAAGCCACTATGAATTCAGTAACAATTTTAAATGAATCTAGATTGTATTCATCACAATAGCTCCTACAAAGATCTGAAATATCATAATACCTGTGTGTGTGTGCTGGGACATATCTGTGGAAGATACGTTTGCTTAGTTATTGTACTAAACCATGCCATATATTTTGTTGGAGCCAAATAGTGATCAAAATGGTAACTCTTGGTGTACATATGGATTTCAGGAACTCTTCCAACAACTCCTTCTTCCTGCATCCACTCCCCCTTCAGCCCTTAGTTTGGGAAGCATTAGGCTGTTTAAGGGATATTTGATGACTTCAAGGGGAGAAGACGGTGGAGGTGATCTAGGAGGGACAGAATCATTGAGCTAGTTCCCAAGCTTTTTTTTCTGGGGGACGTGGGGAGGGTCAGGGAGGGAATGTTATCAGAGACCAAATGCTTATAAGGACTTAGAACAAAGAATGGATAGGATCTCTCTGCATGTCATGGCAGTTTAGACGGGAGTCCTAAACTTCACTATAGGAAAGAATCAAAAAGGGACAGATCTTGGTAGCGGCATAAAAAGAAAAGCATTCTCTAAGATCAACAATAATTTAATTAAAACAAGTGAAACCAAAACAGAACCTGGGTTTCAATCCCTGTTCTTTATTATTTATTTCCTATCTACACATATTGGGCAAGTCACTTCTTCTCCCTTGACCTTTCTCCTCATCTGTAAAATGAGGAACTCAGGCTAGGTTGGCCTCTGGGGTCCCTTTCAGCTTCAAATCTATGATCTTATGACCCTATACTATATTGGTCCTAGTATGGATTACACATTTCACCAAAATATAGCTTGTATAAAATTTATGTGTAACTTATAACTGGTGTTATTTTCTCACACCCACCCTCAGACACACACACACACGCACACCCTCTCTCACACACACATACAATTTTAAGAACATGGATTGTGTGGAGTCTGGCTATATTGAGTACAAAATAATCTAAAACATCCTCCTTAAGGTTGAACAAATTTGTCCTTTTTGCCTCTGAGACCTACTCATTTAACTGTCCTAGCCATAGCTATCAGAAGCTAAGTGGGCCCAGAAAGACATGGAAATTCTTGTACTGACCCTGCCCTCATTCATTATATCATCTTGGCCTCGTCTTTCTCTGGACGCAGTTTTCCCGTATGTAACTTGAGAGTAATCCATAATGGTACTTTACACTTGCACCTCGATCTCTACTTTTAAAAGCACTTTATAACCATGATTTACATTTACAGAAGCACTTTCCTCAAAACCGTCCTGTTATAGATGAGGGAAATGAGGTTGAAGAAAACTCAGTGACTTTTGCAGGGTTGCACAGCTAGGTTAGGAGGCTGAACTCAAATCAGATGCTTCCGGCTCCAAATATAATGCCTTCCCATTATATGATGTCCTATTGGCTCAGTTCATCTTCACAACAACTCTGTGAGGTAGATGTCTGATTTGCATTTGTAGAAAAAGAGGCTCAGAAAAATCTAACTATTGGTAGAGGCAAAGAGTAAGGCTAGATCTCCCCACCCCGGGGCCTCCAGCTCATTCTCTCAGCATACCCTGATATCAAAGAACCAACCAACTCCCAATGGAACAAGATGGCTGTAAAGAGTTAAGAAGAGGGGCGGCTAGGTGGCGCAGTGAATAGAGCACCGGCCCTGGAGTCAGGAGGACCTGAGTTCAAATCCGGCCTCAGACACTTAACACAAAAAACCAGCCGTGTGACCTCGGGCAAGTCACTTAATCCCAACTGCCCTCGCAAAAAAATTTTTTTTAAAAATCAAAAGAGTTAAGAAGACCTCATGGATAGAGTGAAGGAGGCTGCCCTAACTAGCCGTGTACCCTTGGGTAAGTTACTAAATCTCTCTTAGTTTTCTCATTTGCAAAACCGTGGATAATAATAGTACTAACTTTTCAGTGTTGTGTTAATCAGTTGAGATGACATATGTAAAGGATTTTGCAGACCTTAGAATGCTTTACACATGCTAGCTGTTATTGTTGTTGCTGTGTATTATGTCCACTCACACAAGGTGTGGACAAACAACACAGATATTAGAATGAATAGGATTTCTGTGAATGAAGACAGTGGCAACAATGAGTTAGCTCCCATTGAAATATTGTGGTTCTGTGGACCACATTGTTGGAGATTCTGGCTAAAAATGATTTGAAAGCCACAGAGTACTTTTCGTTGAGGCCGACTCGGACTGACCTGTGGTGAAGCAGTTGTTGTAAAAGAATGTGTGTCCACATTGTTCTCCTGAGTACAGCATTCATAAAGGGTGACCTAACTCTGGCAGGCAGCCACCTTCCCTCAAATCTCCCCAATTAAAAACATATTACCTTCACGTTCAGCCCGGCAGAGTGGAGGGCTACAGCTTTATTTTATAAACACATTTAAACAAGTTCAAAAAGAATGATTCATGCTGGGCTTGAACACTTTATAAAGTTTAGAACTGTTAAACATTTTCACAATGAATGTATCCTGAGAGGGAGCAGAACTCAGCCCTAGGGGAGTATCATCTCACTGGCAAGAAGGCCCCGGGATTACCTGGTAGGATACCAGCCCCGCCAGCTGTAAAAGCTTAATGCCTGAGCTACCTTTCCCCACCCTCCACCCCCTCCCCAACACAGGCCCTGGGACCCAAGGCCTGGCTCTAATCACAGAGAACTGCTTAGCAGGCTCACCCCAGTTCCCTTCCCAGAAAGGAGGGTAATTTTTGGAGCTCACCTCCTCCCTGAAGTTTGCCACCACCATCCTGGTCCTCAGAACTCTTTCTTTTCTGAATTCTTCTTTTGCCTTTAGTCAGATACTCACAATATGGCACCTGATCATTCTCCAATTCTGTGTGTGTGTGTGTGTATGTGTTGTGTCTTGTCTCCCCAGGAGTATAGAAAGAATGGGTCTCAAGGTTATACAGCCCTTCCCTCATATGGAATCTTCCTGTGGTGCTGGCCACATTGGAAGTGGTCAATAAATAAGGAACCAGATATGATTGTGATGGAATATTATGGTGCTATAAGAAATGACAAGCAGGATGATTTCAGAAAAACCTGAAAAGACTTACATGAACTGATGCAAAGTGAAATGAGCAGAACCAGAACGATGTACAAAGTAACAGCAATATTGTTAGATGAAGAACTGTGAATGAAAGCTATTCACAGCCATACCATGATCTAAGACAATCCCAAAGGAGTAATGATGAAACACACTACCCACCTCCAGAGAAAGAACTGATGTTGTCTCAATGCAGACCGAAGCGTACTATTTTTTATTTTCTTGTTTTTATTTTTTATGGGTTCTTTTATACATAATTACTAATATGGAAATGTTTTACATGATTGCATATGTATAATCTATATCTTATTGCCATCTCAGGAAGGGAGGTAGGGAGGCAGGAAAAGAAGGATCAAATTTGGAACTCAAAACTTAAAAAAAACCAAATTTTGAAGCACTGTTTTAATATATAATTGGGGAAAATGTAATAGTAAAAAATAAGGGATCAAGCATTGCAGAAGAACTCTGAGTATGTGCTTATTGATATCTTTTTTTTCTTGTTTACATCATTCATTTTCATGAAATTTTTGAATTACAAATTTTCTCCCTGTCTTGCCCCTGCCCCAACCCTAAAACAGCAATCCCACTGTAAAGCCCCTCTCCTGCTCTGCTCTCTTACTTTCTGGTAGGGCAGGGAGGGTCTCCCTATCCCAGTCCCTATATATCTTAATTCCTGGTTGGAGGTATTGCAGAACTTTAAATTCTAGATTCTTTCAATTCCTTCCTTGTCACTCACCCCCACTGGAAGGACAATCAATTCAATACAGGCTGTAAATGTGTGATTATACAGGACATCTTCACAGTGGACATATTGTGACAGTGATCATCTCTCTCTTCTTCCTATCCCTCCCCTCCACTTGTTCTGTTCTCTACCCTGTCCCTGTCCCTGTCCCTTTACTGAAGTGTGTGCTT
>CM053595.1:44330004-44354559 GCA_028646575.1 Pseudocheirus occidentalis | reverse complement strand
CCTTAGTAATATGTAACTTATGATATAATATACATGTGGGTATATTACCATATACTATAATAATAAAGTATATATTAATAATATTATCATATATTATAGTAATATATTATGTAATTATATAGATATATAATCCATATATGTTAACATATAGAATAATGTATGTTAACATAGAGTACATTAAGAAATTATACCTATATTTTTCATAATATATTACAATTTAGACTGTATTAAAATATTGTATAATGAAATAATATATTTTATACTTATATATAATGATATGGTATTCTATCTATTCAGATATTATCTAATAATCTGTGTCTATACTAGCACACTGATTAGGTTCATATTTCTATGAGCACAGTTTCCTGGGACAGAGCTGCCTGAGGCTAAAATGAACTACTATTAACTTTCTAACATCAATGTGATAAGAAACTTAGAAGAAAATTTGATGGACTTATTCCAAGGCTGTGAAGCAGGCTGCTCCAGTGAGTAGAAAGCCAGTCTTAGCTTTAGCAAGACCTGGGTTGAGGTCCTCTCACTAATCTATATTAGCCATGGCCTCCTCTGCCTTGGTAGAAGGATTTTCCATATGGCAAGTTACAGAAATCAATCAAATCACATATCTGGGTGAAAAATCCAATACTTCCTTCATATTTGGTTTTTTTTAAAGATCTGTGTTTTTATAGAAGTTGTTACTACAATGTCACTGAGTAATGAAAGACTCAAATAAAGCTATTGATACATTCCATTTGTCTGTATTCTTTATTTGCCTGCAGAGCCGCATCCTTCTTTGCAATCAGAGTAGCCCCATGGAGACTCATTCATCAAAGCAGAAACGGTGGATCTATACAAAGGCTCCCTGGGAACCAGAATGTATGTGAAGGCAGTATGTTTCTTCCAGTAAAAAGAGCAATAGATTTGAAGTCAGGAGATCTGGGTTCCTCCATTACATTTCTGACACAAACTTGCTGTGTGACCTTGGATAAGTTCCTTAATCTCTTAGTGTCCAGTTTTCTCTAGCTCCCTCACAAGGGTATCACAACAAGTCAATATTCTTTATTATGAGACAGTATAGCAGAAGGGGAGGAACATTAGTCTTGGAGTTCAAGGGATTTGTGCAGTGGAAATTTAGAGACATGTCCACACCAAATGTTCATATGGACTATTTGTGCCCTGTCTGTGGTAGAGCTTTCTGAGCCCATATTGGTCTGATCAGCCACAGCCAAACCCACTGTTCCTTGATCCCAACATAGTGACGCCATTTTGATCCTCTTGGAGAATGAAGAACAACAACCAGATAGAGGGTCCAATCCTAAATTCGATATTTCCTACTTGGTGATTTTAGGCATCCTTTTTAGTCTCGGTTCCTTCAGATGTAAAATGACAGTGTTGTACTAGAGGACCTCTAAAACCCCTCCCAAATCTGGGATTTCTCCCAGATCCCAGAGTTTAAAGATGGAAAAGATCTCAAGAACCAACTAGTAAAAAGGAGACCCCACCACAGCATCAAACCCCTTGGGCTTGAATTCCCAGTTCTGATGTTTACTAGCTTTGTACCCATAAGCCACTGTCATAACATTTGAGCCTTAGTTTCTCAGTCTATAGAATAATTGCTTGTACTGCCTACCTTGCAGGGTTGTTGTGAGGAAAGCGCTTCACGCGGTACCTGGTACAGAGCAAGGCTTAGTGAATGTGCGTTAACTTGACTTTGTAGATCTCAAAAGTGGTGTCATTTGGAGGAAATGGTTTTTGGTTAAAACTTCAAAGCATCAAAGTGGTCTTTGGAGATTTTTGTCAACATGTTTTTTTTAAAATGAGATCAGTAAAAATGTCTGTCCGGCTAAAATATTATATCTGCCCATGTGCCTGTATACATGTTTATTTTCCTGATGGGGGGGGTAGGGGCTGCTTCTGTCATTGGGGGAAGGGATTGTTTTTGTTTCTTCATTCACATCATTTCAATTCAACAAGAATTTGGCAGACTTTGGTGTGGCAGGTGTGGCAGACTTTGTGATGGGTCACTGAGGTTATAAAAACAAAATGAAACAGTTCTTGCCCTCAAAGAGGTTACATTCTAATGGGGGACAGTTGGCCTTTGTATCCCCAGCACAGTATTTGACCCATAAGATTGCAGAGCTAACACCAAAAGGGGCCTCAGAGGTCCTTTAGTGGCGATTCTGATTTTCCATCTGGGGAAACTGAGGCACAGTAAAGTTAAGTGCCATGGTAAGTGCATAACAGATGATGAATTGAATATGGACATGCCTGCCTGACCCTGCTTCTGCCCTGTATCTTCTGGAAGCACAATGATATCCCATGGAAACTTTTTTCTCAGAGTTGTAGAAGCTTAAAACTGAAAGGGACCTTTGAAGTCACCTAGTCCTGCGCTCTTAATTTATATCCAGATTGGGGCAGGTAGGTGAGGCCATCATGCACAGAACACTCTGGGCCTGGAATTAGGAACACTCATCTTCCTGAGTTCAAATCCAGCCTCATCCTGGGTACGTTTCTTAATCCTCTTTGGCTCAGTTTCCTCATCTATAAAATGAGCCAGAGGAGGAAATGGTAAACCACCCCGATATCTTTGCCAAGAAAACCCCAAAAGCGTCAGACGTGACTGAAAAACAAAGCAACAACGACGACAAAAATTAAGATCCAGACAAAAGAGGGAAAGTATGTGATCCACAGTGACACAGCTCCAAACCTTGCTCATTCATTCACAAAACTTTGTTAAGCACCAACTCCAAAGCACTGCGCATGCCATACAAAAAAGTCCAGTGTTTAAGCCGGTCCTCAAGGAATTCACAGTCTAGTAGAGGAAATAAGGGGCAGCTGGGTGGTGCAGTGGATGGGGAATCAGGCCTGGAGTTGGGAGGACCTGAGTTCAAATTTGGCCTCAGTCATTTACTAGCTGTGTCACCCGAACCCTATTTGCCTCACTTTCTGAAATGAACGGGAGAAGTCAGACACAACTGAAGTGAGTCAATGACAAAAAAGAGGAAATAAGATCCACGGACAGAAAAATAGAATAGAAATGAGAAGAAATGTCTAAGAGAGATTCATTAGCTGTATTAGCCAGAGCAAGTCACTTAAACTCTCAAAGCCTCAGTTTTCTCATCTATAAAACAGGAAATAATACTTGTAACATCACTTACCTCAGAAGGGCAGCATGGAGTAGTGGTTGGAGAGCCAGTCTCAGATCAAGGAAGACATGGATTCAAGTCCTACTTCAGACACATTGATTGTGTGACCTTACACAAGTCACAACCTCTCAGTGCTCTAGGAAGCTCCCTGAGCATGCAGGTGATAGAGAAGGTACCCACCTGGCTCAGTGCAGGCAGTGTCCTTCCCTAGGAGTTCCCTCTGCCAATAAAATCATTGGTATAGAATTCAGGGGTGGGGAACTTGCAGCCTTGAGGCCACGTGTGGCTCTCTGGGTCAAGTGCAGCCCTTTGACTGAACTTTATGTCAATTCTGTGAAGTCTGGATTCAGTCAAAGGGCTGTACTCGAGGATCTAGAGGGCGACACGCAGCCTCAAGGTCACAGGTTCTCTACCCCTGGTATAGATCCAGTCCTGACAGGCATCAGGACTCATCTCATTCTCATCTCACAAAGTGGTCCTGAGGATCCGATGAGATACATAAAAAGTCCTCTGACAATCTGAAAGCATTATTTTGTCATTCAATTGTTTTAGTCCTGTCCAACTCTCTGTGATCCCATTTGGGGTTTTCTTTGCAAAGATACAGGAGTGATTTGCCATTTCCTTCTCTGGCTCATTTTACAGATGAGGAAATTTAAGCAAACAGGTTTAGGAGACTTGCCCAGGGTCACACAGCTAGTAAGTATCTGAGGCTGGATTTGAATTCATGAAGATGAGTCTCTAACAGTGCTCTATCCTGTTCACTCCCTAGCTACCCAAAAACATTATACAAATGTGTTATCATCTCATTAGTGCTATAATTTTCATCTCCTGTATTCAGACAAGATTTTGACCTCAGGAGCCCAAATGCAGCATCCGCCTCTGTGGCTGCGTGTCAACAACTTTGTTCTCTAAAACGCCAATCAGAAAATAGAATAAATTGCCCCAGTTTACTTTACTGTCCACTTGACTTTCGTTTACAGAATATCATTTAATAAATGGAAATCTGCACTGAACTCAAATCTAAACTCAAAATTAAACAGAACAGACAAAGTGCTAGCTAAGCTTCAACAAATGCATTCTAATCACACAACATCTTATGGATGACAACTAAAGATGAATCTAGGGAACATTTTCTCCGTGCTTTTTTTTTTGGCATTAAAAGAAGAAAAAACAACTACACCTGCCCTCCTGCCATCCAGTGTGAAACAGCTAGAAATACACGGGGGCCTCATTATAAAGCTCTCCTTGGGGTCCTTGCTGTTCGTTATAAGGTGAGACTGCCTTTTAACGAGGGCCTTTTGGTACTTCAGTAACTAATCCCCCTTGGACAGAGGCCAAGCCGGTCCTGCCTCATGCTGAACTTAGTCAGCTTCCAGGGTCTTGACCAAAAGCTCGGCTCTCACACAAGACAGAAGGCTGCTAATTTATTTGGCTTGAGAAAAGCCTCAACCAAAAAGAGCTCAAGAAAGACAATTGAAGGTGTCCATTTATCCTTCCATGACTCCTTTCCTAGTTGTCCCCCCCCATCCAAAGCCAGCAGAGAGAATATGCATGTTCTCAGAGTCACAGAGGTCCCTGGGAAATCCATCGTGGAGAACAGCAGGAAGCCTCGAACCCCAATCTGGCCATCAAACTGATCAGACTATGTAACTATACTAAACATTCCTTCCAGTCCATCCTCACACAAGAGCTATTAAATTTCAGAGCATACAATTAGCAGATATTTTTAATGGCATTAGGGGAAGAGGTATCTGCTGAGGCAGGGACCCTAGTGGGCTGAGCAAAAATGGAAATAGATGGTCAGCTCTGCACATCTTTGTCTAGGTTCTCAAAGCTCCAAGGGAAAAAGCAAAGATGACCCAACTTCTTGCCAAGCCCCTGAGACTGTCTCTACAGATTGGCTCCACAGCCTGATATTTTGGGTAAGCCGGCGATAATTTAGTAGTTTTATTAAACAATGTTATTAGGTACTTAGGGAAGCCGTGTTTGCTCTGGTGCCAGGGCACAATTTAGTATAATACTTCTTCAGCAGGCTAAATAGTCCTCTAGTGGCCCAAGGAAGGGAATGTGGCTTTTCAAAGTGCCCAGCTTATACAGCAGGAGAAGTGGATGCTTAGCTAATGAAGACCATGTACCTTTCTTACTGATGACCTTGGGAACCAAAGCTGCAACTAACCTTGTTTGCATTCAGGGCAGATGGTGCTAATCCTTAAATGCTGTTAGGAAGGCTGCTGCCAGGTGGGCCAGGTGGAGGGAAAGGTCCTCTGCAGTGGAGCTGTAGGCACATTACAAACTATGGGTTTCTTATTTTAGCTCAGTAGCCTTGCAAAGCAGGGGTTAAGTTCAGATGTTTCCATCCTGCAGAAGGAATGCAAGTACTAAAGGCACGTTGAATTTGGACACCCTGAACAAAACCCCCAGGCCTCCCTTCCTAGTGTCATTATTGTTGCTTATTCCTTTGCTCTCAAAGAGAACCATGAAGTCAGGAAGGTGATGCTGTGACATGCAAGTGAATTTGATTTAAGTGTAATCCCCTACTCTACAGGCCACTTGCATAGGACTCTCCTCATTGGTGGAGACTGATTAGTTAATGCTCCATGACTGCTTGAGAAGGCTGGGGAGAAGAGAGATTCTGGTCTTCTCATTTTCTGCTTCAAAAGGGAAGATATGTGGTTCTAGACTCTTAAAGAGAGAGAAAGAGACTGAGAAGAAGCTGACATGTTGAGGAGCTTCCTCCTTGATTGTATCCCTATTCCCTGCTTCTTGTTGTTTGTCCTGTCTTTTTGTTTTTGTCTTCTTTTTTTGGAGAGGGGAAGGTAGAGCAGTTGGGGTTAATTGACTTGTCACACGGCTAGTAAGTGTGTCTGAGTGTCTGAGGCTGGATTTGAACTTGGGTCCTCCTGACTCCAGGGCTGGTGCTCTATTTGCTCTGCCACCTAGCTGCCCCTGTCCTTTGTTGACATCATGGGTGACATCATGGGTGATGACATGCCTGCGAATTGGATTTAAGTGGGGCAGAATTGCGCAAGGTCATCAGCCTTACTTTCTCTTCCTGAGTCATTGAAGTCTAGTGATAGGACAAAAGTCAAGATGACTGGGGATGGCCTGAGTTGCGAGGGATGGCCTTGGCATCTTCCATGTCTGACCAAGCTCTAAGTGCTCTGCAGCGCCTACTTCAGCTGCCTTCATGGCCATTGGAATAAATTGTTCTCATCTACCTAGTCTTCCAGGGGGAAATCTTCACATGCTTGGGGTAGACAACCCTCTAACTCAGCACTTCTCAAACTATGGCTTGAAACCCCATGGGGGGTCATGTAACTGAATAAGGGGGTCATGAAAAATTTGCCAACAGCAAAAATATCAGTATCAAATGTTCCACCAAGATTTAATTCTTTATGTAAAAATAAACAAGCACATCCATCTCATTAGTATGCAAATTTGCTTTTGTCTTTAATAATTGGTAAATTATATGTATAGCAAAGAATTGTTTTAAAATAAATTTATTTATAATTTATTATTAGTAAATGTCTTATTTGCATGTGTATTTTGTATACCTGAGGTCACGTAAAAATGTCTTGGGCTAAAAGGAGTCATGAGTGTAAAAAGTTTAAGAAGCCCTGCTCTAAGTCACTGGCTTGATTGAGGCCTGTCAGTTACCCTCAACTTGGATCAACCCATTTGCCAAGATGGTTTACTGGGGTGCGGCCCCTGTGTGTGCTACAGCTCCTTGGACACACAGGTAAGAGCTGGGTGGCAGCTGGACACCAAAGGTCTATCAGTAGCCCTGAAAAGGGCTCAGCAAGCCCTCCCAGCAGAGGTGCTAGACCTCCCTGAGGACCACAAGCACCGCATCCTTTGCTTACTACATTAGATGCTTCAGAGAATTTCCCATATGAAAGAGATCCGAGACTCTCTTCCTTGGTTGAACTGAGTTATCTCACTCCCAAAGGGAGATCTCCTTTACTCTGTGTATTTTTTGCATATAGTTTCCTATGTAGGCTTTCACTGATTTCTGTTTGCTATGGCCTTGGATAAATGAGTTTATTTCTTATTCAATATATGTGTATTAATTGTGGAAGTGGAATTTGATAAGAAGAAACTCAAGTTTTGGATTTATAAGGCTCTGGGCATTCCTTCCCTAATAAGGGATAACAATCAGAAGTTTGTTTGTTACAGAAGTTTGTTACAGCTTAAACCTAAAAATTATTTTCTCTAGATTAAAAGTTTTTAAGGGAGCAGAGAAATCTAATTCTAGCCTGGTCCTTCCTCATTCTAAGGAGAGCAGAGGAATTCTGGCCCCAACATCCCGTCCTGACAAGAATTCTGAGAGTAAGGTAGCGGGAGAAGATTCAAGAGAGCTATTTTCGCCTCCTTGTCAATCACACCTAGATAGACTCTTGTAGACACATATAATTTACAGGGACAAACTCCCACCTATGAGCAGGTATAGAATACCAACACCTCCTCTACACTAGTTACACCTTTGATAAGAACTAACTGCTTTGTGAGCAGAATAGTAATCATTTTAAATGAACCACTCAATGAAGTATTTATTGAATACCCACTATGCCAATTCAGTAAAGAATTAAATTGAATAAATAAATTATTAATCAATATATAATATCTAAAACCATAAAATAAATATAAAAAGAAATGTAAAGAAAGAATTGGAAGGAATAAATGAGTCTTGCCTTCAAGAAGCTTATCATTAGATGGGTGGTTATCGATGATCAAACGGTGTAAAGTATCCGTTTTACCATACCACTATATGCTCTTAGTAGAATGTAAGCTTGACAAGGGCAGGAATTATTTCATTTTTGTCTTTCTCTCTCCAGTGTCTAGCACAGAGCTTAATCAAGGTTTATTGAGTTGCATTGAATTAAGAGGAATATTTGCCTCCTACAAGTTAGTGCATATTTTTATATTCTCTTCATATTTTCTCTGTACATGTTTTATATGTGAGTTATCTTTCCCATTACATTGTAAGCCCCACATGTCCTTGGAAACATATTTGTCAAAAACCTAAAATGAATATTCTCAATCTTGGGTGAGCAGGACAAGGATCACAGATCTGGAGTCAGAAGGGACTCAGAGGTCATCTAGTCCGTTCATCTCATTTGCCAGAGGAAGAGACTGAGGCCTAGGGTAACGGAGTGATTTGCCTAAGGGTCACACAGGTTCTAAGAGATGAGTCGGTATTTGAACTTGGGACCTCAGACACCAAATGCAGCACGTTGCACAGAGAGTGTTACAGGCATTTAAAGTGATTGAAAGGGGCTGGCTAAGTGGCACAGTGAATAGATTGCCAACCCTGGAGCCAGGAGGACCTGAGTTCAAATTTGACCTCAGACACTTAACACTTACTAGCCATGTGACCTTGGGCAAGTCACTTAACCCCAGCTTCCCTGCCTTCTCCCCTCAAAAAAACCCCCCAAAATAAATTAATTAATTAAAAAAAATAAAGTGACTGGAAGCTGAGAGGAGATCAAAAAGCCCAATTCTATATAAGTACTCTGATTCTAACTGTGCTTCTAACCTGGCAAAGAACTCTCTGTGCAGACCTCTTCTCTGCACTCTTCTCTTGTCCCCAGGGTAGGAGTTAAGGATGAGCTGGTGCAGCAACACCTGGGCTCACCAAACCCCTAAACTGATGTTGGCAGATGAGTTTAAAAAAAAAAGAATTGTTTTTCAAATATTTGGTTTCAAAACATTTATTTGTAACTCTAAGTCTACTGTCCATATGTGTTACATCTGTTCCCAATTGTGATCCAGAACAGATTTATTATTCATTTGCTTAAAAATACATCTGAAGTCCCTTCCCCTCAAGGACTACAGTGACCAAACTAAGATCTCCTAAGAAACGCTTGTGCCACCCCTTTCTCCCCACCAGGCTCAGGGTCATTATTTCCATGTACCAGGAATAAACTCACAGCCTGCTTAAACACTCTTTTAAGGGGGACTGTCTAGAGCCCTCCAAAACCCTTAATGTTAATTATCCACCCCATGATGATTGAAAACATGTCCACTGAGGTTTAGCAGCTAAGTAAAAGCCCTGTCTCTCTTCCATAGCTGCTAAATCTCAAATACATTTGCAAGGCTCAAATGTGCATGTGTCTCTTCTATGGATCCATGTGGAGCAGGTGGGTTCTTCCAAATTCTCTCAGGACCTCAGCTCCCTTAACGTGAGATAAGAGGGACTAAGACTTCAGACAGGCCAGTCTCCTCTTCCGGGCCATTGCTAAAAGATAACAATAATAATAATAATAATAACTTTTATATAGTACTTACAATACACTAGACATTATGCTAAGGGCTTTACAACTATTATCTCATCGAGCCTCACAATAACCCTATGAAGTAGGTGCTATTATTATGAGGAAATTGAGACAGAGTTTAAGTGACTTGCTCAGGTCACACAGCTAGAAAGTATCTGAGTCCAAATGTGAACTCAGGTCTTCCTTTCTCCAGGTCCAGTGCGTTATCCACTATGCTATCTAGCTGCCCAGAATCTTATTGATTCATAAAATTAGCTCTTTTGGAGCCATTAGTGAGAATTAAATCTGGCCTATCACCTGCTGCACTCCGAATCCTTTATCCTATACCTTCATTACATAACACACCAGCACCATCTCCTTCCATAGGGCTTTCCTGTTTATAATGCCCTTCACACTAAAGATTGAAGTATATTTTTACTAGGACTACAGATTGATTGATAAAACTCCCCACCTTCCTGGATTCTTATTCAAAAACTAAAGGGACTTTTTTTTTTACAAAGTAAGAATAAAAATTAATGACAGCTCTCTGAGGCCACAATTTGGTTCTGATTTTGTATTTATGTTATAAAAGAAGCAGTGGGACATAGTGAAGAACTAGCCTTGAAAACCCGAGTTCAAAATCTATCTTTAATGCATAATGGCTGTATGACTGGACAAGCCACTAAATCTCTCGGTGACCCAAACAACTTTCTAAGGCTTGAAATTGAGGAGAAGGATGTCAAAGGAAGTTCTGCACCAGGAGCCCCCTGCACCAGTAACTGGAAGCTGAGCCAGGCTTTCCCTGTCCTGGCCAAGCTCCCCCACTCCGTGCCCCATTCCCCCAAATCCTTTCAGCCACAGGCACAATAATTGGCACATCGTAAATGCTCAATATATGCTGTTGGATGTTGCATAATGAAAGCTCAAATACAGAGATGATTTTTTGGAGCCCTGGAGCCCTAGAATCCTTTATCAGAGGCCACCCAGTCCTGAGATGAGTGTGATTCTCCCAGGCTACAAAGGAGATCCAAGAATGAAAAATGGTATCAGTTCCAACCACATACAAGAGGACTAAAAATCCAGGTGACCTGTATTCATTTCCTAGCATAGAGGAAAGAATCAATTTTAGATGAATAAGGAGGGACCCAGGTTCAAATCCTACCTGTAACTCTTACAAACAGTGTTCATAGGGAAATCACTAAATTTGTCTCAATCTCAGGGGGGTGGACAAGAAGGCAAGGGTCCTGAAGAATAAAACTGGTGGTACCTAGGTCACAGGGTTAAGGGGAATAAATTAAATAATGGATATAAAGTACTTTGTAAACCTTAAAGTGCTATAAAGATGTCCTGTCAAGCGTATCACACTAAACAAACCCTATATAAGGACATCTGAATTTATTATTATACAAACTAGGTAACTCCAGAGGAGGCGGTGGGTGGACAGGGTGAGTGTTCTCTTTACCAAAGGATTTGTGTTCGCTTATCACACAAACTCCTCGAGATCAAAAACAGTGTTCTTTTTCGTCTTTGTGTATCCCTAAGCCCTCAGAACATAGCAGATGTTCAACAAATTTTTGTTAAATACATGGATGGATGCAATCAATTTTAAAAACACAACTTTCCAATGACTTGGATGTTGTATAGATTGAGGTATACCTATACTCTAAATGGACAGGCTTAGAAGTAACTGGGAAATCCTGGGGAGGCAGTTACCAGAGGGCTCATCTTTTACCCTCCAATCGACCCATGAACACAGGCTCCACCTACCTCCCCGTCCATCCAGCCCAGTGGCTGGCCCACAAGTAGGTCCCAAAGCTCTCAAAAAGCCACAGAATTAATCCATTTGGGAGGCCCAAATGATTCCCCCCACCCGCCACTTTCTTTTAGAAAAAGAGCACTTTTAAATACTTGGAAGGTCAAAAACAATGATTGGTATGAAAGTCATGTTGTTTAGACACTAAATTAGAACCTGTCCTTTCGAAGAGAAGACACAGCTCCAATTTAGGAAGATCCATTTGAAGCCTAGTTTGACTGGCAGACAATTAATGCTCCTTCTCTCCCTTTCTCCTTCTCTCCTTGTCTTTCTCTCCCTATCTCTGTCCCTCTCCTTCTCCCTCCCTCTCCCCCCATCTCTGTCTCTATCTCTCTCTGTCTCTGTCTGTCTGTCTCTGTCTGTCTGTCTCTCTGTGTGTGTCTCTCTCTCTGTCTCTGTCTTTCTGTCTCTGTCTCTCTCTGTCTCTGTCTCTCTCCATCTCTCTCTCTGTCTCTGTCTCTGTCTCTCTATCTCTGTCTCTCTGTCTCTGTCTCTTTGTCTCTCTCTCTGTCTCTCTCTCCTCTTCCTCCTCCTCCTCCTCCTCCTCCTCCTCCACACCCCCTTCCTCTAGCCCTGCATGTTAATGGTAAAAATGTATTCCTGGTTTGGAATCCCTGACTTGGGGTGTGTGTGTGTGTGTGTGTGTGTGTGTGTGTGTGTGTATGTGTGTGTGTGTGTGTGTTAAACGATGGCAAACTTACAGATTAGCATTACTTACCTCTCAGCAATGTGTGGTCAATTTTCATTTTGCCATTCAAATTGTTTCCATTTAACGCCCTGAAGCAGCTCTCTGAATTTCAAGCATAGAAAAATGGCCCAAATTGGCCGGCCTGATTATTCAATCCAATCTTCCTCGGTTCTGTGTGGCAATGTGCTTTGAATGGGGCGGCCCATGTGCCCCGCATATGACTGCACTCTGGCTTCTAAAGGGGGTGAGCGGGGATCTGTGCGTGTGTGCCAGCTCACATATCTAAACGTTTTCATCAGGGGAACCCCTTTGTGCTAGTCATCTGGTTGTCAAACAAGGCCTGGCTCTGATCCGCATTCTGGCATCAGATGAAAAATGTGCACTTTAAACATTTCATACAGAAACTGATGGTGCTGGGCAAGTCCTCACTACATTTTCTCAAGGTTTTAAAACAATAAATGTCAACCCAAGAGCAAACCAAGACAGATTTAAGATGAAACGGGATGGCTTTTTTCTCTTCTCCTTTCCTCCTTCTCTTCCTTTACTTCCTTCTCCATGTCCCTGGGCTTTAAAAAAGAAAATGATAAACTCCTTACTTGTGACTACCTTCCAGTACCTTAAGACAATGAACAAACAAAGAAAATGTCACAATCAACAGGCATATTTGTCAACTGACTTTTTTTTTAAAGAGAGATTTTTTTAAAAGGATTTTTTTTCAGACAGATTCATGACTTGGCATCCTGTAGAGACATTAGTATTTTTTCCAAGTAAAGCTAAAGTTCTGTGTTAGAAGACTAATGAATTCAGCTAAAAAAGACCTTTCATCTCCAAATAACTAAAATACTCTGTTTATTCAGTTTATTTTATCCATGACTTTCTTTTCTCTCCTGATTTTCATTTGAATCCACGTCTTGTTGAAAAAGGTTATTACTTTGGGTTGAAGGCAAAGATGGTTTTCAATTTTTTTATTTCTATTCCCAAAAATATGAACATATTAAGGGCTTAACAAATCCTCATTGGCCTCACAACCCAGAATTTGGCAAAGATAATAAGAGAGGAGCGTAGTAGTCAATGTTGGTAGGTTTGTGGAAAGACAGAGACACTAGTGCATCATTGGTGAAGCTTTTGCCTTGGTACAACCATTCTGGATAGTAAATGATCTTACAGTTTAACCCAATAATTTCTCTGCTAGGCACATATCCCAAGGAGATCATCAACAAAAAGAATGATTCCATATATACCAAAATGTTTATAGCAACACTTTTTGTGCTATTAAAGAATTGAAAACAAAGTAGAAACCTGTCAGTTGGGGAATGGCCAAAGTGTGGTACATGAATGCAATCAAAACAACTTAATGAATATTAGAAAAGCATAGAAAGACTAACATGAACTGATGCAAAGTGAAGTAAGAAGAACCAGGATAATATTCTACAGGACCACAGCACTGCAAATGAAAAGAATAAACACAAAACAATCTGAATTAAATGTTGCTAAATTACAAAAAATAAACTCAAACTCAAAGAAGAGCTTTGACACATAGCCTCTTCCCCCTTTGTAGAAGTTAGGGTCCACAAGTGTGGAAAATTGCATGTAACATGAGATTTATTTTTAATGTATTGATGAGCTTCACTGATATTATCCCTCCTATTTCTCTTTTTCTTTGAAATTCTTTATTATAAAAGAATTGGGAGTAGTAGGGGGAAAGGGAGGGAGATGGATATAGGAAGAAATGTAGAAAATATAAAACAAGACATATCAATAAAAAGCTACTTTTAAAAAGTAAATACATATTGAATTCAGTTTTCTGAGTCCTTAAGATACCAAGAAGTCCAAATGGACTTATTATGGAATAGATAAGACTTCTTCCCTAAACCTCAGGAAGACAAGAGTTCAAATCCTACCTCAGATACTAGCTGTTTGACCCTGGGCAAGTTTAATTTCTGTTTGCCTTAGTTTCCTCATCTGTAAAATGGGGATAATAATATCACCTACTGCCTAGTGTTTTTGAGGATCAAATGAGATAATAATTGTAAAGTGCTTAGCACAGTGCCCAGCATATTAGTAAATGCTTTATAATTATAATTTTTTAAATTATAATTTTTATAATTGTTAGTTATCTGCAGCTAAATCCCAATTAATACAATAATGAATTCCATTTGTACAATGTTAGATCCCCTAAAGTGGTTGCATTATTAAGATTCATATTGTATTGTGAATCTTTCTAACTGGGTATGATGCAGCATGCCTATAATCACTGCCACCTGGAAGGCTGAGGCTGGAGGATCACTTGAACTCAGGAGCTGCAGTAGGGCTAAAGTTAGTGAACTGGATATGTGCATTCAGTCTGGCACCAATTTGGTGAGCCCTTGAAAATGAGGGGTAGAGGTGGGGTGGGAAGGGGGAGAGGCAAAACTTCCCAGTTCAGAAACAGAAGAGGTCAAAGCTTCCATGCTGATTGGGAGTAGGATTAGGTCTGGGAATGACTTCCAGCCTGGGTGAGATGGGGAGATTCAGTGTCAGAAAAGGAAGAAGAAAGGGAAGGAGGGAGGGAGATAAAGGAAGACAGACAGACAGAGAGAAAGAGGGGGGGGCAGAGAGAGAGGGAGAGAGGGAGAGAGAGGAAAAGAAAAACAAATAAAGCATTCTGATAAGCTACGTTTTGTTTTGCTTTTTGCTTTTTTTGTTTTGCTTTGTTTTTTTAAATTAAGAAGTAGTAACAAAATAAAAAAGAAAAAAACAATAAAAATTTAAAAAACAAACAAACAAAAAAGAAGTAGTAACAGTCACTACATGAAGTCACTACAAAAGTCCTAAAACTTTTCTAAAGAATCCAACTTAGGTTTCCTACAAATATCCCTTTTGAAGGGGAAGGAAACAAAAAGGAAAGTAATAAACATATATTAAGCACCTACTATGTGTGAGGAATTGTACAAATATTATCTCATTTGATCCTCATGACACCCCCTGTATAACAGCAATCAAGTTTAGCACTCAGTAACTTAGGGTAAGTATGGAAGGTGTGAGCTCTGTCTCCTGTTGAGAGGGTGTGAATTCCCCTGTTTACATGGCAGAAGGGGATTGGCTTAGACAGGAGGCCGGTGTGTGTATATAAGAAGAGTTCTAGAGACAGAGAGACAGAATCAGAAATGTTCTTCCTGGTGGCTCCTGTTGGAGGAAGCAGGATTGTCCCAGCATCTGGGAGCTGGGCTGCTGGACTGAAGAAGTGAGTTGGAGTTTTCTTGGGAGAGAGAGAGAGAGAGAGAGAGAGAGAGAGAGAGAGAGAGAGAGAGAGAGAGAGAGAGAGAGAGAGAGAGAGAGAGAGAGAGTGTTTCTCTCCCAGCACCTGGAAGCTGACTGAGAACTGAGTTGAAGTTTCCCCAAGAGCAGAATCTGGTGAAGGCCACCTGGAAGGCTGAGAGGGCTTGCCTGAAATGTCAAGATTTCTTCTGGGTCCTAGGGCCAGCTGAACTGGCTAAAGAAGGATGGAGGACTAAAGAAGCATGACTAGGATAAGCCTTTGTTGGTTTGTGGCTTGACTGATCTTTGAGTTCCAGGCAAGAGAAGTGGTGAAGGGTTGGAGATGTTCTGGCCCCTGTGAACTTCAGTGTGTGCCAGAGACTGCCTGGAGGACTGGACAAGGATCTGGGAGATGTCTGCTTCTGAATCCAGGTGACTGTTTGGTGGATTCAGGTGGATTCCATGGAACCATGAAAGAGATACAGGGAATCAGAGAGACCACCCAGAGTCAATATGAAGAAAAGGCCTCCCCTGGGATGCATGATGAAATTGAAGTTTACTAAACACCAAGGGGTGGAGGGTTTGTGTAATTTCCTAATGATTGTATTTAGTGATTAATGATACTTAGTGACTGATTGCTAGAGGAGTGATTGATTAAGTTAATGGTTGCCCCATGAGTGGAAGATTGATTATTGTATTGTGAATTGTTTGAATGATTAAGTATTGATTATTGTGTATTATTAAGTATTGTGAATTGACTGAATGATTAAGTGAGGAGAGTTTCCCCCTTAGGGAAACCAGATGATTATTCTGTTGTTCCTTGTTTTAAATATTGTGGCCACTGTAGTGAAAACTATGTGGTCATCCTAATGTTAAGCTGTTGTGAACACTATATTGTGATTTTCTTTGATAAGACGAAATATTGTGAATATTATATTGTGACTTGTAATAAATGTTTGCCTTGATTTGTAATGGAATAAACAGAGTGTTCACTATACTGTGTGATCCGAACCTTAAAAGCTGTTCACAGTAGCATTCTTTGGGAATCTGCTGGTGTGTGGCATAACACCCTGTGAGGTAGGTATTGTTATTATCTCCATTGGATCACACAGCTAGCAAGTGTCTGAGGTAGTATTTGAAAACATGTCTTTTTTTGTCACTGGGTCCATTGTGCTACCTAGCTGCCTCTTTGACTTGGCAAAAGTCCAAGGCTGTGAACCCTAAGATACTTTCTCCTTAACCTTAGCAATTTCTTTCATGTGAACAAACTTTGGGATTTTGTAGACTTTGTTCAATTCAAACCAACAAGCAAATTATAAAGCACCTTCTATATACAAGATAATTTTCTAATATTTAATTAAAGTTTCAGGGAAGTTGCTGAAACTGCTTTGGTGGAAGAGCTTCCTAAAGGAGAATTTCCCACACAGATGGAATAAGAAGTCTGGTTATTAAACAAAACCAAACAAAAAACCATCCAAAATTCTTTCCTAGGTACTCGGGATACAGAGATAAAATGAAAGCTAATGTCTACCCTCAAAGTACTTACATTCTCCTGGGAGATAAAATACTTGATCAGATAAGTAAACACAAGCTAATTTGAGGAAGAAAAGAACACTGGGAACCAGAGAGGTCAAGAAAACCTTCCTGTACCAGCTGGTCTTTAAACCAAATCTTAAAGGAAACTCAGGATTCTGAGTGCATATGAGGAGTGGAAAGTGCAGGGCCAGATTTGGAAACCAGCAAGAAGATTGTTCTGTTTGGGCTATGGAGTGCATGGCACTCTATGTGAAATGTTGGAAAGTGTGGCTTGTGAAGGGAACTACTCAAGCTTCCTGAGACATGTAATGACATGGTCATTAGAAAGACTATCTTGGAAGTTCTGTGCAGAAGAGCAATGAGACTAGAAGTAGAAAGGGCAATTGAGATTATTCCAACGGCAAGGCCCAATGACATCACAAGGGTGACGTCTTGATTTGCCCACAAATTGGAATTAAGTGAGGCAGAGCTACCAAAGTTGTCAGCTCCAGAATGATCAGTCCAGTGGCAAGACAACAGTCAAGATGATGGGGATGGACCAGCTCAACTTGCACTAGGGTGTAGCTGGATGGGTAGAAGGAGACAGATGCCACAGATGTTATGGAGTTATAGTCTCAAGATTTGATGACTGCTTAGCTGTGGGTACTGAGGAAGAGGGGAAAGTCAAGATTATCTCTGGAGTTCTTGCCTGGGTGACTGGATGATGGTGGTGCCCTCAATGGAAATATCTCTTTTGAACTTCAGAACTCAGTTATGGCATAACTGGCATGTATGTTATCTTGAGTTGACAAACAGGGAAAATGAAATACTAAGTCACTTCTCTCAAGCCTATACTTAGCCAAGATGGGGTTCGTTCTTGTGCTTTTCAGGATCCTTTGAAGATTCAGAAAGCATTGAATTCATAATTTTTATAGAAACATGCTGTAATGCACAAGTATGTGGGCAGATTCCATATTTTTATTCCTTTATCCTGTTAAAACTCCACAGTCTCTAATATTTTGTTGCTTTAATACAATCAAATACCTTGTCCCAGTAGAATAAAAACTCCTTGAAGGTAGGGACTGTTTCATTTCTGATCTTGTATCTTTAATGCCTAATGGTGCCCAGCACAAGATATCACAGAATCACAGAATTTGAGTGTGGCAAGGGACCTCAGCCATCATCTAATAGAACATATACCTCAGAGGAACTATTTCTGTAACATCTCTAACAAGTCAAAGTTTCGGATCTACTTAAAGACCTCCAAGGAGGGGAGGTCCACTACTTCCAGAGGCAAACCAGTCCATCTTTGGACACTTCTATTAGAAAGGTTTTTCTGACATCAAACCTAAATTATCCTCTTTGTAACTTCTACATGTTGTTCCTGGTTCTCTTCTCTGTGGCCAAACAAATCTAAGAGCTCCTCAACATGGCAGCCCTTTAAATACTTGAAGATAGTTATCATATCTTCTCTGTGTCTTCTCTTCTTCAGACTAAAGATGCCCACCTTTATTACAGACAAAAATAAACAGCCCTTCCCTCAAAGAGCTTATATTTTACATTAACGAGGTATTGAAGAAGAAGAAGAAGAAGAAGAAGAAGAAGAAGAAGAAGAAGAAGAAGAAAGAGAAGGAGGAGGACGAGGACGAGGACGAGGACGAGGACAAGGAGAAGGAGAAGGAGGAGGGAGGGAGGGAAGAAGGGAGGGAGGGAGGGAGGGAGGAAGGAAGGAAGGAAGAAAAAAGATTTAAGGTTCAAGGGAAGAGGGATCATTATTTTTCCAGATCAGGAATCTTCATGGCCCAGAAAGAAAAGCCCATGCCTGCTGCACAGAGGTAGTGGGAGACCTGGGCCCATAACTAACTAGCTCCCCTGTTCATCACCTACTAGTCCATCCTGCACCCCTGAGAGGTGTTTGCCTGTTCTCAGTTGCTCTTACACTTTGTAGTTTCCTTTCTGAAAATATGCAATGTCAAGAGCCTGTTATTTCATGAGTATGGGAACTTTCTTCTACCCTCCACCAAAGCAGATAACAACCTGTCTATAACTCACAGTCTCTGAAAACTACCTGGGACTCAGGGAGTTTAAATGAGTTATCCAGGGTCATGTAGTTAGTAAGTGTCAAGGGTAGCATTTGAACTCAGGTCTTCCCTGACTCCAAGGGAGTGTGATGCTGTACTACCTTTCACAAAGACATTAGAAAAATGAACATTTTGAATGCATCAGCATTCAATATAGAATTCTGTGTCACATGTAATGTCCCATAAGAGGCATTTACCTATTGGTAAATAGGATTTTACATAGATCAGTCAATCAATAGACACATATTGAGTCTTCAAGCAGAGACTAGAGCACTGCTTATTTAATAGAGGATTTATATTGAAGGTAGGGATTGGACTAAATGCCCTCCAAAGTCCCTTCAGGCTCTGAGATCCTATGCTTCTCACTGCTCTTCCCTCTCCCAAGAGAAATTCATTCCTTTTTCCTCTGCCATGTGCGACTTGTGTTTGCATTCCAATATCTCTGCTCCTTTCTCTTGTGCCAACAGCACTATCTCCCCTCGAGCCCCAGAGCCTGAGAAATCTCAGGACAGAGGATTCTGCTGACTCACAGTGGAGCCTCCTGGCAGGCAATTCCCTGTTAAGCCCCTGCTGACAGAACAGACAGACCCAGGCTGCACTGACCGCTGGCAACCCACTCCCAGGGAAACAGTCTGGCAACTGCGCGGGCCCACTCATAGGCAGCTTGGTTGACAGAGGTGAAAAGCCAAACCAGCTCTCCACAAAATCAAAGCCAACCACTTGTCTTTTATGCCCCCCTTCACTCGCCTCTGGCACCCAGATTTGTTTTGTAGACTTGAAGCTGGGTGTCTGAATTTTGAATCCCAACTCCACACTCACTAATTGCAACTACAGATAAATGTCCTCTTAAAACCTCAGTTGGCTCAATTGCTTAAAATGGGTATAACTAGTTCTTGCACTGCAGACCTCATGAAGTTGGTGGAAGAGAAATGCTTTTTTTCAATCATAAGCTTGTACTTTGGGTCCAGGATCTTATCATATCCATTACTCTATTTCATATATTCTTCAATCCAAACTGGCCTTGTTGTTCCTCACCCACAACATTCTCTTTCTCATCTCCTTGTCTTTCCCTAGGTCCCCCATGTCTGGGATGCTCTCCCTTCTCATCTCCACCTTTTGGAATCTCCAGTTTCATTAAAGAATCAGCTCAAACACCACCATGTACATGAGTCTACCTCCCTAACACAGTTACTGATGCCTATCTTATTAGCTATATTCCACGGATACAGAAGACAACCCCTTCTATACTTTCCCATTCATGTTTTTCCATAAATCCTCCATGGTAGATCATGCTGGAGGCCTCTCTCTGGTACTTTTCACATGTGAGTTATTATTGTTATCCTTATGGCTCCCTGAAATTCCCCACCCTGATAGTTTAGCCTAACCCAGCTAGCTTCCAGTGCTTTCTATGATCACTGCAAGATTGTAGGAAGAAAAGAAATAGATATTTATTAAGACCCTGCTTTGTGCCAGTCACTGTGCTAATTGCTTAAAAAATATTATCTTGTTTAATTCTTATGACCACTCTGGAAGGTAGGTGCCTCTTATGATCATGAGAGTTTGGAACTGGAAGGTATCTTCAAAATTACTGGTCTGATTGAATGAGATTTCCTCATTTTGGAAAAATAAGGCCCATAGAAAGGAACAGACTGGCCCAAGTTTGCATAGAAAATGTAGTTGTACAGTGGCTACCATGTCTGAGTAACATTCAAAAGGCCCATGGTTGGAGACAATAGAAATGTTTTTGTGTAGCAGCATTTTCTAATAGAAAGAGTCTAATGGAAAGAAAACTTCTTTCTTATCTTCTATAAAAGAAAACAATTGGATTAAATAATCTTTAAATTCCCCTCTAGCTCTAAATCCTACAGTCTTGAGACCACAAGTGGACCTCTAAGTCCTCAAGTGAAGCCCTTTGACCAAGGACCATGCTTGAGGACCTAGAGGGTCAGTGAAGTTTCGATACCATCAAAGAGCTGCACTTGAGGACCCAGAGGGTGGTGATATAGCTTCTTTGGTATTATTTCCATCAGTATAACCATGTACATTCTTCATGTTCTGGATTTACCAAAGACTTTGGTCTAAGAATTTTCTGAGTCTTTAGTAGCTATGGAGGGGGTCCAGATTGTGACAGCACTTGCAGAAGGAGTTACCAATTCTCATCTCCCTCAATGATGGTGGCCAGGACTGGAATCAAAGCCATGGTCTTCCAGGGAGTGCCGTCATTGGGCTCTTGGGCTTCTCTTCACTTAGAGCAGCGGTTCTCAACCTGTGGGTTGAGAACCCTTTGGGGGTCAAATGACCCTTTCACAGCGGTCACAGGGTTTGCCTAAGACCATTGGAAAACACATTTCCGATGGTCATAGGAACCAAGACACCACTCCTCTATTCATCTCCAGGCAGGTCCACCCACATGCAGATACGCACACATAGGAGTATTAAAGGGTAGCCACATTAGGAAGGTTGAGAACCACTGACTTAGAGGCAGTTGGTCAGTGATCAGTGTTGGGTTAAGCAGAAATGAAGTACTGAATGCTCTGCTCTTATCCCTTGAAGAACATAATACATCAAAAACTCAAATTTGTTGTTCAGTCGTGTCCAATTCTTTTTGACCCCACTTGTGCTACCTCCTCCACAGCTACTAAAAACTCAGAAAATTCTTTTTTTGGCTTTATTTTGGAGGGGGAAGGTAGAGCAATTGGGGTTAAGTAACTTGCCCAAGGTCACAAGGCTAGTAAGTGTTAAGTGTTTGAGGCTGCATTTGAACTCAGGTCCTCCTGACTCCAGGGCTGGTGAGCTATTCACTGCATCACCTGTCCCAACTCAGAAAATTCTTGGATCAAAGTCCTTGGTAAACAACAGAACATGACAAATGTATATAGTTTTATTGATGGAAATAATACTAAAGAAGCTATATCACCATCTTTTTTTGTGGTTATACTCTATGGCCCACAGATCCTTTCCAATGGACTTACACCTGAAGCCTATATGTGTTGTCTCCTCATATTAGAAAATGAGCACCTTGAGAGCTGGGACTGTTTCCACTCTCTCTTTGTAGCCCAATTTTTGGCATATATTAAGTGCTCAATAAGTGTTTTCCATCCATCCATCCATCCATCCATCCATCCATCCATCCAATCACCCTGAAAAGTATCCTGGAGGAGGAGAAAATAAATGGGAATAGATGAATGGACAAAGGAGCAGTTTAGTGGAAGAACTGGAGTCCTTGTAGACAGAAGACTCAGAGCTAGGGAGAGATGAAGCTAAGAACAGGGCAGCACAAAGTCCTACAGCATGTGAATGGACGAATTCTTCTTGACAACTCTGACCAGAGGCAGTAAGGTGACTCTCCTCAGCATAACCTCAGCATGGAAGAAGCCCAAGGTGGCTAAGAATTACAGTGTAAAAAGAAAAATTCTGAGGAGTAGAAGAGATCAAGAATTTAACAATAACCCCAGGGAGTTCAAACTTAATGAGAGAACACTGTGACTAAAATGCAAGCTAGAGAGGACAAAGGGGCTGAATGGAAATCAGTCAACACATTTTTATTGAATACCTGACATGGGCAGGGTATTGATTGCCTTGTGTGGAGACACAAGAAAGCAGAGCCAAAGGCAACGAGGCTTTATAAATTCTTGAAAGAAAACACAGAGCAAACATTGTGAGGGTTTTTTGTTTGCTAGTCTGATTTTATTTTGTTAAACTACATGGTATACATCCATATACATGCACATACACACAAACATACATAGATGCACTCCAAAAATATGTTCTATTTTGTATGATACCAAAATAAAAAACCCTGAAAACTCAGGGAATGGCTCGACAAACTGTAATATATTAATGTCATGTTAAAGGTGTCCCAAATTTCTTAGCTTTAATAAGCTTAAAATGATGCCAGGACTTTTGGGACACCCTGTATTATTGTTGTAGACAGAGAGCAGACCAGCCTGGGTCCAAGCTGTGACCATGGGCAAGAAACAAACTTTTAGGGCCCCAGACAACTCTCCAAACCTATAAATAACAGAAGAATTGTGTATCTGCACTGTATTTCTCATTGGGAGTTTCTCATGCTGATGAAGTCATAGGTCCAAAAATATGGAACTTGTATGAACTGATGCAGGATGAATTAAGGAAAACTAAGCTTGAAGAAAAAATACATAATGTTTATAGTAACATGGATAGAAACAGCAGCAATAAAAGGTAGCCAGTCTCTGATTAGCTGCAATGGCCAAATGAAAACAGATGACTAAATACACTCTCTTCCTTTTGCTAGAAAGGCTGGGGCCTATGGCAGTAGAATGTTGCATGTGCTCTAAGATATGAATGATAAGATAAGTTGTGATGAACTATTATTCTTTGTTACAAGGGAGCATACAGGAGAATATTTGAAAATGGCTGTGTTATATAAAGAAGGAACTAATAAATTTTTCAAAATGAAATAAATTATGTGGTATAATTAATATAATATAATGTAAGGTAATATAATTAATATAAAATAATATAATATAATACCATACAACATAGCATAGTATAAAATAGCGTAGTATAATGTGGGTCTCTCAATTTAATCACAATGTAGATGATTTAAATTTAGAAAGAGGGTTGAAGACAACCTATGTTTAGCTTGATTTTTGGTTCATTGAAATTTATTGTAGATGTTATATTGGAAGAAAAAATAGTAAATACTTCTTCAAAAAGATAAAAAAAACCCCATTCTCTTTGTGTGTTACTACTGAATGACTATGAAAAAAGTTACACAGTCATGTTGACAGGGTTTATTACAAATTCATGTCATGTTATCTCAATTGGGCCCTCAATGAAGCATGGCAATCCTCTTCTTTCTTATTGATTTACTCTGTTACCTTCCCCACAATTTCTTCCGTAAACCTTTTTTTCTTTTCAAGCCACTTACACCACTCTCTCCAGCCTCTCTTTCACCTAAGGATGTTGACCCCTACTATATTGCCAAAATAAAAACCATGCATCCCTAGCATCTTCTCCATTAATCTGCATCTTAAACATTCTGTAAAGAAGTTTTCATTTTCTCTGTTCACTCCAATCTGATAAAGAGATGGCTCTTCTCCTTGCCAAAGCTAACTTCTCCACTTATGCCCTTGACTATCTCCTTCTGTATGCTCTAGGACCCTACCTCTTCAATATTTCTCTCATTTCAAATCCTCTTTATTTACTGGGTCTTTCCCTGCTGCTTACAAACTCTGCCTCATCCTTAGAAAGGCTTCACTTGACCCTTGTATCCCCTCAAGCTACTGAGCCCTGGATCTCCTTCCTTTCTCAGTCAAATTCCTGGAAGATGCTGTCTATGCTTGTTACCTACCTCCCACTTACTTTTCAACCCTTGCCATCTGGCTTCCAGTCCTACCACTCAAATCAAACTGCTGTCTTAAGATAACCAATTATTTCTTAATTGCTAAACTTGATAATTTTCCCCCAGTTTTCTTCCTTCTTGACCTTCCTGTAGCTTCTGGCACTGTTCATCAGTCCTCCTAATGAATATTGTACTCTGCAGTCAAACCAAACCAGCCTTCTTGCAGTTCCTTAAATGTGACCCTCCTGCTTCATGTCTTTGCACAGGCTGCCCTCCATGCCTGGAAAGCATTTCCTCTTCATCCTGGACTCCAAAAACCCCTAGTTTCCTTCCAACCTCAGCTAAATCACCACCTTCTACATGAGGACTTTACAGATCCACCTGATTGCTAGTGACTTCCCTGCCACCTTTGTTATTTTGTGTATATATGTGTGCGTATACACATACACATACATGTTTGTGTGTACATATAGGTATGAATACACACATTTACATATG